>BLKR01000102.1:112552-390052 GCA_011170035.1 Teleogryllus occipitalis | reverse complement strand
ATAAACCCTAGATGATTTGGTTATAGAGAACTTGAAATCGGCAGTAGTAAACATAGGAAATTAAATTTCCAGGGTAAAAATATTTAATCTCACAACTGCAAATTTTGACAACACCAAGACTTCGCACTCAAAGGATTTTGTGAGTTATTTTTGTAACAAAAATCATCACAATGTTAATCTAGGCATTAGACACATTAATCCCTTATTAACAATTAAACTACGACTCCCTAATCGTTTATATACAATATCTGATAAACAAAATAAACCAGATGAACATAAACCATGCCCAATCATTATGAAAAAAAAAACAACCACAAAAACCTCAAGAATTAAAATTTATTAAACCATTTTCAGCAAATGAAAGGGACAGAGTATGCATCATTAAGGATATTGTTTCAGCTCATTATGGCAGTTCTGTATTGAGGGCAAAATACAACGACAAAGAGGACACAAATGAAGAAAGTGCTCTAATCGGGGAAGAGGTTTTCAAAGTGTATCAAAACTGAAATATGGACACTAGAATTAAGTGTAAAGATAGATCAGACTCTGGATCTACAAAAAGTATTAATAAAAAAAACTACATCGTAAATAGTAATAAACATTACTTTTATGGCTAAATGAATATATTGAAATTTAGAATTTCCTGTTTATATTTTAGTGAACCTCTGTGATAACAAAATTAATCATTGAGAAGAAACTACAGTAAAACTTGCCTACAGTAAGACCTGCAGAACATGTATAATGCAGAAATCTGGCTAATGTGAACACAACTTGCGGTCCTGCCAATCACAAATTCTACAGTATTACATTGCATTATGCGGAATCTTGTCTAATACAGAAAAAAATGTTGGTCCCTTTAAGGTTCCACTTTGAGCAAGTTTTATTATAGTTTATTTTTGCATTATCAGATACAGTAAACCTGCTATATTGAACCAAAAATGTTGGTCCCCGAAGTTCACTATAATGGGAGTCAAATGTAACTACCATTTTACTGAAATGTTGACTGACCTAAAATCTTTTCTTTTTTCTATCATCAGACATTTCCCTAATACTTCAAGAACAATCTTAAACAATATCAGAACAAAATGATTTTAAAATTTACAAAACAAGTTTTTCATGTGCAAAGATTCTTTTTTATTATTCTGTGAATAAGATATGTTATACTACACTAATTTTAATGCATGAAAACTGAAGGAGGAGGAGAAGAAGAAGAAATGAAGAAGGTAAAGAGGTACAGATGGTGATGAAGACAACGAAGAAGAAAGAAACAAGCAGCTAACAAATTTTACTACAAGGTGTTCAATCAATTATTTATTCCAGAAACCCTTTCAATCAACCACCATTTTTATAAAGATTATTCCTACAATATTTTCTTAGGAAGATCGATAACAAAAATTGTACATGAATTCTGGAAGGGAGGAAAGGTACATTTTATGTTTAGAAGCAACAGAGGTCCATGTTCAATTGATCAAGAGAAATTGAATGAAGGTCTATAACTAAGGTCATGTACTGATCTTTAAACTTAATCACATAATGTCTGTGAATAATCATCACAATATTTAATTTTGCAGCAGTATCTAAAACTTCATTCATCCTGTCCCGTTTCCTTCTATCCTCCTCAGTCCTGAGGGTAACTTTGGATTTTTTTTTTCTTTTGATTTGTAATTTTTTATGTGCAAATAATGTAATTCGAAATTACATTTATCAAAAATATCAATGACCAGCAAACAATCACTGCAGCTTGCAACATTCTCATCGAATTGTTACACGCCAATGCTCGGAAATTAAGGTTGAAGATCATGAAACATAGTGTTAGTAATACTTTTCCCACCTAAATATGAAAATGATCTCAGTCACACTCTTCCCGTCACTGAGATAACTGAAGCAGAAGAGTGGACAGTCAAAACATCCAACCGCCTCTTAACATAGTCGCCAGCGCTCAGTAATTAAGTACGAAAAACATTTTTTTTTTAATTACTACTGTTCATATAAAAGTGTAATAAAATCGAAGAAAATTAATAGATTAAAAATATTTTGTGAAAATTGCAAAACATGTAATATAGTACCAAAAAAATTGATATTGTGTTAGGATGGCAACGATTCGCCAAGATTACAATTTTGAGAACGGTAAGGAGAAAGACAAAAAAAATGTAATTACATAAAAATCTGGTCTCTATGTATTTGTAGTGAAATATATCTGTAACTCAGCAGTAATTTATTTTTGCCCACATTACTACAAATTATTAAAGCATTAATAATTTAATAACTGCAGTTAATATACGTTAGTGCATAACATTCAACTTTACAAAAAGGTAGGTCCAATAAATTCCTTTCTAATCATCACTAATATGCAATACAACTTGTTGAGTACAGCTAAATTTGAACATCACAACCTGGAAAATGAATCTGGATTCTCTATGCAACAATGCTTATACAATTAATCCTGATTTCAAGATTACTAATTTCAGTAGAAATTATAAAGGTAAAAAACAAACAGAAAATACAAAATCAGAAATAACAATTATTTTGCAACAAACTAAGTGCATGAAAAACAATGAAAATGTTTTTTTCCCATTTCCTGAAGACATTACTTAAACCCAGAAATCCCCTGGCTTTAAGGTATGTTCTCTGCAATGACCTGCAATAAAGCTATTGAAAAAAACAAAAAATCTCTAGGTTATCAATATTCTCTTCCCAAATAATATCCCAACAACACTCCCAGCTGAAAATGAGGCCTCTTACATCTTGAGAGATTAAGAAGACTGAATATTCTATGAATGTTTTGGGAAGTAACCATGCATTACATTCTTTCAATGCAAGAAAATAAATCATTCACATGTCAAAAAATCTAATCAAGTATTGCATGTAATTTCAATTATTTAAACTTACATTTGTAAAACACTCGAGTTCATTTTTTAAAAAAACATTTGCTTCTGCACTCCTTGAAACCGTTCCATAAAACGTCCAAGCATTACTGAAGGTCCTTTCAAGAAGTTTAATGTCTTTGTGAACTGCTATTGCATGGTCCTTCAGTTCCTTGAGTAAGTCCGCCATTAAACTTTACGTCACCACAATTGCTATTAATAAATTTATTAAGCTATTAACAAATTTCAACAATCTCTCAGATCACTCGATAACGCTTCACTTATACCTCTTATAACCGTTCACCACATAACACTCTCCGGAATACCAAAAATTGCTAACCGTTCCTCGCGCGCCAAGCTCGCGCCAAATCGTTAAACTGACGCGCGACATTCGATTATCGACTTCAAATGTTGGTTGCGCATGCGCATCAAAGAGTAAGTAGTGATGTTTCGCAATATAGAAGGCAGTGCTACAAAGAGTATATCTCTGGCAGTGCTATATTCAACGACGTGAACGGTGTGAAGGGCAAGTGGTTGCTCTTGCAGTGAGTGAAAATGGAGGATGGAGGGCGAGGTGTCGAGTCTGATTGATTCTGGCCGGTAAAATAAGTGATGAACTATTCAACTGTATTTTATATTCGTAATTGAAAATTCGTCATACAAGTGACTTCCATGAATTCGTATATCACAAATAGGTTGGATAATTGACCACTTATTTTTGAATTTTGTGTCTTTAGATTAAATTGAATTCACGGATTTTAATAACGTATTTCGAAAAAGTGATTTAACTGTATATTGTGTTGCAAAGCATTGGAAAGAAGGTGAGGATATGTTATGAAACCCTGAATTTGTGTTGTCTAGGTGTAGAGAAGATGACAGTTCTTGTTGGAGAGAATGCAGTGGATGAGTCTTGTGGCCCGCCGAGAAAGAAATTTCGCCTCTGTTTGTCTTCACGTTATTCTCAAGTGCGAACTTCTCATGAGAATCCAACCTCAGTAAAAGGTAGGTGTATTAATGAAGTACTTACACATATTTTGGCCAGTACTTTTTGAAGAAAGATGAAGAAGAGTCAAATTCATTCAATGTGTTAAATAATGACAATAATAAGAAATATTGATGATCCTTGTGGATGCTAAATGAAGTGATTTAAAACTTTGAATTGGTTCGTTGTTTGGCGTCGAATTTGTGTTGGAGAATTATATTATGGTGAGGAATTTTTCCAGGTGCAATGTTGAACGGTTACATTCCTACCGATGGGCATAATAAAAGCTCAACGGACGACAGTCCGGTGAGCGATGGCACAGGTTGTTCACCAGTTGCCACACTATGTAATTTGGGAAACACCTGCTTTCTCAATAGTGTAATTTACACTTTGAGATTTGCTCCAGCATTTCTTCACAATTTACATCACCTTGTTGTAGACTTAGCTGATGTATCTGCAAAACAACAGCAGGTTAAGGTATGTTTTTGCATGAAAGGGAAGCAGTATAAACTCACTAAATTATATATAACCAACATAATTCTCTCTGATTTTTTAGGTATATTTAAAATTTTGTTTGACTGCTGCAGTTTGTTTTTGTTTTTTTGTTTTCTTTTGAACATCTTCAGATGTTCACATTTCTTATGTGAAAATTATGAAAAATTTAATTTGAAACTTGGAAAATTGAAATGACAGACAGTTTTGTTTGTACTTTCTTCAAAATAATTATATTAGTGGTCTATGAAGTCTTAAATTTTGAATTTAGTAGTTTGTTCTCAAAAGTTTGCCGACTCCTGCTACCGTCAATTGAAGAGTTACATTATCTTCAAGATATAAATTATATTTGATTAGAATTGGTAGGGTAGTTTACCAAGGGTCTGATTGTATCTGTACATTGTCAGTAATTGATTTATTTAAATGCAAGTCGGATAACTTAAGAAATCCGATGGAAAAATCGTATATTATATTCCAAAGTTCTTTTATGTCAAAACATCAGTTTGCTCAGTGTATCTGCTTAACTTGCTTCTTTATTTTCTTGTTTGTAAGAAGTTTCATGGCAATTCAACTTTTAAATAGAACTATTCCTAGAGATTGAAGTAAAGTAAAAGAATATTATTTTAAATAACAAATTTTCCAAAAATTAAATTTAATAATCATAAAAATAATGTGGAGGGAATGGTGTTGAAACATCCAAGCAAATTTTTCCTTATGAATCAAAACCATTATACTTTATCAAATAATTGATTAATTACATTTAAGACTTGAAAAAGTTAAGTTATTAGTTTTTGTGTGACTGATGTGCTTAAATTCGCCAGGCAAAGTCTTCCTCTTTGGGCCGAAATATGGGCAGTAGTAGCAAGAGCTGGAGCAGCAAAGATTTATTATCGTTAGGGAGTTCTACCAGCTCCAATGACACACAAGGCAAGTCACGTATACAGGTTGCCACTGAACGGCTCCATGAACTCTACGTAGCCTTGCATACATCAGAAGTAAAGGAAAATTGTGATCCATTTCAACCTGATGTCTTCCTTCATGCTCTCAGGTAAAATCTCTGGGAATAACAGATTTATAAAATCAATATTGTATTCTTAATTTTCTAATATTTCTAATTTGAATATTTTGTTCTTTCAGGGAAGTGAACCCGATATTTGAAGGTAATCAGCAACATGATGCACATGAATTGCTAGTGTGCTTGTTGGATAACATACGGGAAACATGTCGACTATTGGCCAACCAAATGGAGACCCGTCAGACTATGGAAGCTGCAGATAGTCCAGAGACCTTGGATATTGAACCCAAAATATGTGGGGCTGCCACACTTCCTCCTCCCAGCAAATCTTGGGGTGTCCGAAAATCTTGGAAGAAGAGAAAAAATGCATCATCGCAGATTAAAAATACTAGTAATGGGCTTAGCAATGGTATTACTTCCAGTGTCAAAGACCTTCCTAGTCAAGATTCGACAGTACCACTTGTCAATGGTGGCACAAGTTCTCATCAGACTTTAACAGGTTTGAAAAATTTATGCATTTACATGTTCTTATTTTTAACGCTTGCATCAAAAAATATATGCTATTAGTTGGCACCTTCTGAATAACCCTTATGGTGGCTTTTCTACAAGCTCTGCAAGACTTCTCTTGAGCTAAAGTAGAGACGTCTGGCTTAAAGATGGAGGCCGATGTTTCTCTTACTGTGGGTATCAAACTTGCTGCATTCTGTATGACTACGGCTGTGATTTATATGCAATAAAAACAGCAAAATATGCACATACATATGTGAATATATTTGGTAATATATGCAATAAAAAAGGAAAATATGCAAAATAATGTAATGTGTATGTGTAAAAATTAATAAAAATTTTAATGTGGAAAACTCTGACGTTGAAAACATTATGTATCAGCTCTGGCTCGTCTCCTTCACTACTCAGTGAACAAAAGACGCACTCCCAGGTTGTCTGTGTCACAAATTCACGGCCCTGACTCATTTAACACCACTCCTTGTTTGCTCTGTGTGCGTGGGCACGCATAGGTGCTTGGCAGATGCATATTTCATTTCGACTGATACTGCCGATGAAAGATCTTAGCGTGCTTCTCGAGTGACTTCGTATGATTCAGCAAGCATCGATGCTGATCCGTGGCTGTGGAAATCATAAACAAATCCTTGGAAGCCCATTGCTTCAGAGCAGGTCACATGATGTAATCATAGTACGTGGTAAGAGAGTCAGAGCTGCTTACATGCTGAGGGAACTAACTTCTAGCGCTTCTTTTCATGGATGAGGGTTGAATATGCAACAAAAATATGCAATTATGGTGATATACGTGAAATAAAATAGCGTAAATTGATACTAAATGCCTCAAAACTTATACAATTTGTTGAAATGGGTTGTTTTAGTTCACAAAAAAATTGCAAATACATATAAATCACAGCCCTGCATATGACTATGGTAAAGGTCGCTGAGAAACTAACATTGTCATTTTGTCATACCATATCTGGATATCAGTGGGAATCTTCATGATGTTTTTATTCTTTTTGCACTTTGGTTAAGGATTGTTGCATAAATGCCAGCATTACCTGGGCAATAATAGGCTGTAAATTTTCCTTGAAAATCCTTTTAAACAAATGGGGAGAAAGAGCAATAAGTGAGGTGAGTTGATGAGGGGATACTACCCACCCCCTCCCTGAATTTAATTTTCGTTAAAAATAATCTAATGTCAATTTTTGTATTCAGGCTCAAGAACAATATAATTGTTTTCGAAATGTATTACTGTTGACCTACTTCTTTGTAAAGACTTCCAACTAGCCATACCAGATTGATTGGAGGAGCCCAATGCAACTAAAAGAAGTTGTTTAAATCAGTAGTTGGCACTAATTGGACAAAGGGAAAGGGAGAGGTTAAGGAAGCCATGAATAGACAGGAGTGGTTGGTTTGAAGATGTGATCACAAAGAATCTCTTAAATAAACAGAAACTTCTGTCAAGAAATATTGCGATGTCTTGATCTTGTAACAGGAACAAGGACTGATTTGGTGTTAATTTATAATTCAATCATCTCTCATTATATGAAAGATCTTAGAGAAATCCATTTTCAGACTTCAAAGAAAGTTCTGAGGAATTTACAAGAAACATGAAACATAATTAAGTGTGGTTAGCTTGATGCAAGCTGACATAAGCTTGTGCACAATTGAAGATCAAAATTTTTCATGGTTTATACGTTAAAAGTAACTGATTCTCTTATAAGTTAAAAAAGTTAAATGAAAAAAATAGTAACTTGGTCTTCATTGGGATTAGTTAGTAGGTGTGATGCAACTTGTAATGGAAAAGACTGATAGATTTGCTCAAAGAATTAAATTATTTGACATGATATCTCTTTCTATAAAAATTAATATTGATAGCAAACCAGTGATACATTGGTTAAATTATTTTAAAATTACTTCAAGAAGCAAATGCATAGTAAGAAAATTAAATTTTATTAAGTATCCAGTGAATAAAAGGGAAGTATTATTATGTTTTGTTACATTGACAGAGATGGAAACTGATGTAATGACTCAAGACAAATTTTGATGTGTTTAAGAAACATTTTTAAATATGAATTTATTGAGTTAAAATGGTAATGTTCTTTACATGAAAGGGGGAATTTGTTAATAATGGAGTTTGTGCAAAGAATATTTGTAATTACAGACTTAGTCATGTAATAGGCAAGAGAATACAAATAAAACGAAAGCTATCATGAATGTTCTAAGGTATTATATACTGATTAATGAATGTGAACAATAAAAGCGACTTTTCACAAATTATCAGAGCTGTCTTACTATTAGTATTTTTCTATTATTGAGTTGAAAGGAAATACTACAGTATTCCTGGAAGTATTCTTGAATAACTGCAGTGGTAATTATGCATTCCACAAACTCTGGGATAATGTTAATTGTGAGGGCTGAAGTGAGCCTTGTCCTCAACTTAAAATGTGTTGTGAAATGTCAACTTGGCTGTAAAACTTTCTTGACAAATAACACAAGAGATATTGTGTGTTTGAAGCAAAGTAAAAATCACCATTTTGTGGACATTCCATTTGTGGGGTATAGGAACCACAATCTAGTGTATTTGAGTTAAACTCAAGTGCAGAATAGGTGACTTTTTCTGTAATGGGAAACTGGAAGAAATACTGATGCTCCTTCCATCTGGAGTTTTTGTGGCAAGAACACAAGAAGACTCAATTCTCCCCTCCTCTTCCACCTGCTCATATCTCTTCCTTCCCCTCCTAAACACTTCTCTAATACTGTACCAAAGGCTCTCCTTTAACCCTATTCTGTAACTACTATGGCTTTTGTAACAATATAAATATAAAATGATTTCATGGCAATTTCATGAGATACACCCAACCCCATATTCTTGTTGCTTTGCTTTTGGTGTCATACAAGATATACTTGTGTATTATGGAGGGGGGGGCTACAAATATCTTGATTTTTGACATTTTGTTGGAGAGGTCATGAAAAGTGTTTAAAAGAATTCCTTCTTCTGGGGGAAACTGTGTAACATGAGGGAACATGTTGAATTTCCCTAGGTTTTGCACGGCATATTTGTATTCACGACATATTTGTACGGTACTTATTGACATTCCTTTTGAAACCTGTAATGAACAATAGCCTTAATAATGCCGAGTACACCAGTACTCTGAAATGAACACCAGGAGTATATATAAAATGTCAGCTCTGTTTGGTCATTTCATGTAATTATTTGAAAATATCTCCTGTGAAACTTCGATTTTACGATTCCCGATTTTATGTTTTCCCAGAATTTACGTCATAATGGAATAGTCCCGGCAAAACATCCATATAAGTAATGTGTAATTTCCCCGTAATTACGTTTTCGCGATTTTGCCCTTGGCTTGTAAAGTCCTACTGCGTATTAAACCCCCGATATTAAGATTTTTGCACAGCAAGACCCTTAATTTAGATGGATTTTCTGAAAGGCGGCAATGACTGTTAGTTTCGGGAAAGGTGGTGGGGATACATATAATGTTATGCGTTTCGCTATTTACAAATCGGAGTATATCTTGGGGAATGTTCTGAATTGGTTGGTTGAGTAATTTTCCAGGATCAAGCCCACGTGTTTCTCTTCGAGTGTGTTCGTGTTTGTCGCCAGAAATAAGTCAGTTGCTGGTTTGTACATTCTCACTACCGCTTACGCAGTAGAGAGAAAGTTATGTAATGCTGCGGAAAAAAGCGGCGAATTTTCAGCAGAAAATTATTGTAACGGTAATGAAAGAGTGGATAAATCCAGTAACCAAATTTAGAAGAAAAACTCTAACACGTGGTGAAGCCCAGAATCCGTTTGGAGGGTGCTTGATACCGAAAAATCGATTGACGCTAAACGTGTCCATCAGTCTGAACAGCGCTAGCGGCTAAACCGTTCACCCGATTTTCTCCACAACTGATATTTCCCTATCGGTCTGGCTGATGTCGCGGCCCCTTGAAGTTGAAACCGATATTGTAATTTTGGGGGAGGGGTACTTTACATGAAGCCCTTGGGACATTTTCAATTTTTTTTAAAAAAATTGCTTCGAGTTTGATTAAATTTTGTTGTTGGATAGAGTGGAGGACGTTTAAGAGAATGATGCAGGTCTCATGTTCGTTGATAACTCTGATTTTTCGAAAATTGCAAAAGTTAAAACTTTTTCGGCGTCTTTATGCACAAGTTTTACAAGTACAATTATGAAGGTAGAGATTTTTTCCCTTAATGGAATCTGTTCCTTAAAGATAGATTTTGGAATAAGTTCATGTGCAATTCTTCGAAAATTTGAGAACTTTTCGCGTAATTTTGCGTGAAAGTATAGGCGAGAAAGCATGCATGCTATTTAGCACCACTAGTTTCTATTCATTTCTTTTCAATTGAGGTTTTGATGTATTATTTATTATTTTTAGAATTACAATGTGTTATGGAGCAAAATGTGTGCAAAAAAATAATTTCCTTGATTTTATATTTTCCTCAATTTCATTTTTTTAATTTTATTATTATTATTATTATTATTATTATTATTATTATTATTATTATTATTATTATTATTTAATTATTATTATTATGCTCTAGAGTGGCATTACTGTAATGCCTGGATCTCACATACACCTTGCTAGTGTTATAAATAAAAGTATTTGTAAAATATTTTTTGTGAGATGAAATTGTTTTATAGGTACATATTTTTATTTTATTTTGGAAGTATTTTAGTTGATACTTTTACAAGAAAGTTTTCTTCCCTTCACAAGAGATTTAATTATTCATGTCACTATAATGTAAAATTTTTGTAAATCTATGAACTGTAAAAAGTGTAAAAGATGCTTGTGACAGTAAAATACAGTTTTTATGAAACTGTTCCTAAAGCAACATGTGTATTTTAAAATATTTTTTGTAAGAGATTTCAAGTAATTCAATACAAAAAATGGGTTAATTATGTTCTTCCTTTACTCAGTGAATAATATTGATGTAAACAATTTATACAATTGTTATTAGATTTTACTTCTCATCTATGTACGTATATGCAGAGTAATATACGTACTATAGAGAAAGTTATGTAAGGCTGCAGAAATTTGATTTCGAGATTTAAAATGAAATATATGTTTTGGGGTCTCCTGATACCAAAAGTGTTTTTTCCAAAATGTCCCTACATCTGTGAACACCACTAGTGCCGAAACCTTATGTTGGTTGTTTTCAAAATGGGTATTCCTCAGTCAATCTGGCTTGACTTGTAGCTTTTTGATTTTGAAAAACATTCTTTAAAATAGGGGTATTTTTCATGAAGTCCTTGGCACATTTTCTTAAAAAGGGCTCCAAAATTTTTCTTTGCTTTTTTTGAAAGAATACACTTAGGAGGATGGCATAAATCCATTTTTCACTGTTAACTCAGAATTTTAAAATATTGCAAAAGTTTGGACTTTTTTCAGCGTATTCCTACTATTAAAAAATTGAAGATAGATTTCTCCTTCAATTAAATTTTTTTCTCTGCGGTTAGTTCTTTCATTATGGTCACATACATATTCTTTAAAAAAATTTTATTTTTCTCGGAATATTGTATACAGTATGTGCGATATTTAAAAATAACAAAAATAAGATTTTCTTGAAAACTCCTGCAAATTTTTTCTTTAAAATTTTGGTAAAGATAGTTCTAAATGTACTATATAAGATTACAGAAAGGCCATGCTTTTGAAAATGTATACAAATGTAATTTTTTTGACTTGTCTCTCACATCATTAATATTTACATTAGCAGCAATTTGTACATATTTATGAGTACATGTGCTTTAATGATGTCTTATAAAGTTTCTTGAAAGCTCAAATGTTTTCCTCGAAAATGAGCTCAAAATTTCGCATTTTCAGAAATGCTCAAATACCATTTTCCCAAAAACAGCACCATATTTTTTCTTCAAACTTTTCATAAGGATAGTACTAATTGCACTGAGTAAGATGACATATAATTCATTTTGGTGTATTATTTTTGTTTTTCGAGTCCGGCTGTGGGCAGGGTTGTTTGTCCTTGATCTTTGATGCATCTGTGTTGTCTCGGAAGGCCTTGTGAGTCTGCTGACCACCAACGAAGGAGCCTGCATGCGTGTCTAGTGTAAAAGGTTAATGTGTCTCCATGAGGGACATAGTGTGTACCGGGCTTGGCTAGCCAAAATCAGCATCCCCTGAAAGATGGAAAAAGACCCTGGAAGAGAAAAAAACATAATTAGAACAAACAAGGTTTCTTTTGCAACAGAAATGTAGTCTCTGTGGTTTGATAATAGAAAACAGTACAGGAGTAACAAATCCAAATCAAATAATGTTAAGAGTAACAAAAACAAAATTATAGACTAGTATAGATTATTAACAAAAATATTTCATTAATTATTCATGCACTTTTGATATCCACATGTAAGAAAAGCATTAAAATGGGGAAGTCTGATACATTTCAATCAAAGAAATCAAAGTTAAATTTATTGACATAATCCAGTATTCTTTTTAGAAGATTTTTTTTAAGATGAAAGTTGATGTAAACTTTTCTGTTATAAAGTTGAATTGAAACATTATTTTTTTGGAACTACAAATTTTGTTGTTAATAATGTGCCGATTCAATAGCCAAAATTAGTTTGTCTCCTCATTCTTCCTCATTAAAATTAGGAATGTGTGTAAACATTTGTTTTGTTTAGTATTTATAATTAGAATTTAAAGGTTAAAAAATATTTTAATGAATACGTTTGCAAGTGAATAGTGTTATAAGGTTGTTTGTAATAATCTTAGATTTTTCTTTTTTTAAGAATTGATCAATTTGTATCTTATCAGGGAAGATTCTAAATCATTGCTGCTTATGTGATATGCATAGCTGTGATTGTAGCCAAACTAATTTCAGAATTAGGCCAATAATGTTTTGGATCTAACGAATGTAACTTTTATTCATATTTGTTTTATAACTTACTTCACTAGAAAATAAATTAACTTCCAAGAGATATTATTAGTTTCTCACTTGAATATGTACTGTTTTCAATATGGAGGAAAGGACATTTGAAGACTAATTTTGACTGTACTATTTGAATCAAATTCTTGTTTTATTTTGCTGATGATTTATAATGTGTGTGTTGATTAGTGAATAAATGTGTGTTCCAGGAATTTCAGAATTTAATCAAGTGCAATCACCACCAGTTTCATCATCAGACAACATAAAAACTGAGACAGGTGTCCCAGAATCTGATAAAGATTCGAAGAAACAGAATGTGGGTTATAATTTTGTCGCAGATGATTTTGAGGGTGTTGCTGTCCTTCGTACTACTTGTTTAGAATGTGAACATGTGACAGAGAGAAAAGAGACTTTTTGTGACATATGTGTTCCTATAATCACTGAGCAAGAAACTGAAAAAGGTAATTCATAAATTTTGTTAGCTAATGATTCCTATTACATTCAAATATTGAAATTTTATTGATTAATAATTAACTTCACTTTATGTTGAAAAGATGATGGTAATAATTTTCATTGTTGCAGGAGAAATACCTCGGGTTAGTGAAGTTTACCAGGCAGCAATAGTCACTAGTGAAAATTTGCGTGACCTCAACAAATATTGGTGTGAACAGTGTTTGCGATACAATGAAGCTTGTCGTTCTGTTCGCTATGAAACTTTGCCCCGGCTTTTAGTTTTACAGCTAAAACGATTTTCTTCTACTTTTGGGTAAGTTTTTGATAAATAAGCTAACCTATATTAATAATTTTTACACCAATGAGGATTGAATTTTGTCATTGTTAGTAACTATTTTGAAAGAGACCCAAAAGTCAGTGCTTTTTGTTATATAGTATCTTAGTCACTTCTGAGGTGTTAGTGGTCTTCCCATCTTTCTTGGTCGCCTCTCTCTCTGGTTCATCGCAGTTTTTATTTCAGGACTCGTGGTGGTCAGGTTGGTCCCAGACTCTTTAGGTAGCCTTGCTATTTCTTTTAATATTTTATCAAGTCTTGATTGATATTCATGGTTTGAAGTTTTTCCATATTTCTTCTTTCTTGTTTCATTTCATATTGGTCTGAGGTACTGCATGTGAGCCACTTCAATTCGTTGTTTGCTTCTGTTTCAAAACAGTGATAATATCCCTGTCCTAGAGTAGCATACTGGTTGGCAGTGATATTATGTAGTTCAATGTTTGTTTTTATTTATGTTGAGAAAGTCATTTTAAACATATATTGTCATTTTAAACATGTATTCTGTTGTAATTTATCACTTTTATGATAATTCTTCTCTTGTTGAGATTTGGTTTCTTTTTTAAGTTTGACACTACAACTATTATATTAACTATTGCTGTTTCATTCTTGAGTATTCTTCTTCTCTTTTTTTTTTTTTTTTTTTTTTTTTTTTTTTTTTTTTTTTTTTTTTTTTTTTTTTTTTTTTTTTTTTTTTTTTTTTTTTTGTTTTTTTGTTTTTTGTTTTGTTTTGTTTTTTAATGCCCGTTGTTTTAGTTTCGTTGTAGATATTGTCAGACCATACTGTAATATAATTTTGTCGTCTTTATGTTGCTAGTTGAAGATCATCTTCTGATGTCATTGGCATAGAGTACAGTCTTTATTTTCTGATCTCGTGTCCTTATTTGATCTTCTTTCACTTCTTTCTCATATCTTTCTTCATGGTGAAGTTCAATTCTTTTCGGTATTCGAGCAGAGACTGGGTTATGCACTGTGCAATGTTCATTTGTCTGTCGCCACAGTGACGAAATGCAGGGTAAAGAACTTAACCATTAAAGTGCATTCTTATAAAAGTAAATTGGTAATTATACGGTGGATAGACTCAGGGTTGTTTATAGTGAACGCGAGGGCCGAAGGTCCGAGCCTCACCATGACTTGGATCAGGGCGAGCGAAGTGAAAAACTTGCCTTTGAAAGTAATTTGGCATTAAAATGTGGCGGGAACAAAAGGTATGTGAGTATGGTGTATGGGCAAGCATGGGGCCTATCCATTCCTGTTTCATATTTCTTCCGTTCAGGTTGGCAGTATGATTACAACTAGTGGTCGGGATGACATCAGCGAACAAATGCACATCGCACTCGGCTCATAACCACGTCTGTGCTAGTATCCCCAGTCTTTTAATTTAACGTATTACAAAGCATTTGTCAATATGATAAGCAGAGAAAGGTAAGGAATATAATTTGACTTCTTAACACATTACTCCTTTATTCTCAAATACTAATGCAATCCGATTGTAGCTTACATAACAATATCCGATTGTAGCCCATTAACAATAATGGGGCACTAGAAGAAACTAAATTCTTTAAAACATCTGCAATTTGTATTCAGTGTTAAATAATATCTAATTTTGAAATTTGTCTCACCTCGCTAGAAAACCATTGAACCATTGATCTTTTTTTTATTTACACACAAGACCTTTTCATTTGTTGATTAGGTGTGAATGCTGAATGGGGGAATATTCACTAGCTTCAATCATTTGCACGTGTTCTGTATTTGTTGTGCAGTGCTTATGGTAAACTTTTGTAATTCATAATGCCATCCTCAATGTACACAGAGTGCTTGCAAAGGCAGGTTCTAAAGAACAGCATTAGTTAAATATTCAGCATGTGGCTTGCACACATTAAGTTAAGATTAGAGAAAAAAATATATGTTCCATATGCATGCATGGTTGATTTTTTAATTGGGGCAGATAAACATTAATTGAAAAGTAAAAAATGCTCATATTAAAGTTGCTCACCACGTGTATGTATTGTATGTAAATGTCTGCAAGTTTATAATATTATTGAATGACTAATTAGGTTTACAGATAGTAAATTAAAACACTGTTACTTATTACATATATTTTAGGATGACACACAGAGATTTATATATTATTTTTCAAATCACTGTCACCTTCAGTTATAGTTTTCATTAGGGTAATAGGTCTAAAATTATGTCAATAAAGTGGCTTGTGAATCTAAAATATTTTATTTAAAATGAAAGTCAAAAGATTGTTAATAAGTGGATCGATGCTTTTTCAACACATGGGCAGCACTAATGAGAGCGAGCTCCTTTTTTATTAATTTTCTGCACACTCCATTATTATACCGATTTGGCGATTTTACAGCCGGGTGCCCTTTCTGGCGCCACTCATGGGACACACAAGCACATTACACATAGACAACACACAATCGCAAAATGTGCACAACCGTGCCAAGACTGGATTCGAACCCACAATCCTTTGGTCTGAAATCTCCTGGGCACTACTGCCTTTGTGATCTTGGCTACCCGGATAGGCTTTTTTAAAACATGATTGATGACCCAAATAAGCTCTGCGAAGTGGCGACACTGCTTGTGCAAAATAAAGATCTAATGCAAAACTACCGTATATACTCGAATATACCCCGCCATCGAATATTACCCGCACCCTAATTTCACGGAAAGGAATATCAAAAAAATTTTTTTTTCGTTTTTTTCACTTTTATTGCAAAAAAAATATTTAATATTACTGTTTAAAATCACAACCATCCCGCACCTGTAACAAAAGAAAAAAAACTAAGTTTGTGTTTTTCATGAAAAACAACAGCAAATTTTTTATATAAAAATAACTTACTTCATTCATCATCACTCTCGTCGTCGCTGGTAGAGCTGTTGGTGACGGAATCGTCTCCATCTTGCCATAGCACATCGTCCTCGGTCCCATCCATGGAATTCGTTATGCCGCACTTCTTGAAGCTCTTCTCCACCAGAGAAAGCTCGATCGCGTCCCAAGCACTTTTGATCCACAGGCAGAATTGCGAAACTTCCGGCCGCTTGATTTTTCCAGTTGGGGTGTATTCGTGGTTTGCCTCCGCCATCCACCTAGTGTAAAGTTGCTTAACCGCAACCTTGAATGGGCGATTAATACACACATCCAGAAGCTGCAAAACGGAGGTTAGACCTCTCAGGATAATTGCCATGTCAGTTTTCCCTGCAGTTAACAAATTCCGCACCTTCTCAGTAGTGTGGCCACGGAAGCTGTCCAATACCAACAGGCTGGGCAAGTTTAGAAGTGCTCCAGGGCGACGTTGCCAGACTTTTTTTACCCAGTCCTGAACAAGATCTAACCAACCTTTTGTTTGTGCCTGTACTATAATGCCGGGAACTACAATTTTTGGGATCGTTTTCCTCTTAAAAATTATATAAGGAGGCAACTTCTGTCCGTCTGCACACAGAGCATCACCGTGCACCTTAACTTTTCACAGCCTCCAGTTCTCACCATCACGCTCGACTCTCCCTTTTTATTAACTGTGTAGTTTAAAGGCATCTCGAAATAAACAGGTGTTTGATCTGCATTGCCGATTCGCGATAACAAGTATGAATTTGACTTTCGCAAATTTATCACATACCTGTGAAAATTAATTATTTTTTCTTCAAAATCTCTAGGTAATTGTTGAGCAATGTTTGTTTTCCTGCGGAAGGTCAACCCATTGCCCTTGAATGCACGTGCGAGCCACCCGCGGCTGGCCTTGAATCCCGAGATACCAAGTTCCCGTGCAATTGCCAGCGCTTTCACTTTGCACATTTCACTAGAAACGGCACAACCGAACTGTCTTTTTTCTTCAATATATTCACACTTGATCTCAATTTCGAGAAACTTCGGTTTCTGACCTCGAAAGGCCCGCCGATTTACATTAGTTTGTCCAAGTCGCGATTTGTTCTTACGCCTCTCAGGAATGCAGCTCTCGTCCACATCGTTCTTTCTTCCTGCTACACGGTTGCCGAATTCCTCAGCTTCTTCTATCACACGTAGCTTTTCTTTCGCTGTGAAAGATCTCCTATGTGAACTTTTTGAAGCCATTACTACCGCTGGATCACTCGTAAACTGTACTCACTCATGTACTGCACCCCAATGAACGCTTGCTACTAACCCACGCCGCTCTGTGACCACGTGCAACACGCTTCAAGTTCGTGGTACCAAACCTTGACGCGAATATTACCCGCACCCCAATTTTCGGCTAGCAATTTTTGAAAAAAATATGCGGGTTATATTCGAGTATATACGGTATATAGGATAGGAAAGAGAAGGGAAGAGGGAGGAGCAACGCACTATTTTGATATGGAAATTGCTTGAACGCAATTGGATAGTTTTGATTTTAATGAGTGTTCCTTTATTTTATAAGAGAAAAGGCAATTTTAAAGTTTCATATTGGACAAATTTATACAAGGGGAAACAATTAATATCTATGTAGGTTTACGAAAGTTAAGACATTAGATCTATAAAAGATTGTAAAGTTTACCTATGAGAAACCAATTATTAATGAATTGTGATAAACACATGAATTGTAGTGAACCGAAGTACCAGAAAAGATTTACTTAAATAGATTACAATAAGTCAAGTTAGATGTAATTGTGAAAAATATAAGTTTTAGCCGAATTTTTAAATGTTTATAGATTTGGTGGATAAATCACTTAGTGCATGTCACAAATTAACATCTACATTTACATCATTTAGGACAATGAACTCTAATTTTTTGCAGCTTTGGGTACAAAGTAAATTGTAGGAGTAACATTTCTAAGATTGCGTCTTGGAATGTTCTGTAATATCTGTGATATAAGGTATTCACTATTGATTCTGCTGCATAGAAGATTGTATAGGAACAGTAAAATCATATTTATAACTTTCAAATCTAAGGTAAATAAGGGTTATTAGATTCTGCATGCCTAACATTATTTGAGGACATTTTCTATACCCTAGGATTACTATAAGTGCTTAATTATGTAAATTTTTACTTTCTCACTATCACTCCCTTGGTAGAAAAAAAGTAATGTAATGCTGCATGAAAAAACGGCAAATTTTCAGCAGAAAAAGTCTCTATGACAGGGCCCTAGTAATGAAAAAGAGGATAAATCCAGTTGCTAAATTTAGAAGAAAAGGAAAAAAAAATCCTCTACGCGGTGTAGCCAGAATCTGTTTTGTGGGTCTTTGATACCGCAAAATTGTTTGATGGCAAAATGTCTGCCTGTTCATCTGTGAACAATGCTAACAGCTAAACCATTCAGTTGATTATCTCCAAAACTGATATTCCTCAATCAATCTGGCTGATGTCCCAACTCCTTGAATTTGAAATAGATATTTTTAATTTTAGGTTTTTTTTTAATGAAGCCCTTGGGTCATTTTCGGAAAAATTTCTTCATTGTTTTTGATTAAATTTTGTTGTTGGATAGTGTAAAGGATGTTTAAGAGAATGGTGCAGGTCTCATTTTTGTTGAAAACTCTGATTTTTCGAAAATTGCAAAAATTCAAAATTTTTGTTGGCATTTTTCTACAACTAAAATATTAAAGATAGAGATTTTTTTTCCCTTAGTAAAATCTGTTCCCTAAAGACAGATTTGTCATGCACAATTTTTTGAAAATTCAGGTATTTTTCACTTAATTTTGCGTAAAAGAAAGCAATTTTTAATTTTTTGCAAACAATTTTTTTCTCAAAAACAGCTTCATCATTTTGTGATGAAATTTTGTTGGATAGTCTGAAGGATGTTTAAGAGAAAGGTGGTGCATGTGTCATGTTGGTTGAAAACTCCTATTTTTTGAAAATTGAAGAAAAATATCAGCATCTTCGTAAAACTACAATTATGAAGTTGTCGTTGTTGGTTTTTTAATATTTGTATTCTTTGATCTATTTTTTCTTAAAAATGGCAACAAAAAAATTGATTAAATTTAGGCCTTGGATTGCGAATTGGAATGGTTTAGAGAATGGTGCAGGTCTGATGTTCATAGAAATGCTGAGTTTTTGAGAAAAAAAATTCAAATTTTTTAGCATCTTCTTACAATTACAATTGTGAAGATACATATTTATTTCTTAATGAAATGTATTTATCAAAAACAGATCTTCAAATAAGGTCACGTTGAATTTTTTGAAAATATTAGTATTGTTTGTGTAATTTGGCGACAAACAATCGCCTGCTCCAAATGTACTGCACTTTGTGAACATAAGTTGGGAGGTGTTTGTTGCTTATAAAAGAAAGTTTATAGATAATAAATTTAACTCAGAACTAACAAATTACTTCTTTATCTCAAGAAATTTTGTTCGCTTTTTTCGGTATATTTCATTTCTGGAAGTTAGAAATGACTACTCTTCCTGGCTATTGAAATACACAGGTATTCACTGTAGGCGCTACCTTTGAATTGGTTGGGTTTGGATTACATTGGCATTATTTCTAATAATTTACATGAAAGAAAAATTGAAAAAATTGAGTACCATTCATTTTTATGAACATTTTAATTTTATATTGCCACATACGCTGCCTTGGGAAACAATGCAGCCTTGTATACTTCGGAAGTTCATTGTTGAATGGAAACAATATAATGAAATGTGAAATTCTGTTGAATTCTTCTCGTTGTTAAACATTGACATGGATTCATTATGAGGCTTTGTTTTATTTATTTATATTTTTTATTTAATGTCTAAAACAGCAACTGAGTGTGACGTACTACAGGGAGAAATGTATTCTGTGAAGATTTTGTAAATTCTGCTATCCTTACCCTAACCCATTTACATGTTGAATTCTGAATGCAGATGGAAACAAAACATTTGTTCTTCGATTAGTAAAGACAATTTGGGTAAAGTTTCTTAGGGGTGGAAACATAGACAGCTTTTAGCTGTCTGACAAGGAGTAATTTGTGTTAAAATGAGCAGGCATGTAGAATATTACAATACCACAGTGCTTAACAATTACTATAGCATATTTTTCGATCTATTTGCATTTGTTTGCCAACGCTATCAGTATCATATTATTTATAAACTTTTAATTTTTTTTTACTTTCTTGCATACTGCTTACACAGAATATTGTAAGGCTAAAAAAACTCATTGGATATGTTCATACAGTGAATTCAATGCCAGAAATATGTTTTCATTTAAAGTTTTGAATGAAAAATCTAATACTTGAAACTATTTAATTTTCACATCAAAAGTTTGAAGATTTCAAAAGAGTTTTACAAGAAATGATGACTGTGATGTGTTAATTCGGAGAGAAATTGTGGTGTAAATAGTATTACATAACCGTTCCTAAGGCGAGACATTACGTGTTGTTTTAACACTACTAGTTTAAGTTTTATGGAATGTTTTACTTCACAAGGAATTCAAGAAATTGTAATCTGTTCTTGATTTAAACAATATTCAGATGAGATAAAGATAGGAAGATAGGATAGGGATCTGCTCCATTTCTTCCCTCTCTAACACTTATTGAAATGTTCAGAATTGTCATAGATTTACTGTGTGTGGTACAATGAAGTACATGGACTTTTGTAAAAAAAAAAAAAATACAATCAACTCTGGTTATAATGAACTGGGAACTAACATTTGAACTACTATATCTGAAGATGTCAAAATTAAATCAAATTTCTCCACAATAATTGATTTTATTAATATAGGGATAAAGCAAAATATATTAACAGAATGAACTGAAAATTTCAATGTCCTTATTTGTCCTTAAAAAATCAATTATTTTCAATTGTTTGCTTCAAATATTTTTTATTAGTAATTTCTCTAGATCTTTCTCCAGAGTACATGCTCTCTCCATACTTATTCTGCATTTTCCACTGTGTCTTAAGTGTCGTAATGCAGTCTTGAGACCCTTTAATGTCTGTTGCACTGTTGGAAGTCCCACATTTTTATGGCCCTTTTACTCGCCTTATAACATAGGAGATCCTTTTAGTAGCGGGATGGCGCAAGCGGCTAATGAAACTAATCACTTTCCTGTGCTGCACGGCAGGTAATGCCAGGCTGTGGGGCTTTGGCATTCGCGCACTTCCTGTCGCTTACGTAGAACACAATGCCCTTTGTCCCATGAAATATTAAGTAACATCAAGCTTGAAACTGAAGCAAGCAATTGTGCATTGCCAGTTAGTTGTAGTCCATCCAGGACAAGACCTTTGTTTTTGCTGTGAAACTGAGGGGTATGAGGTCATCAGTAAAAGGTCCCCATTGCGGGTTCACTTACCTTCACCTCAGGGGAAACTTCTTCAGTTATGACCTTTGGCCGATATTGTTTGCAAGCTCCCTAATGTTAGAATTTGTAGCATGGGAGGGATTCTTTTCCAGAAGGAAATCAATTCCCAGGTTGTTGTATTTCCTATAACTGAGGTTCAGGTGCACTATAGCCAAATCTTATGCCAATTTGTAATGTAAGTGAAACGGGACCAGTGACAAATTCACTGTAACCGAGGGTTCACTATAACCAGAGTTGACTGTAGTAGGATGCAGTATATCAAGATGCCTAAAAAGAGTAAGGAACGAGGACATTAGAAATAGGATAGAGCTGGGATTGTGAGAAAGAAGAAGTATGGAGATGTAGGACTTGTGAAGGTAAACTGGAGACATACGAACATAGGGATACAGGAGAAGTTGGGGAACAGTTAATGAATTAGAAAGAAATAGGAAGATAGAGAAATATGTACTGATGGAAGTGGAGAGGTAGAAATGGAGATTCATAAATTGAGAGAGGAAGAAGGAGAATAATGTAAGATTAGGAGGCATTAGGGAGAAGAAAGTAGTAAGTTTTATGAAGATTTAATTAAATAGGGAGTAGTAAAAGATTTCTTTTTACTACTTCAAACTTTATCCACTCATTTGGGGTAATGTGATAATATACAAGCTAATGTGAGAATTATTTAGATTCAGACATTAGGTAATGTACTATGTAAAGATAGTCACAATCGACGGCTTTGCTGTATGAGGCTTTCATATGTGGTAATTGCATCTTGTATTTTGAGTTTTCATGTGTCTTCTACTGTTAGAAATGATGTTTCTCAAGAATATACCGTAACATATTCCTGTTTACCCTATCAAATGCTTTTCCATAGTCAAAAGAAATTTGAATGTTTTCCAGGTTCTGTTTATTGCATCTTTTAATTATTGGCCAGTAGTAAATCAGTTGTTCCTCTGCCCCTCCTAAGTCCATATTCTTCTCCCGTTATTCTTGCTCTGTCCTCAGTTAATGTAGAAAATGCTTTTGTATCTTTTCACTGTAGTCACCATTGTTATTCCCACGTGCTTTTAACATTAGTTTGAAGGTAATTTTTTGCACTATTCCAGTTTGCCATTCGTTGAAAACTTGTAGTTTTATCTGTTGCATTTCATTTATTATTTCTAGGAATGCCTCATCCCACACTTGTTCATTATATTTCAGTAATCCACTATTATTTTGTATTGTCTAGTTCCATTTGCCCTCGAGTATTATGCTAGGGTTTACTGCATCTCTTTTTTTTGGGGGGGGGGGGTGTTTGTAATGATTTCATGAATTTTTCCCAGTTCTCACTTCTTATATTTCATGTTAAGCTTGACATCTTTGTCTACAGTTCTTCTGAGTGTGTTTTGGTATTTATGGTCTGTGAATTTCTTCTGTAAAATTTTTCTTTTCCATTATCAGCTATGCTGTTTCTTCATTCCATGTTTGTAACCCCCATTTCTTCATTCCACGTTTTTCTTTTGCTTACACCTATTTGTCCCGTCTGTATCTTTGATGACCTTTAGTGATTCCCATCTTTTATTTTTAGACTTCCATTTCCTTGTTTTGGATTTTGCTAGTTAGATTTATTTTACTTTCCACTAGGTAATGGTCACCTCCTACCGTATTATCCAGAATATAAGTCGGTGGTAATATAACTGGTAATGGAGGTTTATTATATTAAATTATTAAAATAAATTAAAACCAATGTGCAACTTATGATCAAAAATCTTTTCAAATGAAAATTTAGTAGCAAGTAAATAAATAAATAAATAAATAAAGAAATAATTGAATAAATGAATGAGCGGATGAGTGAGTGGACGGGTCCATGAGTTTGTTATACATTCAAAATTAAAAATTTTTTGCTTTCATTATTGAAGAATTGATTTAAAGTTTCATAAAATATAATAGATGAAATATAATTGGATCATTTTTTACTTTCTCATCTACTGCTTACACAGTATAGAGAAAGTATTATAATACTGCGGGGGGGAAAAAACAATGAGTTTCGACAGAAAAATTCTTTTTCTAATTGCCATGCCCTGGTAACAAAAAAGTGGATAAATAATGTTCCTATGTGTCGTGAATTACTTCCTCTGACATGTGTAGTCAGAATCTACATTTGGTGGTGGGTCCTTGATAACAAGAAATTGGATTACTGTAAAACGTGCCTGAATATGCTAGCGGTTAGCCCACTGTTAGTAGGATTTTCAATAAAATTAATATTCCCCAATCGATCTGACTGATGTTGTGGCTCTTCTAATATGAAACCGATACTTTGATTTTTAGGGGTATTTTACATGAAGCCTCAACATTTCAAAATTTTCTAGAAAAGACTCCAAATTTTTTCTTTAAATTGTTTTCTTTCATAGAGCATACAATGCTTATAGAAATGATGTAGGTCACAGTTTCATTGGCCTCCCTGAATTATTGAAGTTTGCAAAAGTTCAAAATTTTTATTATGATAATGAAGATGAAAATTTTGTTCTGAATGAAATCAGTTAATCAAAAGCAGATCTTCAAATAAGATTATGTTCAATTTTTCTAAAATACTGGTGTGTGTCTGAAACACGGTCAACTTTTTAAAAAAAATTTCGTCGAAATGGCTCCAAATGTTTTCTTAAATTTATTTTTCTTGAAAATTAAAAATAATAAAAAGAGTAGTTATGCGTAATTATTGCATCTGTGAAATTTGCTAATTCAAATTTTCTGCCTTTCATTTGCTGGAGTATTTCATGGAGATATCCGATTACATTTACATAAGGAATGTTGCATTGTGGCTTGGCAGTTGAAATTTTGAGGATTCCTTCTTATTGTGGGGAAATGTTTTGGGCTGTACAAAGCACATTTTTAATTCTCAAATATGTGTTGATATATTAGCTCCCAAAGAATTAGTTTTTGCACATAATGTTCTGAGTTTTACAACTGATGACTGTGAAGTGTTGATATGGACAGAAATTACAGTATTATAATTTACTTAACCATTTCTGAGGTGAGAAGCACATGATGCAGCCCCTAGAGTTTAACATGAATTTATATTTTGCAATTACCAAAAAAGATAACAAGGAGGGTTTTAAAACGCTTTTTTCTCTCCCTCATGTTTAAAGTTGAATTTCATGGATTATTTATATTACCTAAAGCTTCACTTTTGCAGTCTAAGTCCTAAAATTTTTGGAGCCTAGGCTGTGAAATAAAGCATGTAATGCCAATATAATACAGAAAAACTGCATGAAACTAAGTTCTTTTTTACGTAGTATTTTTTGTTGAATTGTTTTGTATAAATGTTTGTTTAGTACTATTCAAAATCATTTAAATAACCAACAACTACAAAATTTACTCTTTAACATTAATATTGAAAACACAATTTATAACATTTATAACATAAAAAACTCTGGGAAATGAAACAGTTCGATGCCCCGTACTGCAAGTGGGCCTCCAGTGGATGTTTTGGCTTCAGTTTGACTTGTTTCATTTTGCAATGAAACTAGTGTTATATCATTATGAGGTAACATAATGTTATCTCATACAGAACATTGTTACACATGTAACATACATTACTTATTGTTACTTGTACAGTAAAACTTGCTCAATGCGGAATCTCAAGGGACCATAATTTTTTTCCATATTAGATGTGATTCCACATTTTGCAATGTTATTTTGTAGAATTTGTTTGGCAGGTGTAATTTATGTTCACATTAGACAAATTTCAGCATTAAACATGTTCCACATTAAACAAGTTTCGCTGTATTAACTTAGTGTTACTTCATTATGAGGTAATATAAAGTTAACATGTAACATATTAGTATTCTTTTCAATCTGGCAAGAAGGTTCACACCAGTAGTTTATATATCAAGACCATGCAGTGCATTTTTTCAAGTAAGGTTCCCTTCCACTGAGCTTAAAATAGTCACTTCATTGTGAGGAACAAACAATATTTTTTCACGCCCTCATCCTTGCCTTGAAACTAATGTTACTTATTAAGGTTATGTTTAAAAATGACCATAGTCTATTTTTTGTCGTGAAAGAGTTTTTAGTGTCATTCAGTTGGTTTATACAGATAGAATGCAAGTATGATTAGGTTTGACTAAAAAAAGGTCATAGTCTTCTAGTAAATAAAGGACAAAGATACGAGCTAACGGCTAAGTGACTAAGGTCTGTGCATTGATGAGCAAAACAAATCAGAGTCCAAAATCTTTCCTCCTCTCTATGGTTACAGTCCCATATGTGATTCATCTGTTTAGTTCACAACATTCATATTCAGAAGCAGAGAGAGATGAGCCCTGTTATAGTAAAATAGTACACTGAAACAGCAGATGACTGGAGGGACGTGCATAGAACAGACACATCAAACTTTCAGCATTGAAAGTTGTGAACTGTGCAAATGAAGTCAACTGTAAAGCCTGGACAGAGTTTTTGTTTAAGCTGTACAAACGAAAATGGCTTATGCTTACAAGACCAATCAGAATTTTGAAAATTGACAAAGAACAGCAGATGTTCATCTTACATATGAGTAATTATTTTGGAAGTTACCTTTGGAAGCTGTTGTGCAACCTAAAAAGGGCAGATAAATAAAGAAAATAAAATTATGGACCCTGCTGAACCCAAAAGGTTATACAATCAACCATTATCCATCAAACTTGCAAAGCTTAAAGATTTAATGCACCCGACAGTCTTTTGTAAATCATGTTGCTCGGGCTTTCTACAGTGTGTTAGTTTGTGGAAATGGACAGAAAGAAGACATCAAGCTTGCAGATGTTCCTCTTACTGAGGACCTCATTTAATTGAAAAGAAAGATCAATGTCCTGTATTTATCGTGATTAAAATTACTTCCTTTATTTCCATGTACTTAAAATGAGTAATCTTGCTTATATCTGTAATAAAATGAGTGGTGCTTTACATTGTGTTTAATTACTAATTGCATTAATACTGTTGTTACATTCATTCCTTTATTTTAGATTGTGGTTAACACCTCTTATAATATTTCTGATATATGATCTCTTTTAATCCACTTATCCACTGTTTCTCCAATTATTACAATTTTGGCTCTCCTTTGTTTTTGACCTTCAAATACCTTAGCTTTGTTTTCTTGACTGTTATCTTCTTCCATCGACTTGTGTTACTTTCAACTCAAGAATTACTTGTTGAAAGTAAAGCACAAAAAGGTAGTTAGTATGAGTGGCAATTGTGAAAGATTCCAGGCAAGATGTGGGAATTTCTGTGACTAGTTGTAGTTAATGCAATGAAATAAATTGTCAGAATTATTTGTGTTCGGAGTTTTGGAATTAAATAAATTGAATTAATGATGAAAGATTAAAAATCATGTAATAGTTCGTTTTTGAGTGTTCTTCAGTTGTAAATTTTATTTCCATATGTTCCTTCTGATCATGTACATTTGTATGATTTATTTTTGCAGGTCCATGGTGTGTATGTCAAAAGTAAATGACTATATGCCCACTCCTTTGAAACTAGCCTGCTTTTGTGAAAATTGCTGTTCCCTCCCTGAAGAGCAAAGGCCACATCAGTATCAACTCTATGGTGTTATAATGCACTTAGGTGCTACAATTGCTTCTGGTCATTATGTTGCTTATGTTAAAGCTTCCGAAAACTATTTTGACTATTGTCATTGTGGTCGAGACAAGAGGAAAATACCCAGTTTAAGTTCAGGTAGTGGGAAGAGCAGTGGTGGTTCAGGGGATAAGATGGGGGGAATACTTAAGTTTTTTCGACCTAAGTCAAGTAGCAGTGGTGTAGATGTAGCTTCAAAAAACTTGGGTAATAGTGCTGGTAATAGTCTTTCAAATCGCAACACTTGTCGTAGTCTTGACTGCTGTGGGGTAAAATTAAACAGTTCTTTAATTGGTATGCATATGATGAATGGGTGTGGAGAACTGATTGGCCATGGATATTCTTCTAAAGACAAAGATAGTTTGAACCCGCTGAAGGCTTTGAACAGCCTTCCTGCTGAAGGAGTGTCATCTTCAACTGCTGTAGATGCCTCTGTACCTGAACCACTTTGGTTAGAATGTGATGATGATACAGTTCGACTTTTGACTCGCAAAGAATTTGAGGATGTGTTAGCTCCAAAACCTTCAAAGAATTCGGCCTTAACACCATATCTACTGTTCTACTCTAGAGTGTAATGATGATGGCTGTGCCATTTTTTATTTTAAAGGTTGGTGAGTCAAGCTTCGGGAGGGAGTTGCCAAGAACAAAATGTGAACATGGTGCAGAAAGTGTTTGCTTCACTTATGTAACCATTTTGTGAATGTAGGGTATGTTTATCCCTTGTATGCATGTAGATTTTGTATATATACATGAGTGGCCTGGTGAATATGTTCTAACAGGGGGGTGCAAAATTAGTGTGATTTGTGGAAATGAGAAATATTTATAAAACCTGCTAACGAGGAAGGAAAATTTGTGATGGAACTTCTTGCGCTTTTATTTTAGGTAAAATATTTGATTAATTATTAACAGACTCATTTAGCCATGTGCATAATTTTCAATTATCCATTCATTGAAAGTGTTGAAGTAATATGTGAACAGTTATCTTGTATGCTGCTCTTAATTTGGTGGCTTGTATTTAAATTTTGCTTTGCTCATATCATAATCAAAATATGTTTATATTTGTTATTGTTAGTTTTATAAATGAAAATGTTACTTGTTTGAATTGTATATTGTTAATATGTCTGAATGTAATTGCAATGAGAAATTAGAAACGTTTGTAAATAGATAGTCATTTGTGCTATTGATAGCACTGAAAATATTTTAAGAAAGTAATATACTTTATTAGTAACTACTACTATTGGCTTCCATTGTTCATTGAGTGGATATTGTACAGGAAATGTTTGTTAGTTTCCATATAGGGGTCACTGAAGTTACCTAGCTAATCGCCTGATGTACTAAAGAAAATGCAATTGTGTCTGGTTTTGTTCTTTGTTCCAGTCTTTATTTTTTTAAGATGAGAATTGATAGTCACTAGTTCAACTAAAAACTGTGTAGTGGAGCTGAAGTATTGTGCAAAGCACAAACTGAAACACATATGAAAGAGCGTGTTTTTCAAAATTTTTATGTTATCTTTGGTTAGAAATTGATGAAATTTTATTATGACATTATTATTATTATTAATTTTTTTTACATGTTTGGAACAAAATTTTGCTTCATTTATTTTTATTTTGTGTGTTTTGTGAATTGCTCTTATTACTTTTGTAAAATGAGCTTGTGGCAGCTATTGTTTTTTTCTTAACTGATAATATTGTCTCAATCAACAGTGCATTTTCTCCCTTCAAAAATATTCATTTAAAGTTTCTGTGATCCAGTGCTGATAGAGAGAGAAAATATAACGGAAAAAATTATGATTATCACAGCTTAGAAATGACATTTTAAAAGGATATCTGGCATGTATAGAGCTGGATATTGACCTTGCTTCTGTAATCAAAATTTTGTGAATATTTCATCCGACTACATATTCTTAATCTAATAAGGCGTTCAGATTTGTTCTTCACAGACAATTACTTTTGGTGTCTAGCTTATTCTTTGAGAGTTTTGCCAATAATATGTATTCTCCATTAGTGTAAAAACATTTAAGAAGTAATCTTCTGAGTTCTTTTTTTACATTTTTTCACTGATTATCCTAGTGTACTGTATCACAGAAAATTTCTGATATACCATTTAACTATGTTCTCATTTCTTGATGCCAAGAACCTATTTTTATAAAAAGCATCTTCTGATAAATAAATATTCCAAGTGTTCTGCTGTATCAATTGTATGATGATACGATCATAAGATATTCAAGGAATGTACTGGCCAATAACTTTGTATATTTTTTGTAATGTTACATTCCATATTTGCATTTGATTGAACTATGCTAATTGTAGTTATCTTTCTATTTTATTCATATGTAATGAAATGTGTTGTTTCTGGGAGAGGGGGACGAGACTGTTCTGGCAAATACAGCAATAAGACTCACACTAAGATCCGAGAAATTTGTTTTATAAGGCATTAAAACATTCAAGTACAATAAAAATAGTGACTTTAGAGTTGATGTGAACTAAAATATTATCACACTATAAATTTGTGTGCTCTGTTAAATGCCTAGTTTTACATTTCACTGCCTGAAATAAATGACCCTGGAAGTTTCCTTACTCTTCATTCATTTGTGGCATTTTTAAGCTGCCATTGTTTTCCTTATATATTACATTAATAATGCAATCAACAGTATTATATAGAGAGATAAAGGTATTTTAATATGCACTGCATTGGTATTTTGCCTCTGCAAAAGGCAAAAATTCTTGTAGAAAAAATGCAGTATGTTCAAGTTGCTTTAACTTCAAACCATATTTGAAATGTACTTTATATATAGTGTTTTGCTTTGGAATGAACAGAAGAAAGATGAATTAAAATTGAAACTGGCTGCCATTTGGGATTGCTACTATATGATTTTTTGATTATTTTCCACTGTTTCAGAATTGTTTTTACATTATCTATGTATTACAATATACATAACCATGACCTCTGCCAGAAATAAAGTAGCTTCATATGATAAATATGTAGTTTAAATCCAACATTTTAATCCTGTGACAATATTGGTATACTGATTACTTGTTCTTGAAACTCATGCTTAGTTGGTATTTATTTGTGTACAACTTCATTAGATGTAAATTTAGTGTAGGTGTTAGGCGGAGGGCTGAATTCACAGTAACATCCAAGCATGTTTTGCTCACTAACGACTATACCATCGATCCTAGAAGAAAACTTTTTACACTCAAAATGTAGGTAATTTTATTCCCTTTATTTCATAAAAGGTTAATATTTATGAAAAATTGAGAGCTTTGAAGTTATATTGAGATAACGGATAATTTCCTTTTTTTCGTGTGTTTTCCTTAGGTCGCCAAATTTCGCGATGTTCTCGTGACGAGAAAAAAAATCTTATGGTAATAAAATGTAGGTCATTTTATATTTTTTAATTTCATATGAGACCATTTAATACGAAAAATAGATGGTTTTTGAGTTATTTGAAAAGCGTGATTCTTACACATATTTACTTAAAAATCATGATTCCTGACAAAATTCTTGTTGGCAAACCTGATATTCGTGTTCAGCGACTTAAAAAACATATGTACGCAAACGCACATTCGCTCTACACCGCTGAGACTGTTTATCAGTAAATTACTCTTATTTTTCTTTCTTTGCATTAAATATTCAGTCCAAACCGCTTGTAAAACTGCCCGACTACAAGCGCTTCAGAAGCTCTACTGCATTTTTGTGGAAAATTTCGAAAGCTATCGCGAATTTCTGAAATACAAAGCTTCAGATAGAAAATCCTTTTCACCAGTAAAATTGCCATTAAATTTCGCCCTAGGACACTGGTTTTCAAAAGAATCCGGCTATCGAAAATTGCAAAATTCAACGGGGGGCGTTGAATTTTTACATTTTCAATACCATAAAAGAATTGGTTTAAAATGTCCATATCTTCGAAACTTACAATATTACAATTCTGGAGGCAAAATCTAGTTTCAAAATTTAATAAAGTTTCAGAAAAATGCCATTTGCCTCATTCGAAAGATAAAAGGGGCCATCAAAAGGCGTTTGTTCGAAGCTTGTGTTTTCCCAAAAATTCGAACATTGTCATTTTTGATCGCTTTATCTCCTTAATAATTCGCTCTACAACGCTCAGATTCACACGGCTGTTTATCAGTTCTTTACCCTTATTTTTGCTTTTGTGGATTAAATATTCAATCCAAATTACCTGAAAAAAGAGCGATAACCTACTTTTTTGCGGAAAATCGTCGTGGTTTTCGAAAGCTTTTGCGAATTTCTGGCAAATGAAACTTTTTTTTTTAATTCGTTGCGTCCTTACTCTGACTTCATTGACGCAACGCGTCTCTTCGCTCCTGGTGGAGCGTTGAGCGCTTCTTACGGAGTAATCCTCTATTATTATCTTATCAAGCTGTATTTATACCGGGTGATCAGTATAAAACGCAACCCACAGCAGGCAGAGCGAAATGCACTGGCAGCCATGTTTGAGCGGGTCGGATAGCGGCTGGAGGTTTCAAGCAGGTAAACTGACGGGAAATACGCTTCCCGACACCCTCTCCCACTAACGCCACCCTGACGAGAGCAGGTGACCGCCGTGTCCACGAATTCAAAGAGAAGGGCACGCGCCTGCTTGTTTGGCGTCGAAAGAAAATTGAATTGTCAAGAACGATTCCTTCGTGATTTGTTTAAAAGTGAAATAAACTTGGCGTGTAAAATATATACATTGAGGTAAATTTAATAGTAATCTTTACTTATTTTAGTTTCCTAACAAGATACATTCTCTCCAGAATGTATATGTTTTATACTTTTCTGTTTTAAATAAATATTTATAAATTCAAATTCGCAGAACAAACGTTCGTCGCCATTATTATTATTATTGAATAAGGTTACATTTCTCAATTTATTCTGATACGTATCCGCCGTTTCTGTTTCTTTGAAAAACAACAGACCAATTAATCTGCGTCGATAAATGGCACACCATACTCCAATCTTTTTTTAATGCAATGGTCTCTCTACTGTTTGCTAGGGTCTCTCGGTACCCCAGAGACTACTGTTTTGCTGGTTAACATATGCATTCAGATGAAGCCAAGCCTCATCACTAAAAAACACTATCAAGTGCATCAAGACCTTCGCTAACAATTCGTCGTTGCCAATTACAGTAATTCATGCAAGCAGCCCGATCGGGAACCTTATGCTCTTAAGAAGTCCGCTGTTTGAACGCGCACATTTTCAATTTTTTGTGGCACAATGTGCACTCCCATACGAGAAATTACATTGCTCCTGGAGTCAGAGAGTACACTATCCTGAAACTTCCTTAATCACATTTTCGGGGAAGTTGAAAGAACATCCCGAACGTCCTCTAGTTTGCGCTGCGCGAATACTATGTTTTTGTGACAACAAATGTGATCCAGGAATGTAAAGATGTTTTATACTTGCTGTTTTAAATATGCATTAAAAATCATTAATTACAGATCCGCAGAAAAAATTTATTATTATATGTTGTTATTATTACTATTAATAATAAGAATAATTTTTATTGATATTATGTTACTGTTAAAATAAAAGTAGTTTTGAAAGAGCGGGATCAGTAGTCAGTGACAAATAATCACTGGTGAAATTACCAGTGAAAGATAGTCACTGCGTAATGATACATCACAGCCTTGCCCTTCATCCCCATTATTTAACCTTGACATAAAAGTTTTGGAATTCCCTGCAACAAAAATAATAAAGGTAGTTAGGTAGTCGGTAAAGGAGAAAAGGAAATTATTTTTTATAAATGATGAAAAGGAAATTATGAGTTATATATTGGTGTCGGAAACAAACAAACCCACAAATATATTCAAAATGGTCTCCATTTGCAAACAAACAAGCATTAACTCGCTTGAGAACATTTGCTGCAACTCGATGTAAAGTTTATTCATCAATCATCTGAATCGCTTCTTCGATGTTTCTTTGGATCTCTTCGAGATTAGCAGGTTTGTTTGCATAAACTTTACCTTTGAGGCATCCCCAAAGATAAAAAGCTGGTGGTGACAAATCAGGCGAACGAGGGGCCACAAAACTTCTTCTGTTCCTAAAAACTTTCAGAATTTGCGTTGTCGACTTGGCAGTAGGTGATGTCGCCCCATCCTGCTGAAACCAACAATTTCTCTCATCCTATTCTAGAAGGGATATAAAATGTCTCAGTATATTCTGATATGTATCCGCCGTCACCGTTTCTTTGAAAAACAAAGGACAAATAATTCTGCGGCGAGAAATCGCACACCATACTCCAATCTTTTTTAATGCAGTGGTCTCTCAGTACCCAAGTCTACTGTTTTGCTGGTTAACTTATCAATCCAGATGAAACCAAGCCTCATCACTAAAAAATACGTCAAGTGCCTCAAGACCTTCGTTGCCGAATCGATGTAGCCAATTACAATTATTCATGCGAGCAGCCCGATCAGGAATCTTAAGCTCCTGAGTTGTCCGCAGTTTGAACGCGCACATTTTCAATTTTGTAGTGGCACAGTGCGCACTTCTATAAAAAAGATTACATTGCTACTGAAGTTTCCTTAATGATGTTTTCGGGGAAGTTAAAAAACATCCCGAACTTCCTCTATTTTTCGCACTGTAATTCGATGACTACGTTTCCAAACAAACACACCTGTCTCACGATAGCACTTCACTAACCGAAATATAGTACTCTTGTTCGGAAAAGACTCGGATGAAATTTTTTCTCTGAAAGTTGCCCGGCACTCTTTGAAAGATTGCGTTTGGAAATCCTCCTCCACCACAAAACTGCGTTTTTCTACGCATCGTAAGTTAACCGTGAAAGAAGGAAACTATGAATGAAGACGCGGCCTGTTTTGTTTTGAACAGTTATGATCAGGGGCGTGCCGTGACCAATTCGACTGGGTAAGCTCTGTAAATAGCAAGAGTGCGATTTGGAGCCTGTTTTGGAAGACAAAACGAAAATTCATTCAGTTCTCTACGTTTTATATTAAATCATTATATCAAAAAGGCATTATTATTATTATTATTATTATTATTATTATTATTATTATTATTATTATTATTGAGTTTTCTGGAATAACGCTAGTCCTCGCCATACGCGCCCACAATTTTCAGTGAACCAAAAGTCAATTATCAACCTCTGCTTTTTGAGCGCTTCAGACGTCGTAAATACTTGTTCGGAGCGTAATGAACACTGCATCCCGTATGAGACATTATTATTCGTGCTTATTTGGCAACACTCACGACTCTTAAGAAGCTTCCTTCAAACTGCCCTCTCGCTCACGACATAGCATCTGATCAACGACTATTTTATTTTTATTTATTCATATTATCTGTCAGTGGCGTGCGGTGACAATTTTAGTTGGGGAAGCACTTTTGAAGTCCAAAGTATAAAAAACGTTAAACAATTTATGATATGAATTTTCACAAAATGTGAATATTAACCCGGGAAAGATCGCGTTTTGCAAACGAACGTAATTGGTCGCCTGGGAGAAAACGGAACCCAGGAAAAATTTCGTTGCGTAAATGCTTCCTAACATAAATATAATTCGGTTTTTATGTGACTTACATTCTTAACCTATTTTATCGAGTACTTTGTTATTTAAAATTATTAATATAAATTTATAAAATCCATCAGTGCATTAAAGAATATGTTTTTCTTTCATAAAATAGAAAATAAGAGCATACACTTTCATATATGATGAATGTTGATTTGAAAATGTATGTGTACAGTTCAGTTATAATGTTTTTCGCTAACTTCACAAACAATGGATGTGATGTGCATTCTACTGATTTCTTGAACTTTTCACATTCTCTGGATTCTTTGCTGTTTAAATTCCTCGGACAAATTTAATGTTGTGTTAGTTCTCTTTTCTGCAACTTGTATTTCTTGTTTTTGCTCTGAATGCAATTATTGTACTATTATCAACTCTCGCGGCAATTCTGGTAGAACTTATCCCATAGTAGACCAAGGGCGAATACGATCCAAACTTACGTTTGCAATTCTTGCGTACGGTGATTCCTCGAAATATCAGTAATGTTTTATCCTCCTGACAGTTTATCGTGCCTGTGGTCCGATTAAAATAAGAACCGACTTGAGGGCGGGCTGTGGTGGGGAGCGGCGTTACACGCCGGGAGGCTGAGCACGTGCTATAGAGCGGCTGGGGGAGGAGCGGCGAGGACCGCCCGATCGCGGTGACAGAAAGACAAGCGGTACAGTGGGTGGATGACTGCATGTATCGTCGTCACAACTGCAGTTTTCATCCTATGTCAAATGCTGCTCTCCACTTCTCGAAGCACATTAATTTACCCCGAGAAGTTCTCTAACATTGCAAACACAAGAATTTCTACTTGATTTACACTATTTACACAGTTTTAATAGTCAAACAAATTACTGTTATAAAGGAAATACTCCACTTATTTCAGTCACTTCTCTCTGATGATTGTTTGGAAGGGATGGATGCCCCTCAGATAACTTATATTTTTCTTTCTTCCTTGCCACGTAACCTTTTATTTGCGTCCAAATTTTCTCAATGACATTAAAGTGACACCACTACTCACGATATCACTTCTCAAAACAACAACAAAAGGGCCGAAAGCACAAGAGAATTTTTCCTTCAGTGTCGCTTCTCGTCACTGACCAGCAACTGGAAGTTGCGAAGCGTACAAAAGTTGACAGGAGAGGGACCGGAAGGGCTTCCCCTAAATCTGTAATCGTGCCTCCCCTCTGGTTCCCCGCCTAGTTTCCACTTTCCTCGTTAGATGCCACGACTAGTGCGCGGATTGAGTTTGCCAATGCATTCCCTTCCCGCAAGGGAGAACTGCAGAACGGAACACAAAGAATTAGTTTTTTAGAACACTTTCTTCACCTTAAGATAAACGTTCTTCATATTTTTATGTACTATATACATACATTGTATTATGATGCAAGTTCGCGCGTGTATCAAACACACTCAAAAAGCCAAAATTCTTTCGAACTTGAAATAGCTACTAGCCGATCTCAACGGAACGTATTAGGAAATTCATTCTCGCGCACTCACGAACCGAAGCCGACTTGCCCCGATACATGACGAAGTCGAACGCCTGTCCCCCTCTAAGAACGAAGCTTCGCTGACGTCACGAGATGAAACTACACAGTTTTGAAAACATCGATTGTTACGGTTCAACCCCTGGTACTTAGCTCAGAATCTTAGATTGAGTAAACGTTTTGCTCTGGCCATAAGCAACGAATTCTTTAAATATCGAAAGGGTTTTTTTTCTCTGCTTTACTGAGGGGAATGACTCATTTCCTTCATTCCATAGAATGCACGCCACTGTTATCTATATTTATATTTCATCTAAAGCAATTGCAACATGCTGGGCCACAGAAATGTTTTCTTTAATAGATTTACTCTAGAAATAATTGCAAAAATAAAATCATTTTGAATTCTGTTAGAAGTGCCTTTTAAATGTTTTGGCAAATTTTAATTATTGTTTGTTGTGTATTGTAACTTTTATGTATTGTTTTAAGGTTGTAACATACTTACTCAACAAATTTAGAAGTTCGATCAACGCAGCCTTTGCTAACCAACTCATTTTTATTATGTCTTCCGAAAGGTAATTCTTGCATTGAAAAAACAAAAAATTGTCGCGTTAATCAGGCATTTTAATATGACTCTGTTCGTTCCGTGTAATTATGTTGCGTTACATCTGATCAATTTAAGTTTCAATGCTGACACTGCAAAACTGGCCAGCTGAATAAGTGGATACAAATGACTCTGTTATCTATCATTTTTGTGATTGTTTTTGAGAGACTGCAAATTGTTATAGCGTTCGTTAATCCTCACATTACGAACATGGGAAATCACTGATCATGGCGCAGTAAAATAAATTATTAGTTTCCTATTAACCAACTGGTGCTTTCTTATTTTGAGGTGTTAAAGTAGCGGAAATGCTCTCTTCCCTTTTCTTTGCGCAAAGAACTGACTGAAGAATGTTCTGGAACAGGCCTCCCTATACGAATAATTCACTTTTCTCCACAAAAATACAACTGAATATATTTTTTTAATATTCTCAATTATAAATGTATTTTCTGCCATAGCACACTATTATAGGGAAGGGATTCTGAAACTCAAGAAAGCGTGCGCAGATGATTTTCTCCTCCATACGTCACATACAGTTTTTGACTAAATAAATAAATAAAGTATACCGTTATGTAGCACAAAAAGACAGTGCACACAAAAATAACAGTCACTCATAAATAATATGCACAGTGTGAATACCTCGCACAGATCAAATAAATCCACAAGAAAAAGACCGTGACAGGCGGCGCTTATAGCAGTGTGTCAGCTCGTACGAATGCGAACACATCTGCAAGCTCAATTCAGAACCAGCCTGGGCGGCGCGCCGCGGCAGTGGGCCCGGGTGGCGGCACGCTTACCAGCGTGCTGCCTACAACCAAATGGAGCTTCCAGAAAGTCGAGCGCGTATTCGCGAACTGCCTTGTATTTAGATGGAGAACAACGTCATGCTCAGTTCGGGCCGGGTTGCGGCGCCTACTACCTCCGTCTCTGTCAACTGCTTTCTGTCTTTGTCAGCAACAGCGGTGAATGCTCAATGAAGGGCCGCGCGCCAATGCGAGCCAGTGTACACTTACTTGGCAGAATTTTAAAACCAAGCTTAATTCTATATGGCGTAAGTGGTGATTTCAAAATATAATTACATTTAACTGTCTTTTCTCCAGGGTAGGCGCAGCGTACCTAGCTTATGCCTCATTCACAATGCAAACTTAAACGTAACGTAAGCCGTAAACTTATGCAGTAAACTTTTCACGTAAAAACGAGCATTCACAATGGCAAACGTAAGCTGGAACGTAGGTTTTGCCTGAACCAATCAGAATTCAACATATTAATCGATTCGTTGCTAGCATTTTTTTCGACTCTCCCATCGATTTCGCCTTTTGCATTTGCGAGCAGCTGTTGCACCCCTACCTATTGAGGTTATATGCGAGCAGTGAGCTTTAAATTGTGTACCGCAAACTCCACAAACTTCTCTGCTCTACCTTTCGACTATACACACGGATAAACAAAAATCGATCTGGAGTCGACATTCCTTCTCGCGGATTTTGTTGTGCATTTGTTTTTTTCATGCTGCTCTCTGATTGGTCTTCGGTAGAATTTCGACGTAAACTTAAACGTAGAAGCTTGGAGTTTGCGAGCTCTTTAAGTTTACGTCTCACGTCTACGTTTACGTCAAGGCATTGTGAATGATCTCGCTTTATAACCCATTTCTAGGTTTTGCGGCTACGTTACGGTTACGTTTAAGTTTGCATTGTGAATGAGGCCTTACCTGGAATGCACGCCACTGGTTATGATCCACACCACAGGAAGGGGGTGGTGGTGAATGGAGTGTCGCTGAAATGCAGTCTAAGGAGCTATCCCAGAAGCAGTGTTGCAAAACTTTCACTTTTCTCTCAGTGCCTTGAACAACAGGGTTGCGTTTTATATTGATTACCCGGTACGATGCTGGAGAAAACCTACTAGCCGACGCTAGGTCAGCGCCATATTTAGCCATCCAGGGAGGGGGAAAATCGCAGCTACCTTCCGACCAAAAAGAATGTATTACGCTTTTTTTTTTTTTAATTTGTTGCGTCTTCATATTGACGCAACGCGTCTCCAAGCGCCCTTAAGGAGCGTTGAGGCCTTGTGCGCTGTGGGCGCTAATGGTGTTCCTCCATTATCTTTAAGTCATGTCACGTCACGTCGCAGTCAGTTTTCAAGAGGACCGCCAGGTAGCATCTCCGCGTACGCGCTCCTGCGTCACTACCCAGCGGCCAGAATTGGGAAGGAATAAGGATAGGGTTAGGGTTTAGAACACTTCACAGTGTGAAACAGCCAAAGTCGTTTTGTTGGAACAAATTTCATGAGATTCGGCGAGAATCGAACCCGGACCTCAGTGGTGAATGGTTAGCGACTTCGCTGTGCCACGAGCGAACGCTTACGGAACTAATGATCTTAGCCGTTGACGTGCCTGGAATCATTATCAATCAACCTGTTTGTCCGTCTGTGGACACCTATAGCGCTTAAACTGTTCAGGTGATTTTCTCCAAAATATTCCCTGATCGATCTTAATAGACTGGAGGCTTTGGGAGTTTGTAACGGATATTTTGATTGTTGAGGGTCTTTTACATGAATCGGGCATGTACTTTTTTATGCTTCTGCCCGAGTTCGTCCTTTACGTCGCTTGTATGACCTAGTGGTCTAAGTGTTGGCCAACTCTCCGGAGTTCACTCTGAGAACCTGAGTTCGGGTCTGGGAGCGATAAAATTTTTTCTGGTTAAAAACAGTTTTGCTGGTTTATGTAGTACCACGATATTGTGGAGTATTTAGAAATAATACGAGAAAGTATGTGCTTTGGAAGCACCACTAGTTTTTCTTAATTACTGCCACACTTTGGTAATACGTAGCCTATCGGTAACTCGGCAGTGATATCAGAATTTGAAGCATCTGATTGGAAACGAAACTCCTCTCCTTAGTCGGCTGCTAGCTATCAAGTAGACAAATATTATTTGAAAAATAAATACACAAAAATAAAGCTTTAGTTTGAACACAATTTCGAATTTCAATACATCGTAATCTGATGTGAAAATGACCCATTGCCGCTGTTCATATATCACATTCGCCGCCTTTCTAGTGTTAAACTCATCTGCCCCATAGTGGAAATAACATCAAATATGTCCACCATGATCTGGCCGAGAGAGTATTATAGTCAGGCCATGTAACAAACATGTGAATGTTCACTGTGTGTGGGTGCTCTGATCTGTGGTCTTCATGGTTGTTCTCTTGGTTTGCCAATAAAATTCATAAATTGCTACCAATCAATATGGAGAATGCTAAATGTTCTGTCTCACATACTCTCTTCTCAAGTTTTTTTGTCTTTGTTTTCCACCATTCCTCCAGCACCAGGACGATACCAGAAAATTTAAGGATTTAAAGAAAATCAAAATTTCAAAATGTATTTATATTTTCAGTAAAAATGTATAAATAACTTTTCATAAATTGAGGATATTTAAGATTTAACTATATTACTGGCCACTTGGCATTACAATATTGCACATAAAAAATTTATCTACATCAATTAATCAAGGCTTATTATGCATTCAAGTGTCTTTTCTGCTAGTGTATCACTGATTCTCTTTACAGAATCTTTATTAATTACTGTCAAATACAATAGTATTGGTAGTAATAAATATAATTTAACAATTTAATACTTCAATGGAAATAGTGCAGTACAAAATCAATCACAACCCGTATACATACTTTAACATATATTAAGACTAAGAAAATCAAATGATAACTTGACAAGAATAAAATGTAGCAATGAAGGTTAGTTTTGAAATGAAATTAATGAGTAGAAAAGGGATAATGTTCCAAAATCTTAATTTTTGCCAGAACGAGCCTGGAATATTAACTCTTTTCCATTCAAGTGTATTTTCCACATTTCTTTATGGGCATTCAGAAATGGGAAATATTGTCAGTCTCACTCCATCAATTAGTCCAAGTATAAAGAACAACATTGCTATCTTGGTTTGATTTTGCAGTTTTTGTAATATTAACCCCTTACCACTCACCAATTCTACGTATAAAATTAAGAGAAACCATAGACTTGTTTTGTGGATTGAAAATTGATTGGTTATAATACAAATGTCCTGATGAAACTTTAAATTATTTGTACTATTTGTAAAGGGAAAGTAGAATAATCCATGGAGAATTTATATTTAAGCAATTTTTTGTGCATGTATTAAGTTTTTAAAAAGCAAATTTAATAAATATTTTTATTGTTGCTTATTAAATGGTTCCTATGATCTTACGAGAATGGTCCATTGAACATTTTCTACAATTCATAGATGAAACTTATTAATACTGGACATCACTCCATATGGGGCCATCCATACACTACGTAACACAAATCTGGAGTATTTTGAATGCCTTCTCTCTCCCCTGTAATGACCGCATGAACCCTGCTAAATAATTACATAACGCATATGACACCTTCCCCCATTTACAGTACATATTAAAAAATTATAATGCAGTAAAACAACTGCTATTAATTTTATTTGTGTTATATATTCAAATTTATGAGAATTAAAGTCATTTTATTATTTTGCGAATTAGTCATATAAGTTTGCAAAGCGGTCTAACAAAAGATTAGGGACAGTGTTTGAGAGAAGGAAGAATGCATAATTGAGAAAATTTCTGACAAGCTATGCACATGCGTTAATGTATGAAGTCTAACTGTACAAATTTAATTGGATTTTAGAATAAACACAAGCTTTGAATATTTTCATCTTAAAGTACCATACTCCACTGAATAAAAAATACTTCTGTTTATTGTGACAATGTATACAACATAACTTTCTAATTTATTTACATTTCGTATAATTTCATTTGTTAAAATTTTAATGTTTTAGTATCAGACAAAATAAAGGAAATTATTTCAGTTGATGTTGAAAGACAAAAAAAATAATGATCAGTATTATATAACACTGAACTATCATCCATCTTCCACTATGTAACACAGCGAAATGCCTCAAACCCCACCTCCCCTTTTGCGTTACATAATTTATGGATGATCCCTACAGCTCATTTCAGATAATGTTAATAACTAGCACAAATTAATTTCAAAAAAATATTTTCAATTGAAATCTATATTATGTTCTAGAATATGAATAAAAAAATATCAATTTTTGTATTTATTATTTAATTAAGGCACCTATTTAAATTCATCATGCACAAGTAATGGGAAGATTTTAGAAACAAAATCCGGTAGTCTTAGGAGGTGGTCTCAGAAATATTGTGAACTGCCACATTAAATCTTTCTCATAACAAATTTTATCAGCCAGACATATTTTTCAGTTAGCCAGATTTGTTCTGACGAGGATTATTTCACATATTTCATTCATGAAAACTTGAAAGGAAGACCCATTGCAGTACACCACAACCTTCATGTCATAGACAAGCAATACAATCGGCAACTTCCTTTGATCTACTTCGCATCTTCACTGCAGTATAACCTGCAGCATTTTGTATTGTAATGTTACAACCAGCATTTATTAAAAATTTTGTTGTGCCAAGGCAACCATGTTCCACAGCTCTATGAAGAGCAGTGTTTCCATATTTATTTTGGATGTTTATATCAGCTCCTTTGCTTATAAGAAATTGAACCACTCTTTCATTATTTTGCCGAGCTGCCCAATGTAAAGCTGTATTACCATTATCATTTCTCTTTTTCACATCTGCACCATTGGCCACCAATAATTTCACAATTTCTAAGTTTCCTCCACCTGCACTTTGAGTTAAAGGTGTATCACCACACTTGTTGCAAACGTGGACACTGGCTCCATACTCAAGTAGCACTTTTACTGCAGACAGTCCTCCTATCCATACAGCAAGATGTAATGGAGTATTGCCATCTCTATTACTGATATCGATTTGAGCCCCTTTCATAAGTAAATATTCAATAACAGTGACATCCCCGACTTTAACCGCATGATGTAGAGGAGCATCTCCAAATTTATTTTGAAAATTGATGTTTGATTGATACTGTTCTATTAATAAAATGATTGTATGCAACTCGTTCTTAAAAATTGCAAAATTCAACGGTGTGTTACCATTTCTGTCAGTACAATGTAAATCAGCTCCTCTTTGAAGTAAATACACTAATACCTCTATCATACCTTCACTTGCTGCAAGATGCAAAGGCAAAATACCTTTATTATCTTTAACTGATATTTTAATTCTTTTGCTTAACAAATAACGTACTAATTTTAGTTGACCATACTTAGCTGCTATGTGAAGAAGGCTGAATTGTCCTTCTTTAGTTTCTATTGTGTATTCTGAAATATTTATACCACAACATGTAAAGGCTTCAATCAAATTGAAATATCCTTTTTCACTACCAATTTGTAAACCCTCCTGAACAAATGATTCATCTTTAGATTTTTCTTTCAAACAGTCAAGATCATTGAAATCTACCTGCTCTTTAAGTAAGAGATCCATTGCATCCCATTTTTTAAGTTCAATGGCGTATTGAATCGGCCTCCATTGAAGTACATTGTCAATCATTTTTGTATTGATAGAATGGTCAACTAATAATTTTGTAATGTAATCATGTGCGTCACCTTCTAAACCTTTAATCGGAAATGTTGAAACTCTTGGTTGACTGTACACCACTGCCAAGTGCAAAGCTGTTCTACCGCCCTTGTCTGTTGAACTACTATCAACACCATACTCCAACAAACTTTTTATTGCTTGGCCCTCATTTTTCAAAACAGCAGAGTGTAGTTCATGCCCTTTTATTAAAAAATAGTCAAAGAATTGTAATACGGATTTGAAATTGGAATCAAATAATTTACGCTTCAAGAATTCTCTACTTTTATCTATGTTCTTCGAAAACCACATTGCAGAAAAATATTCAGCAAATGTCTTATGCAAAAAAATTGGCCTTTTATTGACAATACTTTGAACAATTCCATATCTTTTAATGTCTTCCACAAGTTTGGATACATTTTCAAAAATATCTAGAAGGTTTAGCAGACCCAGTTCTGTAATATCAAGAAGGGAAAACAAGGCACACAACATATGTCTATTCATAAAGAATTCCTCCTGTTCTTCATGCACTTCACATATAATATTTAAGTTTACATTATTTTTATGAAAATGTAATCTTCTTTGGTATATAAATTTCTCATATATTTGAGCAATATCGATATTTTCAAGCCAGTCGACAGAAGTAGATGACAAATATTCTATTAATTGTGTTTCAAATATTTCTGCAGACATGAGACAAATAAGAGGAAGAGAGAGGTATGAAGCTTTGTCGGAATTAAACACATCCTGAAGGTGAGCAATGAAATCCTTTATCCTTTCTCTTGAATAAAGCAAATGTTCGTGATTATCTCTTGCACATGTTTTTTCCCACAATGATTGAAGAAGAAATATTTGTTCTTCAGATGATAATGGATGAATTTTGGATACAACTATTTTAAAAGATTTTTCCAAAACAGCCTTCATGCTAAATGATGATGTGATCCATATATTTTTAATTTTCATTGTATCAAGAGCATGAATAAATTCAACAACTTTATTAATATACATAGGATTAACGCTATCCAGCCCTTCACAAGTAATAATAATATTTCCTCTTTTTTCAAAATCATGTCTTAGTAAAATATGTTCTATTTCAGATCCATGATGTTCAACTTTGAGTAATGAATACATAATTTGAATTATTATCTCACAATCATAATCTTCCTTCTTGGTATTGACTATTAATTTAATGTCATTATTGAAATTTAAATGAATTAGCCAATGCAGTTGTTCTTTTGTTTTTGTATTCTTCTGCAAAGCACTCAAAAGACTTGATTTACCTACACCAGATTCTCCAAGGATAACCATATGATCTTCTACTGAATCAAGTAACGATTGTGGTTGGTAAACACTAGATTTACTTCTTTCAATTACTTCCCAAACATGCCTTGCATTCTCGCTACACATTAAGTAATCTTTCAAGTACTTTGTTTGTCCTTTACTTTCTCTCCACCACAAAGAACCTTTTTTATACACTAAATGATGGATATTTTTAAATGGAAAATGTTCACAAATCCTTAAAAACTCATCATTCAATGTTCTGCTTTCCAAACAAAAGAGCCTGCTTTCGCAATTCACTTGATCTCCAAGAGAATAAGATTGGATACATTCATTTTCAAGGATTTTTCTTAATTCAGATACAGCTGTATCACTAACAACAAATACTTCTGTCTCTGCTATTGACTTGATAATACTAACATCGAGTTCAACCAATAACTCCAAAGTACGTGGAACATAACTAGAAATGCTCTCATTTAAAGGAGGTCCTATTACAACTGCATCACCAACTCGTATTAGCCGAGACACAACAGAGGCTTTGAGACTGTCTTTCAACTCATTAGATGAGCCAATTAATGAGCCCATGGAAATTGGGTGTCCTTGAAATTGGACTTTACTATCCAAAATTTTTTCTTGTGATTGATCATCTAAATCAGCAAATCTGAAATTGTCCTTCAGTTCACAATAATCATCTGGGAACACAATGTTCTTCAAACATGAAGTAAATTTATTAGTATCAGCTGAAATAATAATCACATACTTTCTTGCATCCATTCGTAGTATTTGAGCAATCTCGTTTACTGTGTTTTTAAAATCATCATTACTGGTTACGATTTCAATGACAAGAATTTGGAACGATTCACTGAACCACATTTGAAACACTTCTTCTTTCCAATCTAATAAAGTAGTAAAAGATATCCACAAATATTTCCTAGTGGCAACATTCTCCAGTATCTGATGAACTTTCAAGCAAGTTAGAGAAATATCGTGACTGGTTGCAAGAATGTTCAATACTCTAAACTGTAGTATACAACTCTTAATAGTCTTTAAAGAAAAAACAAAGAATTTAATGCCAAGATTTGATATACCTTCTACATAAGGTTTTTGTATCTGGTTGCAACTTTGCAATTTGCTGGTAAACTTTCGCCATTTATCACAGTTGTTTTTCAAATAATGGTTACAAGATTTCTGCCACATTCCAATCTCATTCAATATGTAATTAAACATTATGTGAATACCAAACTCACTAATACTGCTCAGATGGAAAATTTCATTTCTTATAAGGTTACTTACGCTATCTACATCAGCTTGACCTGCATAGAGTCTAATCTTCGGCAGAACCTGCTCATCCACTTCTGAGCAATGCATACATTCTACTTCATCATAAAGTTCTTTAACTGTTTCCTGAATGGGCTTTTTTGACAGTGTTTCCAATTTTTCTATCATTTCTTTGGTATTTACATTTTCTCTAAACCTCTCCAACTTTTCAGTTATTTCGCTTGGATTCTGCAATAAAGTCAATTCTTTCAAAAAAATTTTAGTTAAATGTAACTCTGAGAAACGTGTAGCATTTTCAGTACATGCTTCATCGCCAAATAAATAAGTAAAACATTCTGATTTTCCTGTATTTAGCACTGAATGTAAGTAATTATTTGTACACTTTAAATTATTTGACTCTGAAATAGTGGCATTTGTATAAAATATAAATTCAAAATTTTCTAAGGCACCAAGGTCTTGCAAAGTGGTATGAGATTTAAAATTTTCTGTAATCATTTTTGTTTGCTTCAAAATGAAATCCATATTACACATGTCAGAAGCTTCAAAATTAAAAGCATGTTTATTACTAGGGGGAATATCAACATGTAACAATAAAATCCTGCAATTACCGCACTCATCAACAAATTTAACAATTATATCTCCAAATGATTCTGCTCCATCAACACTGCAGCCAATATAAAAGTCTTTAAACTCGGTACCTCTCAAAAATAATAAACACACTAATTTGTTAATGTATTCCTCTTTTGCTTTGCAGTGTAAAGAAGGATTTTTTCGGTAAGTATTACTTCTTGTAATGTCACTTTCACTCGCTCTTTGTGCAAGTTGTGGGTTTGGTTTCTGTTCCGAACATACGTTTGAACGCTCATTACTTTCCATTGTTTTTTTCTTCGAGAAGGAGCTGGTGCCACTAATTCATAGAAAAATGCGTAGTCATTCTGGTGCCTGCAAAATTTAACAAGAATAAGATATGTTCACGTACACACGAAAACATGTTTATATCTAGCATTTACTGCACACTAACATTCCCGCTCAGAAGATTTTTATACCCGCAAATACATATGCTTTTTTCACATTAGTTCATGTGGTTCCATAGACTTTGTTATTTTCATAGATGAAAACCAATTTTCAAAGCGAACTACCACAGATGACAGAAGGTCATCGCGTCACAGTCACGCTCACGTTAGTCCCGTACATTTATACTCTCTGGTCATGTTAAAATACCACCAATTCACAATTTGCCTTGGTTTGCTCTTATTCAGAAATGATGGATATTAAATTTTGTTATGCTACCACCACTTCCGATTAAAAAAACAACATTAAAGTGATACATGGACCTCCATATAAAAATATATAAAGCCGTGCGTGACAAATGACACATCAGCTGGTTAGTCTGATGAACGTTGATCACTCGCTGATTAGTTCAGATGATGGTTCTAGTTCTGAAGGGAGTGAAACGTGGGTGGACCCTAAGGAAGTCACTGTAATGGCCATTATCAGCTTAATGAGTTGTATAAGCAATAGTAAGCGTAACTGTTCCTGTAGAAAACTAGAGTATAGTGTGGAACAAGTTTGTTTTCGTTTGAATTATATTGGAATATGAAATAGCTGATGAGGTGCCCATTTCTAAATATGCAACTTTCTGATGCGATCAGTACAATATATCCCGATTGTCTTTGACCTGTTAGATCACGACCTCCGTTAACATCGGTATGTTAAGTATATTATAAGAACACGATTTGTGTACGCGCGAGAAACTTTACTCACTTCAAATATTTTCTAAACAATGTAAGAATGGAGAGTTCATGTACAAAGAAACTTATACGGTCCAAATCAGGTTTGAGAATTGTGACAGCTGATGATAATTTAGGCAGTCCTTTTCATCTTAATGAACCCCAGTGGACGCCGGACAAAGATGTTTGTACAAGATTTTTGCTTTTGAATAATGTATTACATATAGTACATAGGGTAATTAACTTGTACTATTCTTTTCAGATTAAACATTGTTCTGATTGTAATACCAAGTTTGACTTTCTTCGAAGAAAGGTGAGTGGAATAGTGTTAGTTACTATGACTCCTTCTGAAAGAGTGTGTTTCAGCACACTTCAATGAATAGTTCAATATATATTGTTATTATTAACATTACTATTAGTAGTAGTTGCAGCAGTAGTAAAATGACAATACTAGGTAAATTTTATTTTCAAACTGAAGCAATACGAAACAATTAAGAAACGTAAACCCCTTTGCTACTAAAACAATTATTTTACTGTACATTTTTATTTCTATCTGTAACAAGTATTGTTATTCACTGTCAAGGTCAGTGACCTCATCTCGATCAGATTTTGGTCCAGTTTCCCTTGATCCTTTGAGCGAATGCTGAGATGACCCCTTACTTTGCTTCTGGACAGTAATTGAAATGTCAGTTTCTGCAAAAGTTTCCTTGAGCTCCCTTTTACTAGGCACGAAAGTTAGTTATTTGTTTGAAGTGTTTTCAAATCAAATCTGAAGATAATTTGCCCATACAGTTCTATTCCATAAGCATGAACACTCATTGAATATTAAAACACTCCTTTTTGTCTTTGGTGTGATATATCACGGAGTTCATTAACTTTAATTTTAAATCAAATGCCTCATTCAAAATTCATTATTTAAGAGATCTAAATTTGATCTGAAATTATTTCACCATGTTGCCCCTGACATTTAACATCTTTTTTATACAATGAAAACAGTTATGTATTACTTGTGCTTCACAACGGCTTCTTTATTGAGAACACAATGCTCCAGACAGTGTCTTTTTACAGACTATTGATGCGGTATTCCTAGTATTAAAGTTTTAAAGAAAAGTCAGAATTGGCATTTAATTGAAGATTCATATGTAATACGACCTTCAAAATTCAGAAAAGGACAGTTTTTATATGATGAAGGATAACTGTTTCAACTAGAAACATTAATTTCATTCTGTCATGTGTAAATTCTCCATTATAATTACTTTATAATTTTGATACTTTTTTGTATATAATCTACATATTTAAGGGGTCATACAAAAATTACATTCACAAAACTCCTTTATAATAACTTGCAACTCTTATAACTAGGGCTGTGAATTATATACATTTGCATATTTTTTTCTGTTAACTAAAACATTCTATTTCAACAAATCGTACACGATTTGAGGCATTTAGAATAATTTTAAGCTATCTTTATTTTGCATATTTTTGCATATATCACTATAATTGCATATTTTTGTGTATTTACATATTTTTGTTGTATATTCACCACTCATCTGCGAAAAGAGTATATTCACCCCTCATTGCAAGGTATTTCAACGAATCAATGAGTGTTCTTTGTCCGAGTGGAGTTCAGCATCAAAACGCTCTAAGGCTATTTCTGTCGGATGGTGCTCCTTATATGTTAAAAGCAGGGATTGCAATAAAAGTTTTTTATCGTAAACTTTTTCAACTAACTTGCCTTGCTCACGCTTTTCATTGTGTTGCAGAAACTGTGAGATTTCAATTCCCATGTATTGATCAGTTGATATCAACTGTCAAGAAAGTATTCTTGAAGGTTCCTAGTCGTGTGGATATTTTAAGACAAATTACCCTGACCTACCTCTACTACCCCAACCAGTCATCTCAAGTTGGGGTGCTTGGCTGAAGGCGTCTGAGTATTATTCCAAATACTTTGATCAAATAAAAGATTTCTATCCAAGTTACGTGTTGAATGTTGATATGGAGCGGTCATTCAGCTGGTTTAAATCAATTTTGAGGCCAAATAGATGTTTGTTTGAGTTTGAGAACTTGAAAAAGGTGGCTGTTTGCAATTGCAATAAACTTTATTTTACTTGCAGTAAATTTTGCAAGTGATCAATAGACTTTGTATAAAGTATGTCCCACTTTTTTCAATTTACCACCATTTCTCTTTTAACAAAATATCTTTGATTTACAAGTGAAACGCATTAAGTCGAGATTTTCAAGTTTTAAGTTATTTGATTATTGTGTTCTAGATTTTATTATAATTGAGAGAAAGTCATATTTTTGTTGCAATATTGGATGTGGATGAGCAAGTGGATATGTGTTATAAGTAGGGCTGTGATTTATATGCAATAAAAACAGCGAAATATGCACATATATATGTAAATATATTTGGTAATTATGCAATTAAAAAAGGCAAATATGCGAAATAGTGTAATGTAATGTGCAAGGGTAAAAATAAATAAGCTACATAAGAGCTAACTCAATTAAAGAGAATTCTGTATGTGTAGCACAATAAAATTTTGGAGCCTTCCCATTAGAGGTAGGACTGAACTAAGAGAGACAAAATTTTGTTGTACATAAAATTTTGGCTTCCATCTTCGATGTCATCATTCTAGGCCAAGAATTTTTTGTTTATTCTTCTCTAAGGTTGTTTTCATTAATGAAGGGTTCAATATTCATATTTCTGAAAATTACTTGAAAAGTTTACCACTTCAGATTATTTTTTTAAAATGTGCCCTCTCTTGTTTCATAATTGTGTATTCCTTTCCAACCTTTCTAGGGAGCCAAAAAATTCAATTTTTCAAAATTTACTTTTTCCGTGATTCTGAATACAAAGTTTTTTTAAAGATCTATGTCTCTTGGGGCCTTTGTGACTCCAAAAGTATTAGAAACTGTCTAAACCGTGACCTGTAGAAGTTGAGAACCTGCCTTATCCGGAAAGTTTCTCCGGCCCATGAAGTTAAATGGCTGTAGCATAAAACGAAACCTCTTCAACGCGGAAACGGAACAGTTTTTCATGTCCTGCAGGGGGAAAAAATCTTTTTAAAAAATGGAATTCCTGTGAATTTAATGCAATTAACTGAGGGACATGATGTTCTTAATGAAATGAATGCATCCTCAAGCCTGTTTTAATTGTCTAGCCCTGTGACATGCGATTTAGTTGTGGAAGCTGGACATTGAAGGAGGGGGGCTTCAGATATCAGTGTAACATTCGACCTGGGGGTTGCTCGTCTCTCAAGGCTTTAGGCTGTAGGTGAATTCCCTCTCTCCCGACTTTCTGAGCATGGGAAGGTGTACGGGCATGGATTCTATTCTTGCATCTTCCTTCCCTGCGTTGAAAATCATAACCCCTCGACCAGATATGCTTTGCTCGAGGCCATGCGAGGGTATCAGAAAGTCTTAGTACTGGGTTGTGATGCGTTTTGCATTGAAAGCATCAGCAAGCAGTCCGCATACATCCACTAAGCAGTAAGGTGTGTATTTTTCAACTCGGTGGCTGTCAATGAACAGTGTTTAATACTAATTTATTGGTGATTTCTTCCATAAATACATTATATGTTAATGTATTTTGAATATTATAATAAAGACGTAATTTACTACTTTCAGGGAAATATTAATATCACAATTGACAGAAAATGGCCAACCTTGCATAAAATGGAAACCTTCCTAAACCGGAATTTTTCCGTGTCCTGGCCTATTTCAACTTAGACAGATTTTACTACATCAAATTAAAGCATTACTTTATGTTTTGAGATTAAAGAGAATGCATAATTTTGTTTTTAACATTGTATAACACATGTATTTAAATTAAAACTGTATTAACCAATTTCAAGTTACATCATCGTCACCAACACCAAAACATTAAAATGGAAGTAGACAATGAATCAGTGAATCAAACTTTGTCATTAGTTTTCATGAATAATCATAGATCAAAACCTTAACACACAACAAACATGCCGACATACTTTGTAATAAAATATAATCAAGTACATTCCTCGTGAGGTACTTTTCCAGATAACTGGAAAACAGCTGAACTTCTTTCAATCTATTATGGCATACATATTCGGATCATAACTTCAATATGGTATTAAAATATGGGGAGGTACAACACAAAAATATGGACAGACCAAGAGAGTCTTAAGAAATATATCAGAAGCATTTTCCAACTGAAGCCGAGATAGTCCTGTAAAGATTTCTTTGTCAAATATGAATTACTGGTTGTTGTTGCACAGCTTTTTAATAATTTTCTAGTTGCCATAAAATCGGCTCATAATAAATACTTCAAAACCTTGCTTAAACAACATCTTATACATGCGTGTCCATGTAAGATATCTGAATTGCTTTAACTTTTCTGTAATTAAGAACCACGGGCTACTGCAAAAGTGACCATTCTCTTTACCTGTCATTCATTTCAATAAGGCAAAGTATTATTAGTAAAGTAGGAAGTAATGTTATTATAGTACATGATATTGTAAGCACTCACATTTAGTGTTAACATATAATGTATAAGTTATTGTAAGTTTATTAAATTACTACTGTAAGATAATTCAATTACTCACTCTATGTAAGTTATCTGCCACTTATCATAATCTGCTAGTATATTAATGTAATGAATTGTTAATGTTCTTTTTAATTTGTAAATGATACTTGTGTGTGTTTAAAATGGAAATTATTTTAATGTTTATTGTAAGCACTTACACGTTTTATTAATAATGTAATTTAATCAAATAAACTGTTAGAATTATTACTATCAGTAATTGAATTTTTACTGTCAGTATTTAAATTATTACTGATGTAATTGAATTGAATTTATATAATTCCTGCTATAATTTAAATTAATTAAATATTTATTGTAATCATTTACATATTTTTGACATATAATTTATCAAGTTAATGTAAACTTATTAATTTATTACTGTAAATTAATGTAGTTAAAAAAATTTGTACTGTAATTTAATGTTAATTGCTAGACACACTTTATTTTATTTTATTTATTTTACCCTGTCAAAAACAGTTAAAAGCTGTGTGTGACGTGCTATGGGGAGAAATGAATTCTGTTCCTCTTTTTCAAAAATTCTGTGATCCCTACCCTAAGACATATATTACTTGTATTTTGAATACAAAAAGAAAATAAGCGTTTTTTGCAAGGACTGTTAACAAAAATATTCGCTCCAATGTAATAAAATCTATTTTCAAGGGTAATATATAATATATAATCACTTTGCTTGACACTTTTTGTAAGTCGATAAGCAGTTTATTATTATTATTATTATTATTATTATTATTATTATTATTATTATGATCATTGACATCATTATCATTATTATTATTATTATGATCATTGACATCATTATCAATATACTTATTTTTTATGTATTTTACTACCATGTAGAGTGGTGTGTAATATAAATGAATTTTGTTGACTTTCAAAGTTGAAAATACACAAAAACCATTAAGTGTTGAATTCCTGATTCAACCATTAAAAGTGTGTAATTATTTTTTTATTAACAATATCATACCAATGTAAATAAAATCATTCTTTTAATCATATCACTTCCTTTCCTGTTATTGAAACTTAAAAGCTTTCCACCTCTCGTGAGTGCTGGAAGTAAACTCCAGTGCCTGCATCTGAATATTTTCATACACATTTAGTGCTTGATTTTGTCAGTTTTTCTGATGAAAGAAACCCTCTAATTTGGGACTCTAGAGCAGCAAAATTGTGTTATTGTAAAATTGTTGAACAGTGCTTGAAAACATACTGTCTAATTTTTGTAGAAAAAAATATTGGAAAAAGCTATTTGCTAATAATGCAGAGTAAAAACTAAATATCAGGTGCTTTGATGCATGGGTTACTATTTATTTAAATTTATTACACTACTGGTTCAATATGAATGATTATTCATATGCTATTATGATTATATTTGCAGCATCATTGCAGACGCTGTGGCCACATTTATTGTGGATCATGCTGTGATACAAGGATTGGATTACCAAGGATGTGCTTTGTGGATCCTGTGAGAGTGTGTGAGAAATGTGCTGCTATAACTAATAAAGAAAATGACTTCTTTGACCGTCAGTTAAAAACCCTTACAAATGGTTTGTATTATAACATTTACTTTCTGTAATTTTTTCCTTCCCTGAAATTCAGCTACTTGTTTACATTGATGAACCAATACCAGTACATTATACAGCATATTTTTTTCCTTGAAATAATTAGAGATCAGCATGACTAAAAAGTAATTGAAATCATTCTTTTGGCATGCAGGAACAAGAACCTGATTTTTTGGATAAGACTTCTTTGTACATAATTAATTTTAATGGCCACCAACTATAATTTATCAGAGATTAACGGCATTATTAACTCTTGTAATGATGGTGGAAAAACAACAACATGGTGCTGGGTGGTGGAGTATTGTTGATGTTAGTTATGTTATATTATTAGTAAATTCTGACAGTGGAAGAATATTGAATCAAGTATTGATTGCTCATGTATGGTATAGTTGTTAAAGTATTGACCAACTGAAATTTCCAACTGAATTTTTTTTGTGCGCCAATATCCTTTAATTTCTGAATAAATCACTTCATTATAGTTGGGTTCTGGAAGGAACAAATGCCTAAAGTTCTTTTTGTAATACAACTTGCATTTAAATGTATAATAAGTTTTTATATTTTTATAGGTGCTACCTTTTTGATACATTCAATTGATAAGAATTCTGAAAGTGTCGTTTGCAGACTGTCGTCTGACCACAGGTAATGCTAGCAGTGGCTTTTTAATAGTTTCTGTAAAATAAAGATTTTAGGGACATTTGTTAAATGTATTCAACTATTATCTCTAGGTATTTAATATTTGATGGAACTACTACCAAGAATTTGGATCCAGTTGAACTTACTCAAATAAAGTCAGTTGGTTTATCAAGAGATGAAAACTCAGGTATTTTTATTCTTGATATCACTTATATTGAAGGCGGTTTTCAATTACCAATTTCTTCTGTAATATTGGGAAGATGTGCCATATTCTTTATGATTTTTCATCAGTTATCATATAAAATAAAAAGTTGTAACATTTTTGATTTCAATAATAATAAAAATAATAATAGTAATAGTAGTGATAGTGATAGCAATAGTAATAATAATAATAATAATAATAATAATAATAATAATAATAATAATAATAATAATAATAATAATAATAATAATGATGATATGATGATGATGATTATGATTATGATGATGATAAAAATGGGAAAATCTGCCTAAGCCGGAATCGATCGGGACTCAGAAAAATTCCGGTTTGTAGAGGTTTCCGTTTTATGCAAGGTTGTCGATTTTTATGATATTTGTAAAATTGACGTTTTTGCGATGAAACTAGTAAATTACATGATTTTATTATAATTATCCAAATTCTTTAACAAGTAACGTATTTGTGGACGAAATCACCAATACATGAATATTAAACAATTGGCAGCTTCTGACTTAAAAAATATACACACCTTACTGGCTGTATGCGGACCGCTTGCTCACTCTTTCAACGCACAATGCATCACAACTCAGAACTTTGACTTTCTCATACCCTCACAATGCATATGTGGTTGAGGGGTTATGATTATGATTTTCAACGCGGGGCAGGGAGTTGCATGATTAGAAGCCACACCCACGCTCCTTCTCACGCTCAGAGTCGGGAGAGAGGGAATTCCCCTACGGACTGCACCTTGAGAGACGAGCGATCCCAAGTTCGAATTCTACTGAAGCTTCTCCTTCAGTGTCCGGCTGCCTGCATGTCACAGGGACAGAGAATTTAAAAGAAGCTTGCAGATGCATTCATTTCATTAACTACATCTCACATCTTTCTGTCAATTGCATTAAATTCATAGGAATTCAGTTTTACAAAGATTTGTTTCCTACAGGACATGAAAAACCGTTCCGTTTCCGTGTTGGAGAGTTTGTGCTGTGTAAAATGCCATTTAACTTCACGGGTAGGAGAAATTTTCCAGTCAAGTCAGGTTCCCGGGTTATACATGTTCCGGTTTAGACATTTTTTTACTGTAATATGAATAATAATTAAAAATTTTTTTTTTATTTGTTTCCATTTGGTTTGGTGTCCCAATAAGTCCACAGAACTTGTCATCGGGTTTCCATTACAAAAACAATATTACATACAAACATACATTGTTAAAATGAATTGTATTGCATTATCATCTTCATAACAGTTACAACTTAATTTACAAATAATTTTAGTTCTGGTACTGTAGCAGCCAAAACTGAGAATATTGTTTCACAGACTTATTTTGTAGATGGAAAAACATAAAAACTTTTTCTTTTTTAATTAAGTTCAAATATAAACTTGATGAACTGAATTTAATTCATGGTCACAAACCATGTATTAAATATAGGTAAATAGTTCCAGTCGACCATGGTCCTATTCACAAAACTGAATTTTCCTATATTTGTTCTTGGTTTTCTGCATTTTATTTTGTGTGGATGGTCGCCCCTACTGAAGTAGCATGGCATTTTAAGTCTTTCACTGATAGCTTTCCTTGTCAGTCCATTCCACACAGTAATGCTACCTGTCTAAGTGTAACTAATGATTCCCATTTTCAAATTTGTGGATTTAGCCTCTTTTTTTCAGGACTTGGTTTAACGCTTTAATCTGATATGAGGAGGATTCTAGGAACCTACTCTGTATTCAGTTATGGGTAGAACCCAGTGGTGGAATTAGGCATGGGCACTGGTCCCTGGGCAGCAAATTGTCTTTCGTCCAAAGGCTTTTTATTAAAAAAAATTGTTTATTGACAGGAATTGCAATTGTCTGTGTTGATTCAACAAGGATACATACATTCGGTCAACTGGCCAGTGAACAACAAAATCATGGATTTTTTTAACAAAATTATGTAAATTCAATTTTTTGAATACTATAACTGTCAACATGTAAAAACATATTATTTTGTTGTTGTCAATTAGTCTATTAAATTACAGCAATTGAAGATTGTAATAAACAGTAAATACAATTTCATAGCTAAGTATATTTTTTACTTGAATGGGTCATATATCGGTTAATAATAAATTAAATAACTTAAATTTCTGTTTGCCCCAAAATATTTGTGCTACTCATCACCACAATTCAAGTCAATTGATAAAAAAGTGCAACTTTGTAATTTCTTATATACATGTACGGAGTAATATATGTACCACAGAGAAAATGGATTTCGAGATTTCAATGGAAATACACGTTTCGGAATCCTCTGATACCGAAAAGTGGTTTAATTTCAATACGTCCGTCCGCCCATCCACAAATTTTCTCAAAAACAGCTTCAAATTTTTTCTTTAAATTTCCTATAAGAATAGAGTAAAATACACTTATGAAGATGGCATAAGTCTGATTTTCACGGTTGACTTTCTAAAGTTTGCTAAAATTGGTAAAGTTTGAATTTTTTTCGACATGTTCCTACAGCTATAAAATCGAAGACAAATTTTTCCTTCAAATGAAATGTACTGTCCATAATTTTCTTTTATTAAGGCCAAGTACATTTTTTTGAAAATTTTAGTAGTTTTCGTTCAAAAGTGAGTGCAATATTTGCAATATGATAAAAATTCAAGAACAAGATTTCCTCAAAAATGGCACCAAATTCTTTCTTTAAATTTTTGGTAGGGGTAGTGTAAATGTACCCTGTACGATGACATTAACACCATTTTCCACTTTTTAAAAACTTTTAATTATTTTTACTTCTCTCACGTCGGTAATATTTACATTAGAGGCCATTTCTTCACATTATTATATTTATGAGTACGTGTGCTTTAAATGTCTTATAAAGTTTCTTGAAAACTCGACAGTTTTCTATGAAATTGAGCTCATATTTCCGCATTTTCAGAAAAACTCAAACGCCATTTTCACAAAAATGGCTTCAAATTGTTTCTTCAAACTTTTCCAACCGATAGTGGGGATGGTACTGTTTAATATGACATAAAGTTCATTTTGATGTATTCTTTTGTTGTTGTTTTTTTGTTTTTCAAAAATGACACAAATGTAATTTTTTTTCATAATCTCTCATGCTGTTAGTATGTACATTTCAGTGGATTTGTATAGATTATTGCATTTGTGAGTGGAAGTGCTTCAAATGACTTCAAATGAAGTTTTTCGAAAACTCTATAGATTCCTGTGAAAAAGAGCTTCAAATTTCGTATTTACAGTAACGCTTAAACCAATTTTCTTAAAAATGGCTCCAAATTTTTCAATGAAAATTGCTATTTAGGACTAGGTTTTAGCCTTCTTTAATGTTCTTAAAATCATATTTCAATTCTACTATTTGGAAACCAAAAAGTTGAGAAAGTTTCAAAAATATGTACTTTGGGCGGCAATAGATGTCAGCAGGCAAGGAGGGGCAAGACTACCCGCACACGTGTTCTTCAGCCCTCGCTTTGTTACAATTTTTTTTTTAATGTAGCTGATGGTATTATTTTCAAGATGGAATATAGCATGACTTTTTGCGTTTTTTCTGGCCCTGACGCAAGATGTCGTGTGATAGCAACCGCATCAAGCAGTGCTGCAGATCAAGCGACACTAGCGGCACGACTGAGAAAGACGCGAGAAGCCATGCCATATTCCATCTTGAAGACACTCTCAGCTGCCACGTTTAAAAAAAAAAAGTATAGCTGAGTGGAAAGGTTGGTTATTTTGACAAAATAAATTTTATATCAAATTTCTAGTTCGTTTTTGGTGCAAAATAGTTTCTACTATATGGGAGTGAACATTTCTGGTAATCAGATTTTGTCTACAACGCTTGTTGCTATCATTTACTCTTAATTCAACTAATGTTGGCAAAGGAGTGGGGGTAGGTATTCCGAGGCTCAAGAAAACGTGCGCATATAATACCGGTCTACTCCAGAGAAATTAGAAAACCTTACTACGAGAAAGTCTGTGCCATTCTGTAGCACCTCTAGTTTACTATCTCATAAATGTACATATATACGGAGTATAGAGAATACAATACATACACAGAGTATACAATGTATGTAGTATAGAGAAAGTTATGTAATGCTGCAGAAAATTGATTTGTGGCATAAACCATATGTAGGATTCTTTCCAAAATGGATATTCCCTAGTCAGTCTGGTTTGACTCGAGGCACAGCGATTTTGAAAAATTCTCTTTAAAATTTGTGGTACTTGACATCAAGCTCCCCAGACATTTTTTCTTTAAATTTCTTGTAAAAATAGAGTAAAATACACTTCTAAAGGTGGCATGGGTCCGATTTTCACGGTTAATTCTGAATTTTCTTTAATTACAAGTTGGAATTTTTTTCAGCGTTTTCCTGCAACTTCAAAATAGAAGATAGAAATTTTTCCTTCAAATGAAATTTGTTGTCCGTTAATTCTTTCATTAAGGTCATGTACATTCTTTTGAAACTTTATGATTACATGTACTTTAAATAATGTCAAGTAAAGTTTCTTGAAAACTCAGCAGTTTTCTGTTACAATGAGTTCAAAATTCCGCACATTCCGAAATGCTCGAATGCCATTTTTTCAAAAAATGGCTCCAAATGTTTTTTTTAAACTTTTCGTACGAATAGTGCTAATTGCTATGTTTAATATGACATAAAGATCATTCCAGAGTATTATTTTTTTCGTTTGTTGTCGAGTATTGTTTTTTTTTTCAAAAATTACACAAATGCAATTTTTTAAAATTTATCTTATGTTGTTAATATGCACATTTCTAGCAATTTGTAAACACTATTGCATTTGTGTGTTGTAGTGCTTCAAATGACATCAAATGAAGTTTTTACACTTTCAAGTACATTTCGCTGAGAAAAAAAATTGAAAATTTGTCTCCAATGGAATTGAGAACGTTTCGTCGGGAAAATGACTTGTATATGGTGTATCCCAATGTTGATATTGCGTACCGGACGATTGTCTGCACATGGATAAGTAATTGCGCTGAAAAATCTTTTTCATATTTGAAAAGAGTGAAAAACTACTTCAGGTCAAAAAGGACTGAAGATCGATTAAATGCATTTGCTTTGTTGGCAAAATAATCTGAAATTTTAAAATCAATAAACTGTGATGATCCCGTCGATCAATTTGCTGAGTCAATCAGCTAGACGCAAGACACTCTAGTGTATTTTATATGTAATTAATTTTATTATAAAACAGTGTTATAATTAATTGAATAAATGCTTTAGAAATCATTGAAACTTGATTATCTTTATTAAAAGGCTAAAGAACAGAATAAAGAGTGGCATGGAGCATAATGCCCAGGGGTGCCCCATGTGTAAAACCACCACTGGTGGAACCAAAGAGAATATGCACGCCTGCATTTACATGTTATAATTAGCATTCCGAAATACATGCATAACAAAATTGCGAGCTTTCCAAGCCTACTGTGTAGTAATCTTACGTGATCAGTCCAGCTGACGTCGCTTCGAATTATTACGCCCAACTACGTGCCTCTGGCATTTTGTTTCTACCCATTCTATAGTAAGTGGAGTGTATCTTAAGTTCGCACCTTCCTAAAACTAACTGTTTTGCTTTTATTTGGATTAATTATCATTCCGTTTATTTGGGACCATTTCGTCAATATCTTTTTCCAACTGATCAATGTCGGTATTGTCTCTAATTTTACGATATACGATGCTGTCGTCTGCATAGAGTATTGTTGATTGAATTTCCATACCGATATCATTAACATACGTAAGATATAGTGGTGTAACGGATAACGTATCTGGCTGTTGTACACAAGTTTGCTGTTTCAAACCCAATTGAAGCCGTGGGGATTTTAAAGGAGATAAAATCCTTTGTACGCCTTTCTTCGGTGCAGAAGTAAAACCGGCTGCCCCATATAGATTTACTGCATGTTCGGCAAGATTCTCAAGCTTAAAAGAAGCCTCTGAGCTAAATTCAAATCGCCTATTTCGTCGCCAGAGAATATACTTTCTCCGCTAGATGGTGAAAGAGCGTAGCGAAATTTGCTTGATCAGACGGAAGAGCGGGCCTGATAGCCCGAGTCTCGCATCAGAGAGATGGCCCAGGGCATCAACTGATGTCACTGCAGTCCCTCTGACCGGGAGGTCCTAGGTTCCCACTCCCCACGGCGGCAGGATTCTTGACACTAGCTTTTAAGCTAGGTCGAATTCAGTTGCTGTCTGGAGGAGAATTCTAGCGACCGGCTGCTCTGATCGGTAGTTTTCCGTGGTTTCTCCGATCAACACCAGGCGAATGCCGGAGCAGTACTCTAACAAACGGGCCACGGACCGCGCGCGATCTGTCCTTCCTCTTCCTTGTCATATCCTCTCCCCTTACACACACACACACACACACCTACACTAACATGCACTACACTACCACATATTCCGGGAGACCGGTCGGGAGCTTAGAGCTTGTCCTGGCTGGGGCGGTGCCCCGCTGGTGGGAGAGTCCTGGTTAGGGGGAAACTCCACTAGCGGACGGTAGGTCGGCGCCGGATCTCGCCATCCAGCGGGGGATCACCGCCATCTCCCGATAAAAATGCACTACACTTATGGGACTAATGACCAAAGCCGTTGACGCTCCCGGAAACGAAAAAAATCAATCAATTAGTTGACGCGCCTGGAATCACAATCAATCAATCGAGTCCCGACGGCGGCAGGATTTTCGACACTAGTTTGTCAGCTAGGCCGAATTCAGTCGCTGTCTGGAGGAGAATTCTAGCGGCCGGCTGCTCTGATCGGTATTTTCCGTCGTTTCTCCGATCAGCAAGCGAATGCCGGAGCAGTAGGAAAATTTGTACCCTAACAAACGGGCCACGAAACGCGCGCGATCTTTCCTACCTCTTCCTTGTTCTATCATCTCCCCTTACACACACACTTACATGCACTACACTACCACACATGCCAGGAGACTAGTTGCGAGCTTATATCTCGTCCCGGCTGGGGCGGTGCCCCGCTGATGGGAGATACCTAGTTGAGGAAACCCCGCTAGCGACGGGAGGTCGACGCCGGATCTCGTCATCCAGCGGGGGAAGAACACTGTCACCTCCCGAGAGAAAAACATGTTCTACTCTTACGGGACTAATGGCTGTAGCAGTTGACGCGCCTGGAATCACTACCAACCATCCAACCAACAGGAGTCTCGCTACGTAAAATACGGCACTAAGAAAAGAAACGGACACGCTTCATTGAGGGACGCCGAACGTCACATAAATCTTGTCGGATAGAAAGTCATCAAATCGAACTTGCTATATCCGCCCGCGGAGATTTTCCCTAGTTCAGATGACTAGGCACGGGTCTACTTCTGATTCGATTATTTTATTTAGAAGTCTGTCGTGAGGAACTGAATCGAAAGCTTTAGAAAAGTATATATAACATTTGCATCGATTCTTTCTCCGTGGTCGAGTGAATCGCCAGTATCTTCACAAACGGTAGCTAGCTGACATTCTCAAGAATAGCCTGGTCTAAAACCGTGTTGGTGTTAAACTAGGAAGTTTTTTTTTTTTTTGTTATTTAAGGTCGCATCAACATCTAGGTCATTAGCGACCACTATTGGAGTTAACGTTATGGTAACAATGAAGATGAAACGAAATGGTGATGATAACTGGTGCAAGGACAAACACAAATACAACCGCCGGCGGCGCTAGCCGAATTCGTTTACTACACTCCGTGAAGTCACGAAGGTTAAGCGAATTCGAGACTCGCGGGTTCGTGGTTGGATGACCGGCCAGGAACCCCGGGATCTAACGCCGTCGAGCCCCTGGCCGAAGGGTTAAAAGGCACTGACTGACTGCGACGTGACGAGACTTGACGAATATAGTAATTAGCGGAGGATTACTCCAGATATTAAAAGCACATTCATAGAGGATTACTCCCCAGTGCAAAGCGCTCAACGCCCCTTAAGGGGGTTGGAGACGCGTTGCGTCAAGATGTAGACGCAACGGAAAAAAAAAAAAAAAAAAAAAAAAAAAAAAAGCCCGAGGTGGGACTCGAACCCGCGACCCTTCGGTCCGAGATCATTACGACACTACTGCCTTAGCGATCTCGGCGGAAGTTATTCTTATTCCATGTATTTTTAACAGTTTGCATACTAGCAATGTTAAGCTAATTGGTCTATAGTTCGACATTGATGACGATCCTGTAGTCAGACCTTTTGCGAAACACCTCTCTGCCGTCGCCGTCGGCAGAGTAAAATACAGCCACTATCGTCGCCGCCGTCATCGTCGTCGGCGATTAATAGATCTTTTTTCTTGAGGCATTCCACCCAGAATGCCCGGGAGAGTTGTCAATTTGATCTCTGCTCATTCAGCAGCATTCTGTAATGGATGGCACATTAGGACACAGTTATTTCGTGATCTTCCTTTGAATGACCTGTCCTGTATTTTGTCACTTTTATCGGTATTGCTGTGGAAGACTACTTCATTCATCACCAGAACATTCAAATATCCGTACTGAATGTTTCAAGTGAAAAGAATTCAGGCGACCCTTGGTGGTGCAGCAGACAGACCTCTCACCTTCCACCCTCGGTAACCAGGTTTCAAATCCCAATTGTCTATACAGGCCTCTCAGCGACTCAGTCCCCCCCCCCCCCCATCTCCATTACTAATTTCCAATAAGTGCAGGAATTGAAAGAAAACTATGCAGCCTCCAGCTATGAGAGAGGTGTCTATGGTTTCGTTAGACTCCCAGGAACTCGGCGGGAAAATGCAACATATTACTCATTTCTAATTTACTCTCCTACTGCTGGTGCTACTCTGGGGCGGCTGCTGCTGCTGCTGCTTGATGGCTTGCTGCTGCTGAATATTTCTGCTTGAATCCTCTTGACAGACATTGAGTGTGTCGTTTGTCATTGACACTGTTTTAGTTGTCCCTTTGTGTAAGCGGTAAATGTGATTATTCCATTTACGATATTTGTACTCGTATTTTACCAAATATTTATATTCGATCCTTCTCAAATAAACTAGGGATTATCAGTTTTGGTACCCGGTGTAATCTGGGACCCAGTGACCTTGAATACTTGTAAATATGTACAAAATAAGATTTGATATGCTGTAAATATTCACAGTTTGTGGCAAAATATGCAAAAATGTATTGTTGATTAATGTTGAACAAAAATAAAACTACTTCTGTGCATTGAACATATAAAACCATTTGTGAGGGAGGTATCAGAAAAAGGACCTTGTAAATAAAAATAAGAATGTTTCTAGCCTATAACTTAAAAAGCATTAATTTTACGACAAAAGCTCATGGGAACTGTTTTGTAAGAAATTTTACGTACTTCAATTTTGTATTTCATTTGATTTGATTTATATGGCCAAAAATAGTGACAAATGTAAAGCATAAGGGGGAGATTATCTGCGCATTTTCTCGACTACCAGAATCCTATCCCAACATTTTAACTATAAATAGTGGAAAGATGAATGAAAGTTAAAATAATAATGATAATAAAAGTTTAAAAAGCCGAGATTAGCTACTAGAAAAACCAGACATTTTCATTCCCGAGTTATAGAAAACCTATTTGCAACGATAAACGAATTGCAGGTTAGAGTTTTCTGCATTGCTAACAGTATAATAACTAGGGCTATGATTTATATGCAATAAAAACAACTAAATATGCACATATATATGTAAATATATTTGGTAATATATGTAATTAAATAAGGAAAATATGCAAAATAGTAGAATGTAATGTGTAAGTGTAAAAATAAATAAAAAGTGTAATGTGGAAAAATATGTTTATAGCAAAAAAAGATCATATAAATTGTTACAAGCGACAAACATTAATTCAAGGGCTTAGTTTTGAAGAGCACTCATTTTTTAGGCAAATAATGAGAGATGCAGTTAATGTACATTTCACAAAATAAAAAAAATATAGCTATTGAAACAATAATATGACTTTCTCTCAATTATAATAAAATCTAGAACACAATAAGCAAATAACATGAAACTTGAAAATCTTGACTTAATGCTTTTCACTTGTGAGCCAATGATATTTGGTAAAAAGAAAAACGTTAGTAAATTGAAAAAAATGGGACATGCCTTGAACAAAGTCTATTGATCACTTGCAAAGTTGTTGCAATTGCAAACAACCACCTTTTTCAAGTTTTCAAACAAACGTCTATTTGGCCTCAAAATCACTTTAAATCAACGATCGCTCCACATCAACAATCAACAGGTAACGTAGAACATCTTTTATTTGATCAAAGTAGTTGGAATAATACTCGGCCACCTTCAGCCAAGTACCCCAACTTGTGATGACTGGTTGGGGCAGTAGAGGTAGGTCAAGGTAATTTGTCTTAAAATATCCACATGACTAGGAGCCTTCAAGAGTACTTTCTTGACAGATGATATCAACTGATCAATATATGGGAATTGAAATCTCACAGTTTCTGCATCTTTCTTTTTCATACTGAACTCCACTCGGCCAAAGAACATTAATTGATTCATTGAAATATCTCGCAATGAGGGGTGAATATGCTACAAAAATATGCAAATATGGCCTGAATATGCTAAAATTGCAATTTCGGTGATATATGCGAAAATATGCTAAATAGAAATAGCTTAAATTGATTCTAAATGCCTCATAACGTATACAATTTGTTGAAACGGGATGTTTTAGTTAACAGAAAAAATATGCAAATGCATATAAATCACAGCCCTAATAATAACTAACCCTCAGCTCTACTTCTGCCACTACAAATAAAATGAGAGCTCAACAAAACATGCGCATAGTGAAGCTACATTTATGTCCAAAAGCAAAACAAGGGACCAAGGGACACCTCCCCACGCTTCAGAATTTTTAGTTAAAAACGGTTCCAGCGAACAATCAAGCCAAATTTTAAAATCTCGGGGATTTTTCAATCGGACTGGGCCGCTGATTGCTAAGGCGGCGGCAGCTGTTTTACTGGCAGTACTGCTATGCTACTGCTAGAACTCTCTTCTGCTTGCTGCTGCTTTCTTAGTCTTTGTCGTTTTGAGGCTGATGGTTCGATTTCAGATGGTTCAGGACCAGATGACCGAGCACCTTCTGAAAGATACTATGACAATCTTCTGTGTCTTTTTTGGCATCGAAATAGGTCTCAAGCAAATAATCAGTTATCTCGGTTACAACATCATTGTCCATATCGTTATCAAGAGTTGGCGTCTTCATAATATTGCATTTGACCCAACAGTTAAGGCATAACAGTCTAGCCTTCTTACATCTACAATTTTTCATGAACCCTTTTAGGAACTTGCTGGTTATTTTGTAGTGTTAATATGTAAAAGTAAATGCAGACAGTAACGCTATCTGTCGAAGTCTCTTAGAATTTTTTGAGTTAAGAGGTTAGGTTAATCTCGAGTTGGTGTATATTCAAGCTTGCTTTGTGACGGACGTTAATAAATACTGCCCCAGTAATAAATACTTTTACTTTGTATATTCAAGATTACAAATAAATTAACATGTTATGCGCCCAGGTCACGTGTGAATCGTATTCTCAAGTGAGTGGATCCGACATTGAATGTCCGAAGAACGTGGTTTTTGTTTTATACGTCTGAACGGGAACTGTGTGTGAACAAAAAAAAACATGGCTATCGGGTGTGACTACAAAATACAAGTGGATAAGCTTGAAGGACCTGAAGACTGGGCAAAGTGGAAATGGCATATTTCAATGGTGTTGCGTGCGTATAAACTTGAAGACATTGTTAACGGTTCGCGGCCGTGTCCGGTTTTGGGAGATGATGCAACTATGCACTCACTCAAAAAAATATTCGGACACCTACGATTTTACCATATTTTCTTTTATTTAGAAGAGAATATTAAATTTGTCGTAATTTTGGTGATAAATAATGAAAGACGTGCATTTCATAGGTTAGAAAAATATGCAAGTTTAATTTTCACATTAAAAATTATTAAACTACAATTAATTTGAAGAAATCTTACTTCTTCGGAACGTCAAAAAAATATTCGGACACATAATATAAACCAATTAATAACACTAAATAAAACAAAAAATAAATACATCAATAACTTGTAGGGAGTCCTTTCATTATCAAAACTTCATTCAACCTCCTTGGCATGCTGTCTACGAGTTTTCTGGTGTACTCTGCAGAAATTTTATGCAATTCTTCGCGCAGTCTCACTTTTAATTGTTCTTTGTTGGCAATGGGCTCCTTTCTCACTTCACTGTCCAACTTTTGCCAAAGATTTTCAATGGGATTGATGTCTGAGGATTGTGGGGGAGGGTGAAGAACTTTAGGACAGTTGTATAAGAGCCACAGTTGAACCAATTGGGACATGTGTTTTGGATCATTGTCCCGATAAAAACTAAAATTGTGACCTATACCTAGCTTCTCAGCACTTTTCTTAAGGCTGTTCTTGAGCACTTGAAGATATTTGTATTTGTCCATTATATCTTCAATGAACACAAGCTCACCCACACCACTCGCCGCCATACAGCCCCACACCATTGCGTTCCCACCGCCGTGTTTTACTGTTGGCTGCAGATTTCTCTCTTGCAACTATGTGTTTGCCTTTCTCCACACCAATGTTCTTCCGTCAGGTCCAAACACATTGAATTTACTTTCGTCCGAAAAAATAACTCTATTCCACCATTCAATGTCCTTGTTTACATGTTCCTCAGCGAACTCCCGCCTCTTCCTCTTGTTTATCTTATTTATGAAAGGCTTTCTTCTAGCCACGCGACCATGAAATTCTGCTTTTCGTAGAATCACTCTAATAGTTTCTGGATGTACTTCCTTCCCCAGTTCTTTTCTCACCTCTGCAGCAATCTTTGGTGCACTTAATTTCGGATTCTTTTTAACTTCCCTGACGACAAAGATCTCTTCTCGACGGGAAAGTTTATGGGGACGTCCACTTTGGCGGTGAGACTCAATCCTATCTTCTTTTTTAAATCGCTTGATTATATCATACACTGTGCTTTTCTTCATATTTAGAATTTTTGCAATTTTACGGCAGCTCTTGCCTTTTGCATTATGAAATATCACTAACTGACGCAGTTCAAAAGAGCTGTTTTTCCCTTTGCGTGGCATTCTTTCAACGTTCTTCAAGGAGAGACACTAATAGACTGATTTTGGACAGCGCTTCGATTGACCGTTACGACCGTCCTTGAATCAACCGTGGGAAGAGGTTCTACGTCCGTTTTCGCCCAATAGTTTGTTGACAAAAATGATTAATGTACAACTGTCCGAATATTTATTTGGTGTGCAATTTCCGTTATTGGAAGTTCTAATGCAAATTTATCATTGATGTAAAAGCGGAAAAAATGCATTTTGCAGTGTACGAGTATTTAAAGCTTAAAGAATATTAAAATTATTACTGGCATAATATTTTATGGTTTTAACAGCCTCAGAACGTGTGAAACGTGAGTAAGCTGAATACTGTCCGAATATTTTTTTGAGTGAGTGTATGCAGTGGCGGCTCGTGGGTATTCGCACGTTCGCATGTGCACACCCAAATAACTGCGGTGCAATGTTTCTTAAACATTTCTTAACATGAGGGGAATACAAGACCTCTCAGAGCGTTTCCGAAACATGGTATTTCAAAACACGCGCCGTTCGGAAGCTGCGATTGACAGTCTGCCGCCAATACCCTTCGTGACAGCAGGCTAGAGCACACTCGGGAAATGCGAGCGAGCAGCCGGGGTCGGTGGCTCACACGGAGTAATATTTATTCTTAAATTCTATTTACATAGATAACTTATGGCCTAGCTTACAAACTAGATACTTACAAACTAATCTAAATCTACTTTGTCTTACATCCTGACTTAATCTAACAACGAACATTATTTACATTATTTACGGTAAGCAATACATACACATATAACACAAAAACATACACTTTTAACATTACACATGAACTCATATAAAAATTATTTACACTATATATGCATCGACGACATCATTTCAACAGCGGTTGCAACTTTAACACTGTACACTATTTACATTATTTACACTGGTCAAAGTATACAAATACACTTATAAACACAATCCATGAAATCATTTAAACACTATTTACACTATACATGCTTGTAGGCACTTCATTTAAACCGTATTGTCTTTGTTTACGCTCGCCTGTACTCGACTGGGATGAGGTCATCTTGGGCAGTGTGGCGAAAATAGGGAGAGGGAGAACATGGTCGCTTACGGGCGCTGGGAGCACACTGCGGAGCGTGCGGATATTACTGCGCAGGCGCAACCTCTGGAGGTGCCTTGACATGTGAAGATATAACACTGGACTAGCACAGGTTTTTAAGAGTAAGTGTGGCATTGATGGAAGAAAGTGTGAGATATCTCTCCACTTGAATGAGCTCTCACCCCTTCCAAAGCAATTCTTCGGTAGCGCGCGAAACGCCAACGCATCGCTGTGCAGTGTTGCATTCTAAGTATAGTGTTAATCGAATGTTATTTGCACATTTGAAAGAGAGTTGCAACTACAAATACATTCCTAAGCATGTGAAAACCAAAATGTATTGAGTAAACGTATGTAGGAAGCCACATTTTAATGCGTTTTGAAAAACCGAAGTTAGTGTTCGTTTTTCTGTGAAGTGTGTTTGTACAACTGACAATGAATAGCGTCGAAAATATTAAAATAACATCAATGGAAAAGTCACAGACAAAATTGCTGAAAAGGAACAGCATTTACTGAAGCGACACAGACTGTGTGTCAGTCAGTGTAGACGGCAAACTATCCAGATTTTTTGAGTATTGAGTATAGAAACTTGTACGTTTAAGCTTAAATTTGTACAGCGAGTTTATGGAAAATACTCCATAGCAAAAGTGCGAGATAAAGAATTTCGAGCCAGTGTGTTTCTTGACACCCTTTGAAAGACGTTCTGGAAGTGCCGAATCATGCGGTAACACGATACAAGTAGTAAATATTTCGGAGGGGTCCTTGCCGAGCGAAGTGGAAACGAATGTGAAAAGAAATGCGGTCAACCCTCGGTGGTGATAAAAGGAACTATTTAACATGTTATCAAACTTAATAAGATGCCTTGTTTCTAATTGTCATTATCTTTGTTAATGAATATATGTGTATGCCTGTATGTATGGGCATGTCTGTGTGAGTGTGTGTATGAGAGAGAGGGTGAGGGAGGGGGGAGGAAGGGAGAGAGAAGAGAGGCGTTGCACATCCTAATAGTATGACCACAAGCCGCCACTGCTACTATGGCACAACAATTCTTCAGCAATGGGAAAAGGACGACGCTAAAGCGGCAAGTGCGCTAGGAAAAACTATTGCCGAGCTCGTGTTGACGTGCACCAGTGCTAAAGAGAATTGAACAAAATTGAGTGCACGGTTTGAACGAAGAAGTACGCAACTGCTTAATATGCTGATCGAGTCATTTTTCCGCGTGACGACAAAGAAGACATCAGTTCGCATTTCGCCAAATTACGGAAGTTGTTCGTGGATTTAAATGATGAACTTACGAAGAATGAACAAAATACTTTGTTCGAGAAAATTTTGAATGGCCGTATCTTCTCTACTTTGGGAAATGAATATGACAATTTTAAGCACTTGTGTAACACGTTTTCGTCGGAAAATCGAACTGTGAATTCGTTGATTAAAAAATTGTGTGCGATTGAATTGCGTGATCAAGGGAATGTCGAATCGACTGCGTTTGTTGCACGTCGTGGTCCTAACAAGAAGCCTCGTCATAAAAGTGACACGGGGAAGAATCAAAGAAGAATGTTCAACGTGCTAAACAGTTTTCATGCCACAAATGCAAGCAGTTGGGTCATTGGGCAGCAGTGTCCGGAGAAGAAGACAGATAGCGCTGCTTGAAACAAAAGTCAGTCAGTCTGAACAAAAGTCAGTTTGCCGTTCCTGAAAAGATTTCGTTTAGTAAACAAGGTATAAATATGCTGGTTAATGGACAAGGAAGTGTGAACATTCAAGTACGTCTGAATAATGCTTGGACGAATGTCGTACTAAAAAATGTTTTGTATGTTCCTGAAGCAAGTGCCCATTTATTTTCCGTGAAAGCAGCTGGGAGAAAGTTTTTCTACGAGACTTGATGATCGAAGTGTCAGCATTGAAGACCGTGTCACCGGAAAAGGATGATGACAGGATGTCAGTCATGGTCTGTATATATTGAACATGCGCATTGTCAAGCCAGCGCAACAAGTTCAAGTGAATATGGTGACATCATCGCAGACATTGCAAGGTTTTTTCTTGAAAGGTTTGGCCATCAACAGAGACATGTGAAGAGTGTCCTGAAGCAGATGAACATCAACGTGGACGAGAGCGAGGATGAATTCTGCGATGGATGTACACATGGGAATCTTCTTGGGCATGAGAATACCGCAAAAGGAAGATGGATAAATAATATTTGATCAAGAATACTACATACGAAAAATTTTATGAAAATTTGGAATGGTCGAATCGAATGGACTGTCTACTCCAATTGGGCGCGAGGACGACGAAGGAAAAATGGTCGCAGCCAAGGTTCTTTATCGGGAGGCAGTGGGTTCGTTAATGTACTTGACTACAGCTACACGTCCTGATTTTGCTTTCGCAGTCAATAAAGCAGCTAGGGCCACGGAAAATCCTACAAATCAAGATTGGAATCAAGTGAAACGAATTTTTCGATATTTGAAGAGCACCGTAAACCATGGAATCGTCTTCAGGAAGGGACAATGTTTGAAGGTCTACAGTGATGATGACTACGCCGGTGACAGGAAGACACGACATTCAGTAACAGGTGCCATTGCAACCTTCAGTGATGAAGCAGTCTCGTGGACCAGTCAGTTGCAAAAGTAAGTGGCAACATCGACTACAGAAGCTGAAATGATAGCAGGAAGTGAAGGAGCAAAGAAGTTAATCTAGCTGAAAAGATTACTACCTGAATTGCTGGAAACTGGAAAAATCTTCCACGCTTTACATCGATAATACTTGTGCCGTAAAACTAGCTAAAAATCCAGAATATCATCGCAGATCAAAACGCATCGAAGTTCGCCATTTCTATGTAAGGGAGAGATTATTGGATGGAGATCTGGAATTAAAGCACATCGATGGAACCAATCAGCTTGCTGATATACTAACTAAACCTCTGCAGAGGTTTAGATTTGAGATGCTACGTGAGGTGATCGGCATACAAAAGATTACGTCCGCAGAGTATTAAATATAATCTGTTGCAGACATATAATTTGTTGCAAGAAAAATGCAGACAGTAGCCCCATCTGTCGGAGTTTGTTAAAACTTTTTGAACTAAGAACAGTTTAAGTTGATCAGTCAGTCTGTATTCAGGCTTGCTTTGTGCCGGATGTTAATAAATACGTTTACTTTGTATATTCAAGATTACAAATAAAATAAAGTTTATACAAATAAATTAACATGATAAACGTGCAGGATAGATTCGTGTGCGGTTGGCCTCAGTGTTGGGACAGAGTGCAGCCAACTATTTGTCCTCTCGCAATCCGAGCCTTCAGTTCTATTTTCTTTATCAACTTTTCATTTCATACTTTTAAGGTCGCGATAATTTTCTTAATATTCTTCCGAAAGAAGATTAGGATAATGTCGGAAGGGGTTTTCCAAATTCAACAACGTGGTTTAAATGTTGGTGAGCGCATTACGCTATTTTTAGAAGAATTGAGGAAACTGAGTGAACATAGCGCGTTTTTACTATTTAGAAAATCAACTTTTAGATAGACTTATTTGGGGCATAAATAGTAGGTTACAACAGAGGGTATTGGCAGACAGTAATATAACCTACAAGGAAGACTCCGACGAAGCGCTGGATGCTGAATCAGTTTACAAGAACGTTGCAGATTTGAAGAATAAAAAAATAAAAGCTATAATGTAAGTAGAGGTAAAAAAATACAAGGAAGTAAAAGTTATCCGTGATTTAGGTGTGGGAGTGATCGCTTACCAAACTTGCAGATTTAAAAAAACCAAACGTTGTTAGTGTGAGAAAGTTGGTCATCTAGAAAAGTCTCATTTCAAAGAAAATAAAACAAAAACACGAAATTTAGGGACATATTACAGAAGCCATAAGACATCAATATAAGGATCTTTTTCAACTCAAAGATGGGTCAGAGAACAATCCTTACGCGGAAGAAGTGCAGATTGATGGATGTGAATGTGGAAATTGACTTCGGGGCCTGTCGTTCAATCATTGGAAAGGACACGTTCAAGCTGTTGTATAGACTAGTGTAGCCACCTCTTCGAGTTTTACCCGGAGTCTGCGTGTTTCAGAAGTAATCTCCGGGCTCCGGGTTAATATGGAAAATCTCAGGGTCATACGAGCAATTAATCAATTTAGCGAATTTTTCAAATTTGTTAGCTAGCCATCACAAATTGAGTTATTAAAAAAAGTTATAATAAAATAATACTCTGGGAAGTAGACTTTACCAAACAGGTTTTCAAAAAATAAGCTAATCAAAGAAAAAACTCACTTTTTTCGTTATTCTGAATATAATGTTAAGTCAGATAAGAAAACTTGGCATCGATGCTAAGTTACAATAATTTATTTAAAAAATGTAATAATATGTAATATAAAATGTAAAAATATAATATTTCGTAGGAAACATAACAGCATAATTTAAAAATAATCATTACGATTTAATTGTGACCCCCTCCCCCTTCCCCAATTCAAAATCTCCGAGTCAAGAGCTTCTAGAAGGTGGAAACCCTATTGTAGACAAAGCAGAAATTAACGGTTTCTAAACTGATTCAACAGACATGGTCAAACAGAAGTTGAAGATTGTGAGAGAGTGTACTGAACTGAAATTTAGAGGTGCAGAGGCTAATCTACCACTCTTAGACCCGCAACATACCGAGGAATGCGTGGCGAGAAATGTGCGACGAGAAACGTGGAAATCGAAACCAGGAACACTTACCGACCCTCACACAATTGAAAGAGTTTACTCGTTCGCCTCTGTGGAGGCGAAATAGTTCCTCACTCGAGTTGGTCAGCGAGTGAGTTTTCGCGTACACATTTCTACTCATTCATATGTTATATGACATTTCGCTGCCGCATGAATACACTTAAACAGTGCGTATAAACGAATGAGGTCATAATATTTACCAGTAAAAGATGTGATAAACAACCAGTGTTTTTTCACGTTCATACTTGAATTTTTTCTTTAAGCGCAAATGAATTAGGAAAAACTTGTGTGGAAAATGTTGGTTTTTGTAAGAAAGCAGTATATGAGCAATATAAAAATAAAAATGTGAAGCAAGAAACTTGAAACGGTATTTTGAAAGAATTGAATTAGTTCATTATTTTGTAATTCACATTTAATTATAGATTAATTTATTAATCGTGAAGTTTATAATGAATTATTTTATCATTCACCATTTATTCATAATACAACAACAAATGTAGTAAAACAAAGGGGGTAGAAATTACGAAGCTCAAGTAAATTGCATAGATCTACCTCTTTCCCACGTCACATACAATTCATTTTTACTTTCTCGCTACGGAGTAGAAAGTTATGTAATGCGCGAAAAAAACTGCGAATTTTCGGCAGAAAACTTATTGCCGGGCCCTGGTACAAAAAAGTGGATAAATGCAGTTGCTAAATTTATAAAATAAAAATCCTCTAACACATGGTCTAGCCAGAATCAATGTTTTGTAGGTCCTCGATAGCGAAAGATCGATTGACGACAAAACGTCTGTCTGTCCGTCTGTGAACAATGCTAGCGGCTAAACTGTTCTGCAGATTTTCTCCGAAATTGATATTCCCCAATCGATCTGGCTGATGTCGCGGCCCCTTGAATTTGAAACCGATATTTTAATTTTGGGGGTACTTTACTGAAGCCCTTGGAACATTTTCAAAATTTTCACGAAAATGGCACCATTGTTTTTTATTAAATTTTATTGTTGGATAGTGTAAAGGACGTTCAAGAGAATGGTGGAGGTCTCATGTTCGTTGAAAGTCCTAATTTTTCGAAAATTGCAGAAGTTCAAAATTGTTTCGCCGCCTTCCAACTACAATTATAAAGATAGTTTTTTTCCTTGATGAAATCTGTTCCTTAGATAGATTTTGAAATAAGGTCTTCTACAATTTTTTGAATATTTGAGTACTTTTCGCGTAATTTTGTGTGAAAATACGGCCGAGAAAGTATGAGCTCTTTAAGCACCACTAGTTTTACATTAAATAGTGATGTATACATTGTGCAGTGATATATTTCTCTTTAGGCAATTCGAACTCGTTAAGTAGATGATTTACGATTATGGAAATTGAACAAGGATTTCACGGGTAAAAATTATACAATCGTGTGTAATCATGCTCTTGAGCATTTAATAAAACAAGGAATGGAAATCGCAACTGATCTCATAGCTAACTGCTGCCAAAACTCCCGGCTCGTGGCACATAAAAGCATTTCGAGTCATCGAAAGACATATTTCTAGTGTGTGGACGCAGCCTCCCCGGCTTTTTTCCTCATTTCTCGCAACGCATCTCTCCCTGTAGTCTGTTGCCGGTCTTAGTGTTGGAAGAGAACTAGCCTTGTTTGATGGAGAAACAGGAGGAGGAGAATTTGTTCGACAAGTTGCAAAGTTTGGACGTAACATATAAGATTTCGAGGTTATATGTCGTGATTGAATCTGTGTTTAGAGTGTTAGTGCACGCCAGTGCGGACAGCACTATCAATCTTCTGCGCATGCGCAGATGCACTAAAGTGATGCGAAATTAAACTGCGCGTGCGCAGAAGATCGATAATGATTTAACGTTCGAGGGTGCACAAACTCCTTATTGGTAAAAAAAATGTCCGATCACATTTTGGCGCGAATTTCAAATTTTTGAAGTGATAAAATTGGTTATCATTTTTTTAAACTATCGTTCACATTGTTTAACACGTTTGCTGCACCAATATTGAAGAAAATGACGAACCTTCTCGCCGAGCTGTAACGTAGAGCTAAGAGTTCATTGTATCTCTGCCACAGATTGCCCTTAGAGGCTGATGTTTTTAGAATCTACGGCAATTTTCAATCTCTTTCATACAATAATGGCGATTGTCTATTTGGCTTGGGTTCAGTTTTCACCTACTTATTCGGCTACATCCTTTGTTGCAATATCACCCATCTCTCGGACATATTTAAGTATTGATTATTCTTGATGTCTGAACTAAATTTTGTCATGATGGTTACAAGCTTGTCTGATTACCATAAGTTTTTAGAAATGTTCATAGATCAGAACCTAACTTACAACAAACAATTTGACACACTTTATAATAAAATAAACTCCAATATATTCCTCTTGAGGTAGGTTTTCCAGATACCTGGAAACAGACACTCTTCTGTCAATTTATTATGGCATAATCTTCTCCCAACTTCAATATGGTATTGAAATATGGGGAGGCACAACACAAAAAATCATGCATAGATTAATGGTCCTGCAAAAGAAATGTATGAGAAGCATTTTCAAACTGAATCCAAGACAGGCCTGTAAGGATTTCTTTATTAAATGTGAATTACTGACTGTTGTAACACTACTCTTACAAAGTAATACTACTATTGAGAAGTAATCAGAATCAATATCTTGTGAGTAATAAAGAGGCACATAACTATTATACTAGAGGACATAGGGACTATCACAGAAGATTCACTAGCAAGTCTTCAACTAATAAAGATCCTTTCTGCATTGCTGCTCAGCTTTTCAATAATATCACAGTCACCATAAAATCAGCTGATAATAAATACTTCAAAACATTCCTTAAACGTCATCTTATTAGTGTGTGTCTATATAAGATATTTGAATTGCTTTAACTTTTCTGTAAATAAAAACCATGTACTGCAACAAGAGTGACCACTCTTTATACCAGTCTTTAAGTTTCAATAAGACAATGTATTATTTAGTAATAGAGTAAATAATGTAATTATATGTCAGGATATCGTAAGCACTTACAATTATTATTAACACCTATTGTATTCAAGTTAGTGTAAGCTAATTAAATTATTACTGTAAGATAATGTGAATTACTCACTCTAATTGTAAGTTATTTTCCATATCATAAGTTTCGTAAGTATCACTAGTTTCTTAATACAATGCATTGTTAATGTTAGTCTTAATTTGATAATGTGACTTTGTAAAATTAAAATGTAAATTATGTAATGTTTGTTGTGAGCACTTGCATGCTATATTCATTAATTAATTAATTAAGTTATCAAGTAAACTATTTGAATTATTACTGTAAGTTATGTAATTGACTTTTAATTCCTAGTATAACTTAATTTAATCATTTATCATTTATCAATTATATATAATATATTTGTTATATATAATTTATCAAAATATTGTAAATTTGTTAAATTATTACTGTGAGTGTAGTAAAAATATGTAATTAAGTTACTTACTGTAATTTTAATTAATTTCTTGACAGACTTTGCTTGATACTTTCTGTAAGTCTATAAGCAATAAAAAATTATTATTATTATTATTATTATTATTATTATTATTATTATTATTATTATTATTATTATTATTATTATTATTATTATTATTATTGTTGTTGTTGTTGTTGTTGTTATTGTTATTATGCTGTTTCTTTGAAAAACTTGTGTAGACTGATCTATTCTCTTTTGAATCCTGAAATGGTGTCAATGAAAACATAGCTATGTGTAATCACCAGTCTGATCCAAGCTTTACCAAATATCATGTCCAGTCCTCAGGAAGGGTCAGAGGCCATTCTCAAGTATGGAATGGGATTCTGCATGATCAGAATGTCTATGAGCATCACCAAAAGTAATCTTGTAGCAAATTTTAACTCTTCCTGGCCCTGGAACCCAAGTTTAACACTTCTTGTGAATATCATGTCTTCACTTGCTACAGTATCCTCATGTTGAAACGTGCGGATATTTTTCCAACTTGTTTGTGATTGGCACCAGGAGAAAGAAAGAAAATAATGATGGAAAGGAAAGAAATAGACTGAAAAGTCAAAATAAAAATTTAAAACATTTGCAGAAGCATAGTTAAGTGATCTTTATTGTTAGAAGTTCTAAAATTGTTTCATTAATGAGGAATTTTGCTAAAGTACTCATAAATATGACATTTTGAGTTCAAGCTGGTCCGTTGCATTTTATTTTGAATATTGAGTTCATAAAATTTCATTTCTAAGTAGTGGATGTTCGATTTTCTGATGATTGTAAATTCTGTAGCGTTATCAATAATGAACATGACTAACAACTATTGTACTGAAATTTGATTATGGCTCAATGGAACGAAGTTGGAATTTCTTCCCTGTCCACCAACCTCTCCCGACTCTTCCCCTCCTAGCAAATAAAGTTGTAGAAAGCTATAAATGGTGTAAAATTTGAATAATCAAAATACTGAATTTTTACATTCTCATTTACATATGTATAAACAGAGTAATACGGAGTATAGAGAAAGTAATGCAATGCTGTGGAAAATTGGTTTTGAGATTTCAACGTAAATAAAGGTTTTGAGATTTTGTGATACCGCAAAAGCGTGTTGTTGTTTTTTGTGTCAGTCTGTCTGTGTCATCTATCAGTCTGTGAACATTAGTGCCTAAACTACTCGTAAAAATGTTGCCTGTCTGCACTGGATTGAAGTGTGGGAGTTTGAAAAAGTTCTTTAACTTTTGGGGGTACTTTACTTGAAGCGTCACAGACATTTTTTTCTGTGAAACAGCTCCAAATGTTTTCTTTAAACTTTTTGCATAGAGTTTAGTAAATTCATTGAATAGTATGAAATTAATGCCATTTTGATGTATCCTTTTGCTTTTCAAAAATTTTACTAAAATATAATTTTTTATACATATTTCATGTTGTTGTTAATATTTACATTACTAGCATTACATTACATATTTTTTATACATTATTGCATTTGTGAGTTCAAGTTCTTCAAGTGATTTCTTTTGAAGTTTTTGCTACAAAAAGAAGATAGCTCATTTCACTATCTACTCAACTAAGTTAATAGTCATTGAGAGTCATTTACAGTCACTAATAAAGAAATAAAAAATAAAATTAATAAAGAATACTCTACACAACATCTCGTGTAAATAGAATTTTAGAAAGAAAGAAATATTTTGAATGTAATGTTTATGTCAAAATAATGCTTTTTATTTTCTATGCATAGATGACCTAGAGGATGATATACAAGGTATTATAAAATAAGTTGTTTGTAAATTCTTGCTCACGTAAATGTTAAAAGTGAAGCTTTATTATCGTGTGGATCTTGAATTTCAGGAATAAATAGTGTTGAGATCGTGTACGCTCATGATGAATTAAATAATAGGAAGTTGAAGCTTTTGAGTGCCCCAGAACCTCATCGGAGGGTATCTTCTTCATGGATTGTAGCTATTCACCAGGTATTCAGGAAATCATTCAGTTCTTTGACCTTCAAGAACTCATTTCTATTTCAAGCCATTCCCTTGAGTAATATAATCTTTCATTAATTTCTTATTTTGATTTCTTACAACGTACATTTTTATTGCTGCATCGTTACTAATGAGAACGTTGCTTACTAAAGTAAATATTTAAATTTGTTTACTAATCTCATAAAGTATTTTATTGTCAACAATTTTATAATTTTGAATTAAATTTTACCTTATATGCCTTTTACATTATATGTATTGTTATTTTATTTTATTGTATTGTTGTCCATAAAACAATTTCATTAACTCAAAACAGTATTTTGTATCCTCTTCTTACATTACTTTACCTGAGTCCTGAGAGCATTAGCAGCAATTGCAGTTTCTTAACAAATGGCATCTATGCATGACTTTGATGCCAGTTTTCATCTTACGATATCACAGATTATCTACTTCAATGATTATTTAAGATACTGAAAAGAAAAAAGTTTATTTATTGCCAATACTGGTAATTCTTCACCTTTCTCATATAGGCAACGTTTCAAGGCTCATTATTTGGTCTCATCAACAGACATTACAAATAGCATTACAATTAATTTTTTTTAACTTGCCTGAAGACACTAAACAGAAGAAAAATTAAAATTTAATTTTAATTTGGCTTACTCTAAAATTGTTGGTAATTTTAATATTGCACTGGGTGGCATTTCTACTTCTCCATTTTCCCATCTGGCAATGTATGTTGCAAGTAATAATTCTTTAATGCATAATCATCCTCCTATAGGGTTAAGAGATCGTCAAGATAAATGAAGAATACCTTATATTTAAAAAAAGAAGAGTACATTTCATCACTTGTCTAGAGAGCCAACCTGTGATTATGCATTTTATGTTTCTTATGAATTTCCAGTAATGTATATTTATTCTTTACTCTTTTTATTTCAGAGTCCTGAAGTAGGCTTCCGAACAAACTATTTTTATTAGCACAGTTTAATATCTCTTAGATCTCTTACTTTCTTAGATATATTTTTGGAATTCAAAATAAATTTTCAGTGATGAAATCTTTTCAAAATAGTGTGCTTTTAGATGGGGCTATAGTGGTTCACTTGAATGCAAATCTTTTGTACCAGTTTCTCCTTTGATTCTCACTTATGACACCTTAGTTTATGTAAAGGTGTAGGATGCCTCCAAATGTGTTCAGACTTATCTTGACATTAAATATGGCAGATGATAACATAATAATCATGTCGTTATCCCTGCAAGTCCTGATCTGTTCTTTTTCATTTTAGTTTTACATGAAAGGTAATTAAGTAATTTTTAAGAAATGTTTTTACATACTTTTTGATGTCTCGTACTATTTTGGAGATAAAGTGCATTTTTTGGAACATGTGAAGTGAAAAATTGGTCTGGAGATACAAAAAGAGTCATTCCAAAACAAGTGTGGAAAAGTGCCCTGGGTGTCCATGTTGGATTTTGATGAAATTTTGTATTCCAAGTTCCTCCTGTCTCCAAGGAACTTTTGTGAAGTTGTGGGTTGAGGTTTATAGGGGAAAGAGTTAACAACTAACAACCAGAGTTCGAAAACATGGAACTGAAATATTTGGAAAATTAATGTAATAATTTCCGACTTATTATATAAAAATATATTATAGTTAAATTTTTAAAGGCATTATGAAAAAAGTGTGCAATAGAGTACTCTTCTAAAGGAAGAGAGAGTACACAAGAGTCTTCTAAAAACTAGAGTTGCTAAAACAGCACATACACTCTCATCATTAGTAATGGTTATGTAATACTATTTATAACACAATTTCCCTCCATAAATTACTAATAGATCAAACAGAATTAATAATAGGAATTATTAATTTATTTATTTATTGAAATAATGGTGGCAGCAACAAGCTGTTATACACATATCCTACATTGTTTAATATCTCAAATCATGTTGTATATTATATGTCTATCAATCACATATATAGCATCATTAAACACTATTGTATTGTAATATTCTACAAATATATAAAAGTATTTGTTTATATGACAGTGAACGAATGGCAGTCTTCATTATCACCTGTTATCAGTGCGGTGTTACAGCAATGGGTTACAGCAACCAACAATTACCATTCACCTATTCGCTTTCACATTTAACACAATTAAAGGACGCAATTTAAAATGAGATGTTATAAATATAATATAAATATAAAAAATAATAATAAAATATATAATATACAAATTCTAACCGTAGCATCCAACTGCGTAAATTTGGAACCATCGACTGGAGGCTATCAATCTTTATTTCATATTTATTTCAAATAAGTTTTAAATAATTTCTAAAAGATGAATTTGTAAACATATAACAAAAACTCCAATGTAAGAAACGAACAAAGATATATGAAATAATATACACATTCTAACTTATGCAGCAACCAACTGCCTCAAAACATATTTAGAATTACAATCACAAAGAGCAATTACTCAAATTCATGATGCCCAATTACTCAAATAATATTTGTATTTAAAAAAAATCAGGGTTATCAATTAATAGGAGACCTGCACTATTCTCTTAAACATCGTTCAGACTATCCAACAGCAAAATTTAATCAAAATCGATGGTGCCATTTTTTTGAAAATTTTGAAAATGTCCCCAGGGGCTTCATGTAAAGTACCCACCAAAATTAAAATATCTGTTTCAAATTCAAGGGGCTGCGACATCAGCCAGATTGATTGCGGAGTATTAATTTTGGAGAAAATCAGCTGAATGGTTTTGCTGCTAGCGTTGTTCACATAGACGAACAGACCTTTTGCTGCTAATCGATTTTTCAGTTTTAAGGACCCATAAAACATGAATTCTGGCTACACCACATTTTAAAGGACTTTTTTCTAAATTTAGCAACTGGATTTATCCACTTCTTCATTACTTGGGCCCTGTAATAAGAAATTTTTCTACCGAAAATGCTCTGTTTTTTCGTACAGGATTGCATAACTTTCTTTTCTTTTCAAGTTCCATCTTATGTGCGAGAAATTAAAAGAGTACCTGTATTCTTAAAAGAATTAATTTGGTAACCCTGTCGTCACACCATCTCCAATACAGAGCTGCACAAATCCCTGAGATTTCTGGAACTGCAGCAACAAGCTCAAAGTCAGCAAAACACTCCGCACCCTATTTATCAGCATGCATGGTTTTGAGCCCCATCAAGTGACATATACTTATGCAAATAAAGTGGAGTCTTTACAATGTGAAGTGGTAATCATTCGATATCATATCATAATAAGATCAATTGGATCATTAAAAAACAGAAAAATATTAAAAACCTTATGTTAAAATTTATTATACATTTTTCAATTTTTTAATATTCCAGAAAATGACATGGTTATAATGATTCAATAAGCACTTCCTAATAAAATTATATATATCAATAAGCACTTCCTAATAAATTATATAATATAGCACTTCCTAATAAAATTATCAACAATTTTAGTATAAACCGAATTAAAATCAAATTTCAATTTTTGTTTTGTTTGTCATCAAATAATATAAATAAATTAATTGTAATGCCATATGGAATGTTTTATGATGAGACCAAATGATGAGCCTTGAAACATTGCCTATATGAAAAAGGAAAAGAACAATCAGTACTGGCAAGAAATAAAATGTTTTCTTTTGTCTTCAATAATTGGAGCTGTGTACTTGAATAAGAAAATCACTGTCCTCACTTGGTATTACAGATTCCATTGGGGCTTTTTCTTGCTATCTCTGAACTCCCCTCTTCTTTCTTTTACATTTTTAAGAAATGATTGCAATCTCCTAATATTTTAATTTAGTTTACTACAAGAAATGCATTGAAAAGTAAGTAAAGGCTTGTGTAATACTAAATGTGGGTATTTTCTATGTCATTGGTTTTAACATATTATAATATAAGAATTTTAATATATTGGAACTATTGTTTAAAACATATTGTTTTTTACACTGAAGTGACAAAAGATATGGGATAGCAATATGCAAATATACAGATGGCACTAGTATCATGTACAGAAGGTATAAAAGGACAATGCATTGGCAGAGCTTCCATTTGTACTCAAGTGATTCATGTGAAAAAGTTCCTGACGTGATTGTGGCCACACGACGGGAATTAACAGACATTAAACGTGAACTGAGGGTTGAGCTAGATGAATGGGACATTCCATTTCGGAAATCCATAGGGAATTCAATATTCTGAGATTCACAGTGTCAAGAGTGTACCAAGAATACCTAATTTCAGGCATCACCCCCAGTAGCCGACAGCCTTCACTTAATGACCCACAACAGCAGCTTTTTTTGTAGATTTGTTAGTGTCAACAGACAAGCAACGCTGCTTCAAATACAATGAAAACAATGTGGGATGTACGCTGAATGTATCCATTAAGACAATGTGGTGAAATTTGGCTTTAATGGGTAATGGCAAGAGAAGACGGACTTGAGTGTCTCTGCTAATAGCATGACATTGCCTGCAGTGCCTCTCCTGGGCTCACAACCGTATTGATTGATCTCTAGACAATTGGAAAACCATGGCTTGGTCAGATGAGTCCCGATTTCAGTTGGCAAGAGCTGATGGAGAGTGTGGCACAGACCATGAAGCCATGGACCCAATTTTTCAACAAGGCACTGGGCAAGCTGGTAGTGGCTCCATGATGGTGTGTGCTGTTTTTACTTGAAATGGACTGGGTCTTCTGGTCCTACTGAACCAAACATTGTCTGGAAATGGTTATGTTCAGCCAATTGGAGACCATTTCTGGTCATTCGTGAATCTCATATTCCCAAACAATGATAGAATTTTTATGGATGACAATGCACCATGTCAGTGGGCCACAATTGTTTGCAATTGGTTTGAAGAACATTCTAGATAATTCAAGCAAATGATTTGGCCACCTATATCATCTAACATGAATATCATTGAACATTTATGGGACAAAATCAGTTTGTGCACAAAATCCTGCACTGGCTACATTTTCTCCATTATGGATGGCTATAGAGGCAACATGGTTCAATATTACTGCAGGGGACCTCCAACGACTTGTTGAGTTCATGCCATATCAAGTTGTTGTACTTCGCTGGGCAAAAGAAGGCACAATTTTAGAAGATATTCCATGACTTTTGTCACCTGAGAGTAGTTATTGACTGATTACTGTAACAAACTTCCTTATAACAAAAAAAAAACCTCCATAACAGTGAGTTTGGTTGATTTACCTTAAAACCATTGCAGTGATAATCTGCCTTCATATAACGAAAATCTTTTAAAAGGAAATAACATATTTGGTCACTTTAGTTTTGTTGGTACTTTAATTCTGTTTACATTCTATTTATTTCTTTTCTAGGCTTTTAAATTACTCTACCAACAAGAGATGGACACTGAATGAAGAAGTTGAGAGGTTGTTGTGGCACTTGGATATGAGTTCTATTGTAAGTGCATTCTTACATAGAGCTTGTGATGAGAGTATTATTCAATTGGTGTGAAGAAAATTGCCAATTAATTTTCTCAATTTCCTTGTTATAAGATTGGTATATTGTTTTAAAGATTTGTTCATATGAATGCATTTTTGCAAGATTTACTTGATCTTCCTGCTGTAGATCATATAATTTTATTATTACAAGAATATTAGAAATATCTGAAGTTTATTTAGACATGTTTATATATGTTACATTCTAATGTAAGGAGTAACAGTTAATGGTGTAGATGTTACAATTACCTGCAAGAGAATATATTAATTTTGTTATAGTTTCTTTAATGGTTTGTAATTGTTTTCTTTCATTATTATGATAAGTACTAAATTGTATTTTAAATTTCAATTTTAAATGATAATGAATTTTTGTTGTAAAAATAAGTATACTAATTTACGTTTTCATATCAGACATCGTAATCATAAACATAATCAAAGCCGTTTTCTCCTAAGAAAATTTTTGCAGTTCATTATTTCTCATTTGGAATTCATTTCTTAAGCAGTATTCTTGAGATGATTGTAATAATAGCATAGAAAGAGGAAAGGTGCTTTCTTTACTCTGTGATTTGTGTAGCCATTTCTTGTATTCCAGCCTGTTGCCATGTTCAAATATTTAATATAAGTCTATTAAATAGTATAAGAAAGTGCTCTTCCAAATGAGTCTGACTTTTCTAACAAGTTATTGTTCAGTTAAATATCATCTTACTGGTTTGCTTGTTTGAAGTGTCAAGTTCCAAAATATTAAATAATGTGAAATAAGACAAAGAGTTTGAAGTTATTCTGGGTACAGACATTTTGCATGTAATGTTATCTCTTTTGGATGAGTGAAACTTCATAAAAGAAATCATTGTTTTCATTTAATGTATATTTTTAATTAATATCAAATCATAAAGTGGATTGTTTTGAACCTTAAAAGCTTTCAAGCATGTACCTATTTTGTGAAATAGGAAATGCAAGGTTTTAAGTCCATTTTCGTCTCTCTCTTACAAGAACTGTGGTAGTTTTATTCTTCCAAATCTGAGAATTGAAGTATTGAAACATATGAGGGACATAAAACTATTTTAAAGTGTGATTTTGAGCTTTAGAGTTTTATAAGGACCCACAATTCAATCTGATATTTGCAGTTGTTGAACAGATGTAAGCATAATATTATATATATAATTTTTTTTTTTTTTAAATCATTGATATTAAAATGATTATTGTTTTCAGATATTTGCTTGTCAAATTCAGAAAGAAAATTTCAATAAGTGTAGTTACTCATTTTCTATAACATTTGAAATTCAGGGGAATGAGGCTATTTTTTTATTATGTTATTATTAACACATAAGATAAAATATGAATTTCATGAATTTATAGTTTCTAAAGAAAGAAGACAAAAGACAAAGAAAGATCTTTGTCTTTTCTAGAACATAAGTTCTTTTACAATTATTCTGCCTAGATATATTTTTCTTCTAAATTTTATTAATGTAAAGAAAATACAGAGGCAGATTAAACTACTGTGAACATTTTGAATACAGCAATAACGTATTATTTTGTGTAAAAGGGTATCAATTATGCACTGCAGTTCATATTGCAATGTGTAATAGAAGTGAAGAAAATTATGAAGTCGAATAATAATAACAAAAATGTCAAGTTTATTCCAAGAAAGCTTTCAGAATTGCTTTGTTTTACTCAATTTCTGTTCAATTGGGTATCAAGTTTTCAGAAAGGTACAGAAGGTGATAAGAGTGCAGAGACTGCAAAATACACATTTCTCAGGTATCACTCTCTTGCATCTGTACTTCGTCATTTATTTTCTCTTGCCTGATTGTCCAGGACAGTGTTTACATTTCAATGTCATACCATACTTAGAAGTCCAGTACTCTTTGTATCAAATTGCAGATAAATATCGCTTTCTTTGAAATTACATGAATCATAACAATTGTGAGAAGAGGAAAGTTTCTATTTTATTCAGTTAATAACCAACTGTGAGTATTTGAAAACTTAGTTGGAAAATTACTCCATTTTGAGTCATTCCATATTTCCCTCCTTACAGTTCCCAGTAAGAAAACGTTTTACAATTTTACACAATGTTTGATTTTAAACTTCCTATAAGTAATATCAGTTTTATTTAGAAATTAATTTAAAATTCAGAATTACTCCTGTAAATGAATTTTATTGTCGGGTTATATTGTTATTATATTGACAAGAAACTGTACAACAAGTTAAGGATGATGTAAATTAAGTTCAGTTTTTTTTAATGGGAATTTTATGTAGTTATTGACATTGATTTGATAGAATTGTTTGCTATTTGTTATCCTAATCTTAGACTTCAGATTATAGTGATGTTTTAGAACAAAATTTTTATTATTGGTTTTTCTTACAATGGGATAGTGATGGAGTGGAATAATTTTGTATAAAGGCTGGGGACCACACTGGACAAAACAATTAATTGACAATTTTGAGTACTTAACCCTAGAAGGCCTAAGTGTTTTTTGAGCCAAGTAAGGAAGGCTAAGGTGAGTCTGCGTGACTCGGTGGGGTAAAGCTGTATGTAATTTTGATTGTCAGAAATGACAAAAAAATATTGCACTCTCTTTGGAATGAAGAGTAATCCAGAGGAACTGAGGAAACTTAGTAAATGTACATTCCATTGCAGCTCTTGTGTTACAATTCAATCCAAGTAGGAATCTTCTTTTTATTTGAGGATCTATTGGATGCTCTGCTTAGTCTGTGAGGGAAAGTCTATGTCTATGGTTTATTTTCTTCTTACATTCTGATTAATGCTTCTAGATTAATGAATTTCTTGATGTCACTCAAAACACTGGTTGTCATGTTCAACTCAAAGCAATCCCTGGGAGTATCTATTATTTTACCTACTGGAAGCACAACTGTATATGTTGCAAACTTAATTATGTTATTTGATTTTTTAATTGGAAGTGGATGTTCTTCCCAAAAATTGTTCGTTATCATTGGTTGTAATGACAATGTCTGAACATTCATAAACGGTGTCACTGTAATTACTTCTGACCTAGCACTTTACTCTTCACTAGAATTATTTTCGGTGTAGTTATCACTAGGGAACGGATTTCCATGTAATTACAAGTTTTTACAGGAACTAGATACCCGCATTCAATTATATTTTCTAGAGTTAACAAGATATTCTGAATGGATTAGAACTATTTTTATTTTACATATTTTGGTATCATGACATATTTTTACATATTTTACCTATTACGACACATTACTTATATATTTCGCTACATTTTAAAATATTTATACATTGAAACGGGAACATTTCAGATGCGCATTTGCAATATTTGGTACAGAATCATCTTTCTTACAAATCAACTGTGATAGCGCTTCTATTACCACCATATATCCACCATGAATTGACTAACCTCCCCCTCCCCTGCTTACTGCGTACTTGCAAGTCAAGGATGAGCGGATTTTTATGAACAAAAGTAATTTCAACCGCATGCTTGCTCGTGTTTCAAACAGTAAATTCTTTACTCAATCAAAAACTAACAAATATTTTTTTCAAAAAATTGCCTTACCGTGTTGTTTAATTTGGAGGGCGGGATGTATACCCTTTAACTCCTTCCCCTGGGATCCATCACTCGCAACATGGTTCTACTATTCACTTGTACACCGGTTCCTCCTAAACATTGTAATATATTCTATGAAATTATTTTATATTTAGAATAAAATTCTTATACGTGGTGAAGTGTAGAGTACAATTACTTCACTAGAGGCAGAACCTACTTTCAGCCACTCCAAATCCTTAAGAACTGATTGGCAATGGTCTATGGTCAGAAAATGGTTGTAGAGAACAATATACATAGAGAACATATTTTCTATTTTTTCGTACATGTTTTGGAAAAAATAAGTACATATATATATGTACATATTTTGCATTTTTTATTACAATAAATTCCGTTCCCTAGTTATCACTATCATTGCTTGCTGAAAATAATGCATACATTTCATTTTTATTATCTAAATTAAGGCATGCTATCTCAGTCTCAATTAGTCATCAATTATCCTGATAACAAAATAAATGAAAATACTTGGTTCAAGAAGAGATCTAAAGCCACAATGTATTCAATTTTGATAACTGTTTATTGACTACATGCAAATAACTAGACTGCACAAGACAACACACAAAATGTGCAGTCATGTAACCTGCAAACAACACAGGAAGTAACCAGGAGTGTTCTATGCAATCATATCAAAGGTATATGAGTAGCAAGAAATGAAAGTACACACAATTCTCACTAGCAACAATCAAAGAAACAGAAGTCACTATCAGACAATCACTAATCATAACCAGAAACACTTGTCGGGCAAATGCATCAATTACAAAGGACATTAATAATGAGATAAATATGAAACAACAAAAGAGTCTGCTAGACTTATTGCTGGCTTTTGTGACACAAAAATATGTTTGTCTCAATTTATGAATTAAAAATACAAAAAAATTGAGAGAGATTTTTGGTGTAGTAAGTAGGCATTTAGAAGAATACCTAGACATATGGGGCTGAAAGCAAATTTCCTATCATTTTATGACCTTAGGAAGATGGAAGTGAGTCCATTGGACACATGTTAGGCTTTCTAGGGTTAAAAAGAATTAACTTCTTCAAAGGTGAACTAAAGAATGAATCATCAAATTTCATTGTTTGGGTGGTTTACTGCACTGAATACTATCCAGGTGGTCTTATTTGTTGCTATTTTATCAAGACATTAGTTATTGAGACATTTCAGTTTAACTTAGAAAATTTAACTGGCAGAGTAGTGGATAGTAGTGATACTAATGAATTTTAAAGGATTTTCTAAAACGTAATTTGTATTAGCTGAATTTTGTGCATTTACGTTTAAGTGGTGACTGTTGGTGCCTGAACATTGTGATGAACGTACAGGGTTTTCAGCACTGGTGTTGATGCATATTTGTTGTGTGTATCGCCAATATTGGAACGAATGTACAAAGTAATTGAGAGACATGAAAATTTTGAAATTTTTGGGGAGCTTTCATGTAGCATCTGTGCTTAATATTTTTGGAATTTATATGATCAGAAATATTTTAAGTGCAGTTTCTTTCATAAATGGAATCCCCAATTTCTGTAAATAGTAAACAGAAGGAAGAGAAAGAGAGGGGAAAAAAAAGTGATTCGCAGACAATTAACCCATTTGATAAAATGTTTTGATTATACTAAATGCCAACAGTTTTGTAAGTATGCTACATTATACTTAATGAAAGGATTATTGTAATGAAAACTTCAATTATAGATTTTTAATCTTTTAAAGAAGAGCTTAGTAATCGAAATAATTTTGCCTTGAATTATTGTTACAAGTGCAAGAGTTTATTGACCTAATTAAATTATGCAACAATTTTCAGAATATTGAAAAGAAAACTGTTGCAAATTTAAATTTGCAAACTCTGCTTGATTTTACATATTCTGAAAGTTGGAGAATAATTATATTAATTTTTAATGAACTGCCTTTCAAAAGTGCACAATAAATCCAAAGCAACTGAAATTGCTTTCAGAAATAGGGTGACCAGATCCTCATCAATGAAAAGGAGGACATTTGGTAAGAAAAGAGGACAGTCCATAACATTTGAAATAATAATGTAATATGTGACACATTTTGTACATGTTACACTGTATATTTATGAATTATTCTGATAGAAGTAAAGCACTGATACATGTAAAAACTAAGAAATCTTTATTTGAAGTGGAGACATACGTTCCAGCTACAATACTTCGCTTTTAGCTTCAAATTCCTTCCTTCCCATTTTGAAAACAGGATATTTTGCTGGCTAGGGCATCATTAAACCTGCATTTCTGCTGTGGCATTTTAAACTATCACAATAAATCTTAAGAAATAGTATGTGTAGGAAAACAAAAATCGCATAAGTTTCCTTCCTCAACAGTATCTCTAACAGTTCACAAAAGTACTTAAAACAAGATAAGTCAGAATGAGTGAACCTCTCAATTTGCACAGAAAAGAGAAAATTTCAGCAATAGTGTTACTACCTGCAGGCCTATTAGTGTAAATAGAAGTCAAAACAATTTGAAAATATCTTACTCTCAGACAAGCAAGTTACAAAAATGAGGACATTTCATGAGTTTTAAAAAATCCGCCCGGACCCCAAACAGAAGTATAAAAACAAGGACGTCTGGTCACCCTATGCAGAAATGAGCTCATTCCTTCAAACAATAATTTTAGTTTTGTTCAATTCTCTTGTGCCATCAAAGTTTTTTAGATGTTCATATTAGTGAGAAAATATTATGTTAACTTTCTAATTTCTTCATAATCTGTAGAATTGTATACTTCTGCTTTTCAACAGATTAAGAATTGGTGTATTGAACTTTACATTATTAGAGCAGTATTTCCTAAATGATAATCTTTAGAAACCCCATTGTATTACAACAATCTTACATTGGTGTATTTTCCAGAACGTGCTAGGATTAGCATGGATTAATTACTAATTGAGTGAGTAAATTGCGATAGCAAGGAAAATATTTCCCTTGTAATGGATCTGTCTCTTAGCTTCAGATCATTCCTGAAGCTTAACTCACTCTGTCTAGGATATTTTTTTCTGTCATGTCATAAATCTTATTTTATTTTGACTAACAAAACGATCTGCTGATCACAATTAACAGGTGTTAAAAAATGCGTGGGTGATTTTTTCTTAGGATTGGGAACTTGTCTTTGAATTGCTCCAAAAGTCCTCTTCCACTTTCACCAAGTCTCTTAAATGTAAGGCAGTAATCGATGAGGGGTTCCAAGTTGAGCTTAATATTTTGATAATTCTGAATCTCCTCTTCACAGTTCTCCTTGTTTACAAAGTTGATTACTGTTATTTTATTTAAAAGATATGAAATGCAGACAGATCACTATACCAAATTTATGTGAACATAAAACATTTTCACCATTGGGCATTCAAGTTCTTCAGTAATGTTGACAAAACATATATGACTTAATAACTATTGTTATTCCTTTGCTGCATACTATCTCCAAACAAGAGCGAATGTAGTGAATATAAAAAGTAATAGTCCTAAATGAAGATTGTGAGTATCATTAGACCAGCTCATTGCAGAATTTATGTTAATTATTTTCTTAATATTGTGTGTAGCATCCTTTGAAATTGTGATAAATTTTCATCAATGTTAATTATATAAATTCACAAAATTTGACTTTGTTTTCTTTTGTTTTTATTGTGAGTGCTTGTGAAAATGATATTATGCAATTTGGGATATTTTGAAAATGTAAATGTTTTACACGTAAGGATTGAAGGTAAGCCTCAGCAATGCAATTTACATAATACATTATACAAAATTGTATGTATACATTATAAAACCTTTTTAACAAATTTCTTACTTACACCTATGGTTTCGCAGATATGTAAAGGAAAGAACACAAAGTATAAAATTGCTATTTTTTTTTTCATCATTATATGAAGGAATAAATATCTTTTTACTTTGCTTGTTTTTCCATAAATTGGAAGTTTATGGTGGCCACTCTTTCTTTTGATTCAGTGATTCAAATGAATTGATTAATTTGTATCAATGAACTGATTATTTCAGTTTGTATTGTTCACGCTAGAAATCTAATTTTATAGTGAACGCAATTTTCTAACTTATACATTTTGATACCAAGTGGTCCGCGCTGTATCCAATATGCGTTCACGTGGGACTTCCAACCTCCGCCCTCGTGACCTGGTTCATGCCTCCATTCTCACTCTAGCACTCATGCTTATTTTATGAACCTTCACTTTTAAGAGGATTTCTTTTAAATGGTCTTTTATTGTACTGACCTGCACTACCACTTGCCCATTACAAGTTCTCTAGCTCATTTACTTACACGAAACTTCTACTAACACAATTACTTACACAAAACTACAAAGCAGAAATAAAAAAGTAAACTTACCTAATTGTTCTGGTGATAAACATTTACTATTTCTCGTAGAAATTCTTTCTTCACATCAACATCATGGACTTTCCTTCTCCACATGCACTCACACAAATAAGAGACGAAAGTTTTTCCAGTTTTTCGCAAACATGGGCTAATGAAAATTTGCACAAACATCAGGACAATGAAAGATAAACACTCTTGATACCACTGGATCGCTTTCAAAATTACTATGTGGCACAAATCGTGTGGGGAACCAACGATTCAAATTCTCCACTAGAGTAAACCCAACAATTCTATAGAAAAGTACAAGAAATACGAGTTAGAAATTCATATGACAGACACAACAATATTTAACACCAATAAATAACTTTTGTTACCATTAATAATGATACAATGGACCAAGAGTATATTTTAATATACTTGTAATACAGGACTTGGTGGCCACTATAAACATCTGATCAACCATTATATTCTGTTTTAACAAATTATATAATGCTGTTTTTCTAATGCATTAAAATATTTGGGAAATGAATTGTGATTTATTGCTCAAATTTTCTGCAAAGCCTTGTTATACATATAAATTTAGCATTTGTCAATGCCTAAATACAATACTGCTTGTATGATCTGATGGAATGATTATGATATGGTTTCATGTGTGTGTTTTTTTCAGGTTTCATATGTAATGAAAGATAAGACATGGTGGACATTTTATACCAATAATTTTGTTAATCGTATGTTTCAATAATGAGCTGAATCCTTTGTTGAACCAATTAAATATTATCGATCCGTATTTTGATCAAAGTAGGTAGTTCATTACTTTCTGAGGAAAGGTCACTAAAGTTTATTTTCCTATATGTGAATGACATGATTGATTGCATTCTTTCTCGATTTTCTTGCACAAGATACTTGAAGGAAGCAATTAATTACACACAATTACTGCACATATTTAAATACAACTGAAACAGAGATTTATGTACAGTAAAGAACTGTTTTTATTTTTCATTAAGTACTTTCATGAATTATTGAAAATAGCAACGTGAAATTTAAACAGCTGTATTATTTAAAACAGCAAACAACTTGGATATGCTTTTCTTTGGTTTTCTTCTGATAAACTTTCTAACTTAATGTTTGGAATTCATTATTTGCATAAGACTTTCAAAAAATCTGATGTGATGAAATCAATAAATTGTCCCAAAGATATTGTGATGAAGAAATGAATTTTGCCCTTGTTAATACTTGGGCTTTATACTATTGCTTTTAATTAATATTATTGGCTTAATACTATTGCTTTTGAAATATTATTTCCACATATGGGTTAAAGAACTAATTCAATTTATCATATATTGATCTTAAAAATAATGTCCAAGTGGCTATTTATCTTAATTTTTGAGAAAATACAATTTATTTTGGAGATGTAATGTTTTACAAAATTTCAGAACCCTCATTATATGTTATACTGTAATTTTGCTGCAACAATGCATCTTTACAATTCTTGCCCAATTTATTAAACATGAAATTAGAGTGAGAGGTAACAAATAGAGAATATTTTGTTTTGATGATGTTTAGACAATGATATTCAGCTCATTTCATATTATGTATAATATAACAGCCATCATCAACTTAAAAATATTTCGTTCAAACCTTTAGTTACTCACGTTTTCTCTAGTAAGACTGAAAAGGGCAATCGTCTCCACACAAGTAATGTTTTGTGAAAAAAAGAGATTTTAAATATGTAAAATAAATCAGCAAAGCTTTAAAGTTGTCTTAAAGTACAACACGTGTACCTTTTTTTTCTTTTTTCAATTTTGAACCTTGAATGTTTTTTTATGTGTTCAGTACAAATATTTACTGTAGGATTCATTTACTTAGAAACAGTTCCATGAGCTTCTGCTTTTTTGTAACTGAGAGAAAAGTGGATATTTGTGTTTTATATAATACAATGTCAATTATGTATATTCATTTAAAGTAAATATGTATCGTGATGTAATTATCTGTGCACAAGAGAAGTGATATTGCTAGGAAATTATTATTTTTAGGTGAAGTGAATGAAAAAATAGTATAAAAATGTCATAAAAAATAGTTCACAAAAGAGCCAGTAATGTATAAAGGACTTTGTGTTGGGCACAAAATAAGTGTCTCTACTCAAAATTCTCTTGCAAAATAACACTTTTGTTAAGTGTCACTTTTCTTGTGCTCCAGTGACAAGTAAAATACATATTAGTTAAATTCTTTGTTATAATTGTGCTAATTTTACCAAGAAACTACATATCCTACTTATGTTGTTAATTGAAAAACTTATTTATAAGGTGGGATTAATGTAATAAATAATTTTATTCATGTATTAATTTTTATATTTATTTATTTTGCATGTGCCAATTGATTTGTTCAGTGAATATATTTTCATTTACCCTAGAAATTTGAAATCCTGTCCAGGTACCAACTTTCAAAACCCAGATAATTTAATTATTGTGATGTGGACATTTAATACGAGTGCTTTCACTGAAAATGTCACAATAAAATTGATCACAAAATATGAATGCAACATTAACTCTTGTCAAATATTGGACAAATATTCTGTAATAATATGATTTGACGATATTAAATGTTCCTTGTGTTTCAACAGTTGGGGGATCATTCTTGGTGTACCACCAAAGCAAATTTTTATTGGAAGTCTTTAACGAACCATTAAATGATTTGAATATTTCATTTAAAAATTATGTATTTTCTTTTAGTAATCAAAAGAAAAGTTTGAAAGTAGATTTTCTCAAAATATCAACGGATAATTTCATAATAAAGGCTGCAACTTGTTTATTTGAAATAAGTTTTAATTTCACATTTTATTACTCTTACACTTCATCTGTCATTGAAACATTATAGAAAAGCTTCCAGCTTTAAAAGCTTACAAACCTAGTTTCTTAATATCTCAAATGATTACTGAAAAAATGTCCATTATTAGATCAAGATAATTTTTTATCCTATAAACATTTCAAACACATTATGAATACATACTTTATCCACCTTGCAGTTTAATGTGATTTACCTCTACAATGTAAAATTCCTGAAGTTGATTAGATATTATTTCAGACAATTTGAGGTACAGATTTGAAATTTGTACTGTGTGTAAACTCATATTGATATTACTAGGGAATGGATTTCCATGTAATTACATTTTTTACAGGAACTAGATTCCTGCACTCAATAGTATATTTTAGAATTTACAAGACATTCTGAACGAATTGGAACAATTTTTATTTGACATATTTTGGTTTAATTGCATATTTTTACATATTTTATCTACTACATATTTCGTTATATTGTAATATTTATACGTCGGAACGGAACATTTCAGATGCGCGTTTGCATTGTAACAGAATCGCCTTTCTTACAAATCAAATATAATGCTGTAAGGCCTCTATGACTACCATATCTTAGACATACTCTGCGGTTTTCACAGAGCTGCGTTTCAAGAAAATCAGCTGTTATGGTGTCATCCAATCGGAAGGCTGAATGCCATTATTATGACGTCACTGTAGTGACGTATAAGGTGCCCATTGGACGGCATCGTAACAGCTGATCAATTGCCTGCCGCAGCATTGACAAAAGAAGTAATTCTTTACTTTACGGCCGCAGCAAACTAAAAACCGCAGTATCGTTGTCAAACCTACGCCCCTCCCCCACTTACTGCGTACTCGAGGTCAATAATGAGTGGATTTCTGTGAACAAAAGTAATTTCAACTTCGTGGTTGCTCATGTTTCCACAACACATTCGTTACTCTATCGAAAAGTAACAAATATTTTGTACAGAAAATTGTCTTACCGCGTTGTTCGGTTGGGGGGGAGTATTCCCTTTAACCCTCTCCCCCGCGATCCATCACTGACTACGCGGTTCTACTATTCTCTGGAACACCGGCTTCTCGTAAATATTGTAATATATACAACGAAAGTATTTTATATTTCGAATAAAATCCTTTTGTGTGGTGAAATTTAGTGTAACATTACTTTTGTAGAGATCGAATCTATTTTCAGCCACTCCGAATGCTCGTTAAGAACTGACCGGCGACTTCTATGCTCGGAAAATGCTTATAGAGAACAATTTTAAACACAATAATGAATTTTTATTTTACATATTTTCTATTTTTTCTTAGATGTTTTGGAAAAAATAAGTACATATATATGTAGGGTATATAAGTACATATATATGTGTTTAAAAAGGGGACATATATTTATTTTCTCTGACCACCGAAGTTTTACTTTCTCGTATACGTAGTATAAAGTAATGTAATTCTGCGGAAAGTCGATTCCGTGATTTCAATGGAAATACACGTTCTGGGGTCCCCTGATACCAAAAACGTGTTTTATTATTTTTTCAAAACGTCCGCCCGTCCCTCTGTGAACACTCGCGACTAAACCATGCGTAGGATTTTTTCCAAAATAGATATTCCCCGGTCAATTGGCTTTACTCCAGGCGCATGGATTTTGTAAAACATTCCAAAACCTTTGGGGTACTTTACATGAAGCCCCCAGGACATTTTCAAAATTTTCTTAAAAACTGCTCCAATTTTTTATTTAAATTTCTTGCAAGAATTGAATAAAATACACTTATAAAGGTGGCATAGGAACGATTTTCACTATTAACTCTGTATTTGAAAAATTGCAAAAGTTTGAATTTTTTTCGGCGTCTTCCTACAGCTATAAAATTCAAGTTAGAGGATTTTCCTTCAATTGAAATTTGTTGTCCTTAATTAGTTCTTTCATTAAAGTTATGTACATTTTTTAAACTTTTAGTTGTTTTCGCGCAATATTTCGTGCAATATTTGCAATTTCAAAAAATTACAAGAACAAGATTTTCTCAAAAAACGGCTTCAAATGTTTTCTTTAAACTTTTGGCATGGATACTGCTAAATGCACTAAATAAGATGACATAAATGCCATATTGTTCTATCCTTTTTTCTCAAAAATTACAAAAGCCTCATTTAAAAGGGCTTCCGGGTCAAGTATCGTGATTTCCAGAAGCAATACTTGCGTCACTTGGTATCTGTATCGTTTTCGGGGAGCAAGAATCTCGTCACTTAAGGTTTGGATCGATTTAATATAGAATTAAAACGAGTCGTTATAAAGCTAGACACTCGTTAAAAAGATTTTCCTTGACAAGGATCGTGTATTCTAGAAGCAAGAGTTGCGTCACTATAGATCTGGATCGTTTTCAGAGAGCAAGAATCTCGACATTTAAGGTTTGGATCGATATTATTTAGAATTAAAAAAGAATCGTTATGAAACTAGAGTCTCGTTAAAATGGGTTTTCGGGTCAAGGATCACGTATTCCAGAAGCAAGACTCTAATCATCTTAGGTCTGGATCGTTTTCAGAGAGAAAGAATCTCGTCACTTATGGTTTGAATTAATATAGTTTAGAATTAAAACGAGTCGTTATGAAGCTAGAGTCTCGTTAAAAAGGGTTTCGAAGTCGAGGATCGTTATTTCTAGAAGCAAGACTCTCGTCACTTTAGGTCTGAATCGTTTTTAGAGAGCAGAAATCTTGTCACTTAAGGATAGTCGATATAGTTTCAATCGAAGTTTAGAAAAAAACCGTGTCGTTATGAAGTTAGTGTCTCGTTAAAATGGGTTTCCGAGTCAAGGATCGAGATTTCTAGAGGCAAGCACCTCGTCACTTGGGGTTTTGATCGTTTTCAGGGAGCAAGATTCTCGTCACATAAGGTTTGGATCCATTTAGTTTAAAATTAAGTAGAGTCGTTATGAAGCTAGAGTCTCGTTAAAAAGCGTCTCTGGGTCAAGGAGTATTCTAAAAGAAAGACTCTCGTAACTTTAGGTCTGGATCGTTTTCAGACAGCAGGAATCCTGTCACTTAAAGTTTAGATCGACATAGTTTAGAATTAAACGACTCGTCATAAAGCTAGTCTCGCTAAAGAGGGTTTCCGGGTCGAGGATCGAGATTTCTAGAAGCAAGACTCTAGTCACTTTAGGTCTGGATCGTTTGCAGTGAGCAAGAATCTCGTCACTTAATGTTTGAATCGATATAGTTTAGAATTAAAACAAGTGGTTATGAAGCGAGGGTCTCGTTAAAAAGGAATTCCGGGACAAAGATCGCGTATTCTAGAAGCAGGACTCTCGTCACTCGGGGTGTGGAACGTATTCAAGGAGCAAGAATTTTGTTACTTAAGGTTGGGATCGATATAGGGTAGAGTTAAACCGAGTCGTTATGAAGCTAGAATCTCGTTAAAGAGGGTTTCCAGGTTGAGGATCGTGATTTTTAGAAGCAAGACTCTTGACACTTTAGGTCTGGATCGTTTGCAGAGAGCAATAATCTCGTCATTTAAGGTTTGAATCGATATATTTTAGAATTAAAACAAGTCGTTATTATGGTAGAGTCTCGTTAAAAAGGGTTTCCAAGTCCAGGATCGTTATTTCTAGAAGCAAGACTTTCATCACTTTAGGTCTGAATCGATTTCAGAGAGAAAGAATCTCGTCACTTATGGTTTGGATTAATATAGTTTAGAATTAAAACGAGTCGTTATGAAGCTAGAGTCTCGCTAGGGAGGGTTTCCGGTTCGAGTATCATGATTTCTAGAAACAAGGCCCTCGTCACTTGGGGTTTCGATCGTTTTCAGGGAGCAAGATTCTCGTCACTTAAGGTTTGGATCGATAAAGTTTGGAAAAAATAACAGGTCATTACGAAGCTAAAGTCTCGTTAAAAAGGGTTTCCGGGTCAAGGATCGTGTATTGTAGACACTCGTCACTTTAGGTCTGGATCGTTTTCAGAGAGAAAGAATCTCGTTACTTATGATTGGATATATAGTTTTGGAATAAAACGAGTCGTTTTGAAGCTAGAGTCTCCTTTAAAAGGGTTTCCGGGTCTAGGATCGTGATTTCTAGAAGCAAGACTCTCGTCAATTTAGGTATGGATCTTTGAAGAGAGCAAGAATCTCGTCACTTAGGTTTGGATCGATATAGTTTAAAAACGAGTCGTTTCGAAGCAAGGGTCTCGTTAAAAAGGGTTTTCGGGTCAAGGATAGAGATTTATAGAAGCAAGAACCTTGTCACTTGGGGTTTCGATCGTTTTCAGGGAGCAAGATTCTCGTCACGTAAGGTTTAGATCCCTATAGTTTAGAATTAGGTAGAGTCGTAATGAAGCTAGAGTCTCCCTAAAGAGGGTATCCGGGTCGAGGATCGTTATTTCTAGAAGCAAGTCTCTTTTCATGTGGGGTTATGGTCGTTTTCAGGGATCATGAATCTCGTCACACAAGTTTGGAATCGATATAGTGTAAAGTTAAAGTGAGTCGTTATGAGGCTAAACTCTCCTTAAAGACGTTTTCTGGGTCGATGATCGTTATTTGTAGAAGCAAAATTCTCGTCAGTTGGGGGCTGAATCTGTTTCAGGGAGCAAAAATCTCGTCACTTAAAGGTTTGAACGAAATAGTGTTCAAGCGAGTCGATATGATGCTATAGTCTCGTTAAAATGGGTTTCCGGTTCAAGGATTGTGAATTCCAGAAGCTAAACTCACGTCATTTGGGGTCTGGATCGTTTTCAGTTACCAAGAATCTCGTCACTTAAATTTTTGATCAATAAAGTGTAGAGTTAAAGCGAGTCATTTTGAAGCTAGTCTCGTTAAAGAGGGTTTCCGTGTCCAAGTTCGTTTTTTCTTCTAGCAAGAATCTTGCTTCTTGCGTTTGGATCGTTTTCAGGGAACAAGAATATTGTCACTTAAGGTTTGGATCGATATAGTGTAGAGTTAAACCAAGTCTCGTTAAAAAGGGTTATCGGGTCGAAAATCGGTATTTCTGGAATAAAGAGACTCGTCACTTGGGTTCTGGGTCGTCGTCAGGGAGCAAGAATCTCGTCACTTAAGTTTTGGATCGATATTTTGCAGAGTTAAAGGGAGTCGTTATGAATCTAGAATTTGATAATCAGGGTTTCCGGGTCGGGGATCGTGAATTCTAGAAGCAAGTCTCTCGTCACTTAGGTTCTGGATCGTTTGCAGGGAGAAAGAATCTTGTCACTTAAGGTTTGGATCGATATAGTGTAGATATAAAGCGAGTGGTTATAAAGCTAGGGTCTCGTTAAAAAGGGTTTTCGTGTCGAAAATTGGTATTTCTAGAAGAAAGACACTCCACACATGGGGTTGGAACGTTTTCACGGAGCAAGAATATAATAATTAAGGTTCGCATCGATATAATTTAGAGGTAAGAGTTACCGGGAGCGGTAGCTCAGAGCATCAACTGATGTCTCAGCAGCGCCTCTGACCGGGAGGTCCTAGGTTCGAGTCCTGATGGCGGCAGGATTTTCGACACTAGCTTTTGGTCCTTTTCAATCGCTGACTGGTGAAGAATTCTAGCGGCCGGATGATCTGATCGGTAGTTTTCCATGGTTTCTCCGATCAACATCAGGCGAATGCCGGAGAAGTAACCTACCAAACGGGCCTCGGACCGCGCGCGATCTGTTCTTCCTCTTCCTTGTCCTATCCTCTCCCCATACACACACTTACACTAGCATGCACTGCGCTACCACATATTTCGGGAGACCGGTCGATGGATTAGAGCTTGTCCCGGTTGGGGCGGTGCTGGTGGGAGAGCCCTGGTTAGGGGGAAACCCCACTAGCCAACGGTAGGTCGGCGCCGGATCTCGCTATCCAGAGGGGGAAGATCACCGCCATCTCCCGAGAAAAAACATGCATTACACTAACAGGAGTGATGACCATAGCAGTTGACGCACCCGGAAACACGGAAGAATCAATCAATCGCGGTAAAGCGAGTGGTTATGAAGCTAGTGTCTTGTTTAAAGAATGTTTCTTGGGCGAAGATCGTCCAATATATATATATATATATATATATATATATATATATATATAAATATATATATATATATATATATATATATATATATATATATATAAAAGCAATACTCTCGACACTTAGGGCCTGGATCGTTTTCAGGGAGCAATAATCTTGTCACTAAAGGTTTGGATCGATATTGTGTGGAGTTAAAACCGTGTGCAAGCGTGTGCATTTCCTCGACTCGACTTAACCAACCTTCTCCGACAGATAGGAAAGAACAACAGCCTCGCATACAAAATTTGCATCATTTTCATCCATGCAGCATTCACATCCTGCTTTTGCACCTTCTTCCAAAATTTCTTTTCGCACAATCTATAGGGTTTGAATCGTAACTTTCAACGTAATTGCCGTTTGTAAACAAATTAGTTGCTTAGGTAGCACTCATGAAACCGAGGTTTTCAACTTAACATTCAAATTGACTTCGCTTCCTTAAATTTTTATAATGCTGTTATAGAAAAAAATTGTGTATGCAACTCGTTTATAATGTTACTTTTTTGCACTCAATATAAAATATTACCGAACTCATTCCTAACGTCGTTCGAACTCATTCCTAATACTTTCTTATTCGAGATATTTTTTTTTACATTTTCTCAATTTTTCGGTTTTATAATAGTAGTACCGGAATATTACTTTAAGAAAGTTAAAGAAGAGTAAAACCTTGTCATAAATGACAATTTTCAATAACAAATTCGAAGCCGTTTTTAAGAAAATGGCGTTTAAGCATTACTGTAATTACGAAATTTAAAGCTCTTTTTCATCGAAAAATTTTGAGTTTTTAAAAAATTTAATTTAAAGTCATTTGAGGCACTTTTTTGTTATTTTTAGAAGCAAGACCCTCGTCCCTTGGGGTTTCTATCGTTTTTAGGGAGCAAGATTCTCGTAACCCAAGATTTGGATCGATATAGTTTAGAATTAAACTGAGTCGTTATAGAGCTAGTCTCGCTAAAGAAGGATTCCGGGTTGAAAATCGTATTTTTTAGAAGCAAGACTATCGTCAGTTTAGGTCTGGATCGTTTTCAGAGAGCGAGAATCTCGACACTTCAGGTTGGGATCGATATACTGTAGAGTTAATGCGAGTTGTTATCAAGCTGGTCTCGTTAAAGAGAATTAACGGCTCGAGGATTGTGATTTTTAGAAGCAAGACTCTCGTCACTTAGGGTCTGGATCGTTTTCAGGGAGCAAGAATATCTTCACTTAAAGTTTGGATCGATATAGTTTAGAATTAAAACGAATTATTAGAAAGCTAGAGTCTCGCAAAAGAAGGTTTCCGAGTCGAGGATCGTGATTACTAGAAGTAAGACTCTCGTAACTTTAGATCTGAATCGTTTTCAGATAGCAAATCTCTCGTCACTTAAGTTTGGATCGATATAGTTTAGGATTAAAACAAGCCAGTATAAGGCTAGAGTCTCGTTAAAAAGGGTATCCGGGTCAAGGATCGTTATTTTTGAAGCAAGACTCTCGTCACTTAAGGTCTGGATCTTTTTCAGGGAGCAAGAATCTTGACTCTCAAGGTTAAGATCGATATACAGTAGAGTTAAAGCAAGTCGTTAACAAGCTGTAGTCTTGTTAAAGAAATTAAGAGCTCGAGAATTGTGATAATTAGAAGCAAGGCTCTCGTCATTTAGGGTCTGGATCTTTTTCAGAGAGCAATAACCTCGTCACTTAAGGTTTGGATCGATATAGTTTAGAATTAAAACGTGTCCGTATGAGGCGAGTCTCGTTAAAAAGGGTATTCGGGTCGAGGATCGTTATTTTTGAAGCAAGACTCTCGTCACTTAAGTTCTAGGTCGCTGTCAAAGAGCAAGAATCTCGTCATTTAAAATTTAAAAAACGCTGCCCATTTGTTTAAAGTTATCAAATCTGCGTTAGTTTTATGTGCGAGTGAGAAGCGTTGGGACGGGTGGCCACTTTTGTATATCTAAAGATCATCCGCGTACATTTGATGATTGCAATATTTAAGTGCATTTCCCACAACGTTTACATAGATTAAGAAGGCTATTATGGTGCGTTGAGAAACTCCGCGATTAAGTTTCAAGGCCCTTTAGTTGCGACTACCGGACACCACTCTTTGGGTTCTGGAAGTTAAATAGTCAAGAAACCATGTACGTGTGGGCTGTGCAAATCCCATAATTTTTAGTTTTGCGAGTAAGATGTCGTGATCTACTGAATCGAATGCTTTGGTGAAAGTCAGAATAATTAAGGTAGTTATATCACTGTGATTTATAGCTGTTCTCGCGTCTTCAATAACATTCAGTAGCGCAGTTCCAGTATTCCTGCCGGAACGGAAACTTGATTGCTGATCGTTTAAAAGTGATTTTTTTATACAGTTCAGTTTGCTTCCGTACAACTTTTTCGAGTACTTTAGAAATAGTCGGGATGATGCTAATTGGGCGGTATTCAATAGGGTTTCTGGTTGATGCTGTCTTAGGAATAGGATGCACAAGCGCACTTTTCCAGGATAAAGGATATTGTCCGCTCATTAGTGAGAAATTTATTTCGGAAATGACTGGTCAGGTCACTTCTATGCTATTTTTTTAGCAGTTTGGCATTTATACCATCGGAACCTGAAGCATTTGATTTGAGACTTTAAACTATTTTTATTATATCCTCATGTTCCTCGGATGAAAAGAAAAATTCGTCGTTGAATTTTATTTCGGAGTTTTGGAGAACGCGAGGGATTGCCTCTTCAAGTTACTGTCAAATGAAGGAACGTTATTTATGAAACTATGATTAGTGATTCGTTTCAATTTGGGGAGGAGCTTTGCCTATTCCTAGATTTTTCCAGTCGTTTTCGAGTCGTGGATTCTGTCGAAGGTGGTGTGGTAATATTTTATTTTAGCGTTGCGGCATTTCTGCGTAAAAAAATTTCTGAGCATTTTGTACTGTTTTTTAAATAGTTCGCATTTAGTTTTCCGGAAAATAGCAAGCACTGCATCTCGATCTTTCATTAAATTCCGAATTTCATCGGTTAGCAGCTGTGCACTACGTATTTTTCACTTGGTGCACTGCTCGTGTCCGTTCTGTACAGTAATCCACACTTGTTGTACACCCTACACACATCCGCTTCTCCTTGTTGCGGAACTTGCCGAACACTCAATATGCATTTCAACGTCGCACACATTTCTCTATACATTCTTACATTTAAGGGCTGTTAGTATATCCTGCATGCTGTACAATCTGTTTACTCATTCATTTCAAGCACACGTTAATTCTTTTTACGTACATCACGTAACTTGTACTGCATGAAATAATGCATGCGAGAGACTCACAACTTGATCCTGGAACCAAGCACCGAGATCCGGGAACACGTATGTTTTATTTAAAGTGACAGTGATGAATGTTATGATAAAAGGGAAATTTTATATCGTGTTGAATTAATGAGAAATGAGGACGCAAACAAATTTTGGTTGATAGTAGTGAGCCCTTTTAGAAGATTGCAGTAAAGTTACATATTAATCAGTAGTCAGTGTGCGGGTTTCGTGAAGTAAGCGGCAATTTACTGTGGAAATCTCATAATTACATTTCGAAGTTCTTGCTGGATATGTCTTATCGAATGTCAACTCTTGAAATTACCAAACGCAACCGTGTTTAGTGGTAAACAAACTCACTTCGTATCGTCATTAATGAATTGGTAGCCCGTAAAGAGTTTGCGCATGAAATAATCCTAACACAATCATGCTTAATGGTAAGCCAACACGTTTCTTTAATTGTGGCTAAATTTAATATTTACATAATAATAAAAGTATATTTATTGTTTCAGGTATAACGCACAAAAAAAGCATTAAGGTTACCTTCTCCAAACTGTCGAGTGGTCATAATCGCATAGTTGATGTGATAGAAAGGAAAACTAAAAAAAACGTGTAGTATGGTCTAGAATATTCAAATGCCTGGTGTATACATATTAATCACACAATGAAAATTCTTAAGTTCCATCAGTTCATAGGCAGTGATTTGATCAATTTCCTAAATTGCGTATGGATTTCAATTAAAAGAACAACAAAACAGATATATTGACTGGGAGAGAAAATATGGTTATCTTCATGTGACAAGTTATTTTTTACGTATAGCAGATAATATAATTTTGTTAAAAGTGTAATAACTTATTTGGTTTTCAAGTGGTGTAGCAAAGTCCTTTTTTTTGAAACTGTGCAAATAAAATTTATAGAATTAGTGTCATGAATTTTTAATTCATATAACTTGTTGCTCCATTGCATTTATTTTTTTTTAAACTCATGTTTTTCTCAAAATTAAAATTTAGAATAATTTACATCACCACTTTACTTCTCTTCAACCGACTAGAAAATCGAATACTTAGAATCATTTTTAGGTCCAAAAGATAAAGAAAATTGAATGACATCCGCGAATCCCTTCAAATCCAACACATCATTTCACTCTTCTCAAGAGAACTCCTCGACCTTCCTCTTCTAAAAAACACCTATTAGATATTTTCAAACTTCCTCCACCACCAACTTAGACGAAAAAAAAAAAGATACTGGACTGACTGAATTGACTGATCAAAAAGACTGAACTACACACCTGGACTACATCCAAAACGCTACAGCAAACAGTGGCGTTTTGTTCGGGTGTGCAAGTCGTGAGTCAACCAGCCCAAGGAAATGAAACAAATATTTTTTTGTTTGAATTTATTTAGATTTTTTATTTATTTGATCTTCTGGCGGTCGGTGTCATAGATCGGCATCAGTGGGTCCATGTAACGTAGGTGGTGCACGAACGCAGGTCAGGCCGTTGGCGAACGTCTCCAACGTCCTCAGGACGGATTGGGAGGCGGCAGCGCATGCGCGCGTTGTCCCCCCTCACGTACCAAGACGTTGGATCTCTATTTAACAGCCTGCTGGAGAGCGAGTGTGCCGTGATAAGGATAGTGAAAAAGTAACAATAGTTTTAAATAATTGCTTTCCTTCCCTGTCGTATGAAGAAAAGAAACAAGTAATTGAGTAATGAACGAGAGTACTTCAGGTAATCAAGAATAAGTAGTATAAGCAGAAATAAAACACAATCTGTTTTCAAATGCTCTTTTATTAAAAGGTAAAAATCAATGCAAAAATATCCATTAAAAATGTATCAACAAAGCATAATATTTTTATTGATTTTTAATAACTCTTTTGTTTTCCCTTATACCTTTGTATTATTACCCTTTCCAATCTATGAGGTCTTTTGAAATTGTCATTAAAGACCATCTAATAATCCACAGATTTAAATGATAACAGTAGGGGTTGATCAGGTTTATTAGGAAGAGATCTACAATCCAAAGTTCCACCACACCACTTTACATCATAATTTCGGAAGAGCTGTGGGGAAAAAAATCAGTAATAAATAAACAAATTGCAATAATTTTATTTTGATACACGAACACTCATGGATTTTTTCAATGTTTCACCATAAGTAATGTTTTACTGTTTAAGAAACATGAAGAATTTACACGTAGCCAGTACGTGTTCTATCTTTATCAATTATTTCAATAAAGTGGAAAGTAATCTCACCTTCAGTAATAACATATGCATGTTTTGTTCAGCAAGGCGACGTGCAATGCATGATCTTGGGCCATGCCCAAAAGGCAAAAGAAGGAATGGATGTGGTTTTTGAAATAAAGAACTTGATTTTATCCAACGTTCTGGTATAAAACTATTTGGGTTAGGAAAATATTCAGATAACCTGCAAGTCACTTGATTTTGAGTAACAATATTTGTCTGTAAGGATGAAAATAAACACAGAATAAACAAAATTACAAGGCAGAGTCGGCAGATACACTTATTAGTTTTCTAATCAGACAAAAATTGATTCAAAACTAATATATAAAGAATGAAAAAGGGAACTCTTACTCATATGGAAATGTAAAATCTTTGATAGTTATATATGCATTTCCCTTTATATTTTGAAATTCTAAACACTCGGTAAAATAGAAAATATACTGTGAAAAAATGTTACATAGCAGATTGAAACACGTCTTACCCCTTTGGGAACATGATAACCACTTAAGATTACATCTTGTGGGAGGATGCGACCGACTCCAACAGCAACTGGATTCAATCTCAGAGATTCTTTGATGACAGCTCGAGTATACTGAGCTTTATCCAACACCTCCAATGTAATAGGAGATTCTCGGGTAGGCAGTAGTTCACGGCACTCTTGTTGTAATGCTTTTTGACAATGAGGATTTAAGGCCAAATGGTACAGGGCAAAACTAGAAGAGAAGGATGTCTAAAAAGACAAAGGTAAGGGAGGACAGGGAAGGGAAAAGAAAGACCAGAGAGGGAACAGGGAAATGATAAGTTATTTTAATTAAGTAATTTTTTGGTAAATTTTACATATTATGTAATGGAAGGTAAAAATTCAATTTCAGGATTTAAAATCATTCTTATAGGTAAGCAGGGAAGTCAATGATATTTTTGCTCTAAAATGTACTCTATAAATACTGCAACACACATAATTTACAATGTAGAGAAATAGAATAAGCAAATTAAAAATAGATACATCAACACTTTGATTTTGCATCAAGAATGCTGTCAAAAATATTGTTAAGATTTTCTTTCTTTATTTTCTTCTTTTCAAAATATCACCCACTACAATCTTGTATTTCAAAATTTTCACAATACATGAAGCAATGGTATGAATTGGTATTTTGACATGTTATCACTTACTAATTCTATGTTAAATCCATACCTCCAAATATTTTACTTCGTTGGACTTCACCTTCACTTGACATAAAGTTTTTACACTTGCTTGTATAAACCTTAACCCCAAACATACTTTATATGCAAAACCCTCCCTGCCTTATATTCAACGTTTCTTTATTTCCACATTTTAGAAATTCAGAGTTCAACGAACAAGAAACCGGTGGTCTTTTTGGTGTTCCTTGTTCTATCCATATAAAAAATTGAAGAAATTGTGGAGCGGTTTTTGAGAAAATGTTTTTTTAATAATTTGCATAACTTCACGTAGAAATTGCATCCAAAATATTGTTTTTTCTCACAAAACTGTACTAATCATTTTAAAGAACTGGTTATTACATTCTCGTATACGTACGTACATACGGAGTGATTCTCGTATTATAAAGAAAATTACGTGTTGCCGCGGAAAGTAGATTTTCAAATTTCAAAGGAAATACACATTTTGGGGTCTCATGATATCGAAAAGTGTTATTTACTCTCGCCTTACGAAGTAACTTGTAATCGTGCGCAGGAAAACTCGGCAGAAAAACTTTTATTGCCGGGCCCTCGTGTCGAAAAAGTGGATATCTCTTGTTGCTAAATTTAGAAAAAAAACTAACACGTGGTGTAGCCAGAATCCAAGTTTTGTGGGTCCTTGGTACCGAAAAATCGATTGACGGCAAAACGTCCGTCTGTGGCCAACGCTAGTGCCTAAACCATTCAGTCGATTTTTCTTTAAAATTGGTTTTTACCAATCAACCTGAAAGAACTCGTGGCTTTGGGAGTTTCAAAAGGATATTTTGATTTTAAGGGTACTTTTCATGAATTCTCAAAAACTTTTTCAAAATTTTCTCAAAAACAGCACCAAAATTTTTATCAAATTTTGTCATCGGATAGCGTAAATGACGCAAAGAGAATGGTGCAGATCTCATGTTTGTTGATATCAACAGACTTTACGAAATTTACAGAAGCGCAATTTTTTAGCGTCTTCCTACAACTATAATACAATTATTAAAGATAGAGATTTCTTTTCTTAATGAAATCTGTACCTTAAAGACGGATCTTTAAATAAGTTCATGTTCAATTTTTCGAAAATATGCCAAGTTTTCGCGTAATTTGGCGCGTAATAAAGGCAATTAAAAATATTTTTTTCTTAAAAAATTGTCCCAAATTTATTCTTTAAATTTTATCCTCATATGTAGGCTAATAAGGGTATGAAATAAATATGATGCTAGTCCCATTTTCAACTACCGTAGCAATTGTTCAAAAATTGCAAAAAGTTAACATTTCTAAACTACAAAGATTTTTGCTCTTTATTGTAAAAAAACAGCTTTTTAAAAAGGTCATGAACATTTTTTGAAAAATCGAGTAGTTTTTCAGTAATTTGCGCTTGAAATTTTGCAATTTCTAAAAAAATCTAAAAAACTGTACCAAATTTCATTGAAGTTTCGCCTCGTATATAAAAATGTATGGTAAAAAACCGGCAGTGCTATTACAGCACATACCTTCTCGCAATATTCGAACTGTTCCGCTAGTACTACTACTGAGCATACAGATGCGTTTTCAAACAGCAAGAATTATTTTACGCGCCGAAAACCATCACATGACCAACAAATACTCCCGTTCGTGTGTGGACGACAATGTAACAATTATATCAACTTCCTTTTATGTATCTTATATAAACAATAATAAGAAAAAAACAACCTTTTTTAATGCCGACATCACGCACTACTTGGCGGTAAGGCGGGTAGTATCAGCGTCAGGCAAGGGAACACAGGACGAGGACCGTAGTAAGGAGCAGGGTGGGTTAGGGCAGGCCAGGGCAGACTAAGGACAGATACAATACATACAATAATACACTACAGACAGAATTCATTCCTTTTCCTAAGTAGATGAGTAAGAAAAATAAATATACAGACAAGTAAAAGAAGGAATACTCAATTGCCTTGATTTTTTGTTTTTTACACATAATAGTAGAGTTACTTTACGAAAAATCTCAATGACAAATAGCTTAAAAAGTACACCTTCATAAAATTTGGATTTTTAAAAAATTTTTCAATTGTAATGTATCTAGGGAGGAACCTGATCCAACTAACCTTATCAGAAACAAAAGCTAAAGTAAAGATAAGAAATCGGATGAGCAACGCCTTTGACATAAAATTTGGAGTCAAACAAGGTGATCCATTAGCGGCAACGCTTTTTAACATTACACTAGACGTTATTTTAAAAGTCGTAGATGTAAAAGGTACTATAACAACTAGATTGAAACAATTCATAGCATATGCAGACGATGTTTTATTAACAGCAAGGTCAAAGAAAGCATTAGAAGAAATCTTTAAACACATGAAAGAACAATCAGCACAGTTTGGTTTAGCAATTAACCAAGAAAAACCACAGTACACGAGATGTAAAGCTGATAATGAAATCTGTAGAGAAGAAGTTTTTAATAATCAAAAGTACCAGGAAATAAACTCCTTCACATATCTTGGCTCAAGAGTAAATAAGAACAATGTAATAGATGAAATAACTGAAAGAATTGTTGCAGGAAACAGGGCTACTTTGCCAATGTAGATCTATTCAGAAGTAAACTACTCTCAAAAAGTGCAAAACTTCGACTTTATAAAGTCGCAATAAGACCTGTAGTAACATATGCGGCAGAGATCTGGACCCTAAAGGAAAATGACATTAAAAGGCTAAATATATTCGAAAGAAAAATAATAAGAAAAAATCTTTGGTCCAATAAAGGTTGCAGGCTATCTGGAAGATTTGGTATAATCATGAAATTGAAGCCATTATAAAATCTAAAAACATTGTAAATCATATTATCTCACTTCGGCTTGGCTGGTTTGGACACCTACGTCGAATGCAAAAAAGAAAGAAAAATAATAGTCAAGAAGATTTATAATTGGCACCCGATTGAGCAAGAAAGGAAGGGAGACCGAAAATCAGATGGAAAGATGATGTTATGAAGGACATTAAGAGACGGGATTAGGAATTGATATGAGGTGGTTCAAGACAGGAAAATGGAAGGCAGTTGTAGAGCTGGCCAAGACATTTAAGGGAATGTTGTAGCGCCTTAGAATAAGAAGAATTTATCTAGGGAGACCAGATAAAAATTTGAAATTTTCACACATAAAATATCGCTCTGATACCAAATTGCAGCATAAATTTCAATCTTTGGCTTTAACTCAAAGTTTAAAAAATTGTAAACTTACGCGAAAAATGCAATTAAAAAATGCTTTTACGTCCTGTTTTTCGGCCCATGATAACATTACTTTTTACTGTCTCGTATACGTACGTATATACGTAGTAAAGAGAAAGTTACGTAATGTTGCGCGAGAGAACGGCGGATTTTCGGCGGAAAAAAATTCATTGCCGGGCTCTGGTGACGAAAAAGTGCATAAAACCAGTCGCTAAATTAAGAGAAAAAATCCTCTAAGACGTGGTGTAGCCAGAATCCATGATTTGTGGGTTCTTGATGCTGAAAAACCAATTGAAAGAAAAACGTCCGCACGTCCGTCTGTGAACACTTAACTACACGTACGATCTTTTCCAAATTCAAGAATCCTCGATCTGGCTCAAGTTGAAGCACTGAAATTTTGAAAAACATTTTTTAAAATTTGGGGGCACTTTATAAAATGCCCCCCCCCCGACATTTCCAAAATTTTCTCAAAAACGGCTCCAAATTTGTCCTTTAAATTTCTTGTGAAAATAGAGTAAAATATACTTATAAAGGTGGCGTAGGTTCGATTTTTACTGTTAACTCTGAATTTTCGTAAATTGCAAAGGTTTGGATTTTTTCGACGTCTTCCTACAACTATAAAATTGAAGACAGATTTTCCATTCAAATGAAATTTGTTGCCTAGAAATAGTTCTTTCATTAGGTCATGTAAACGTTTTTAAAAATTTTAGTAGTTTTTATGCAATAGAGCGTGCAATATTTGTAATTTTAAAAAGTTACAAAAACATTTTCTCAAAACGGCTCCAACTTTTTTCTTTAAATTTTTCGTAGGGTTAGTGCCCAACCAACCCTATCCGATGACATAAACGACATATTGCTCTATTCTCTTGTTTTGTTCTCAAAAATTACAAAAATGTAATTTTCTTCACTTGTCTCTCACGTCGGTGTTTCCATTAGAGGCAATATCTTCTTATTAATAGATTTATGAGTACATGTGCTTTAAATAATGTCAAATAAAGTTTCTCGAGAACTATACAGTTGTCTGTAAAAATGAGCTCAAAATTCCGAATTTTCAAAACCGCTCAATTTCTCAAAAATGGCTTCAACTTATTTCTTAAATATTTTCCAACGGATAGTGCTAATTGCACTGTTTGACGTGACGTAAAGTTAATTTTCGTGTATTCTTTTATTTTTTCAAAATTACACAAATATAATATTTTTGAAAATATCTCTCATGCCGTGAATATGCACATTTCCATCGATTAGTATACATTACTACATTTGTGAATTTAAGTACTTCAAATTACTTCAGATGAACTTTTTCGAAAACTCAATAGATTCCTGTGAAAAAGAGCTTCAAATTCCGCATTTTCTTAAAAACGGCTTCAAATGTTTCAATGAAAACTATTTTGGGCGAGATTTTTCTCTTCTTTAATATTCTTGAAGTAATATTTGGGTCCTACTATTAAGTTACCGAAAAGTTAAGAAACCGTCACGAAAATGTACTTTCGGTGACGATAGAGGGCCGTTGGCCAGAGAATGAAGGAAGACTTTAAAGCCAGCCGACGCCAAGGAAACTAGCAAAAATTGCTACGAGAAAGTCTGTGCCATTTTGTAGCACCTCTAGTTCTTCGATGGACAAGAAAGTAAAAACGGCGCGCGGCTTAAAACAGTGGTGTCAGTTAGTGAACATCTTTTTCACAGGAATATATTGAGTTTTCGAAAAACTTCATTTGAAGCACTTCCACTCACAAATGCAATAATGTATACAAATCGATGGAAATGTGCATATTAATGACCCAGGAGATATTTAAAAAATTACATGTGTATTTAAAAAACAACAACAATACAGCAAAATGAACTTTACGTCATATTAAACAATGCAAATAGCATTATCCGTTGAAAAAATTTCGTTCATCAGAAACATATCTTCAAATAAGGTCACGTTGAATTTTTCGAAAATATGAGTATTTTTAGTGTTATTTGGTATCAAACATAGTCGCACATTTCGAATTTCCCTTGCTTCGTGAACATAATTTGAGAGATTTCTGGAAGCTAATAAAATTAACCTCGAACTAACAAATTACTTCTTTACTTCAAGAAATTTAGATCGCTGACTATGGTATGTTTCATTTGTAAACGTTTGAAATGATTACTGTTCCTGGCTATCGAAACAAACGATTCGCTTGAATTCATTTAAATTGGTTAGTTATGGATTATATTAGCATTGTTTCTAATACTTTACATGAAAGAAAAATTGAGTCTCATAAATTTGTACCAACATTATAACTTTAATTTCGTATTATTACCTGCGCTGCCTTGTGGGACAATGCGGCAATCGAAATAGGGTTTACTCGTATTTCCTGGCGCGCAACCCCGTCAAGATCGCATGTTCATTTTCTTCGTGCTCCCTGTCAATTCGGACACAATCTCCGTACAGGCTATAAGCAAAGATAGCTTCGACTGCGCTCTTCTACAAAAGACGCTAAAATTTCCTTTGAATATCATGGACGTGATAACAATGTCGTTTCGATCGGAAAAATAGCAAAGTGGTACCGCCTATGTCATCAAAGAAGGGGTGCGACACTAATCGAAACTGAAACAAAATTACATGTATTGTAGTAGTGTTAATAAATAATTTAAAAAAATAATCGAAACTCGGCTATTGAGTTCCCGGTGAGACGTTTGATCAGCAAATATCTCGTCCATGCACGTGCAATCCACAGGTAACCATGTAGGTGCTAAGGGGTGCTAGGTACTCTACCCATGTTGCACCTATACAAGCGGCAGTGTTTGGAGTTGAGTTATGCGTGAGTCAAGAACTTCGCAATCATCAAGAAAACTTGTGACACTTGTCATACATACTTGGATTATAATATTCAGCATTATTATGTACTGAGTTGAATTCTGCACATTACTGAAAACGATGCCGTATGTGAACTTGTACTAAATGTTGGGAAAAACCTGAAAATAACGAAAAATCTCAGTTTTCAAATCAGGCAAAAAATCCTTCGTACGCTTTTCTTCGAGGGGTGGGGGAGTAACGCCGAATCTCCCATCTTGTAGATTTACTGCATGTAAAAGCAAGCTCAAGCCTAAAAGAAGCCTCTGAGCTAAATTCACATCCCCTGTTTCATCGCCCGAGTAATAACTTCTTTTATCCGCTAATGGTGAAAGAAGAGTAGCGAAATTTGTGTGGGTCAGACGGAAGAGCAGGGCCCAAGTCCCGCCAGGTAAAATAAGGTATTAACAGAAATAGAGTTGGCGGGCGCGGCAGTGATAGCGGAGCGTTGACAACTGTCAGATGACAGCAGAGGCCTCGGAGCACATGCTTCGGCGGAGGAATATATTCCGGTTTGTTTACATCTACTTCATTCTCTCGTCGAACAAGGAATAACAACTAACCTTGTTCTTCTTTTCTTTTCATTTTAACATGTTTCGTTCCCTTTAAGTATCCTAATGTTCTTTGAATTCCCAAACTTGAAACTTTGGGAATTAGAGGCATTGCATATCAATGAGTTAAATGTTACCTTTCGAATCTTTGTCAAGTAGTCTCAATCAAGCATGTTAGAGATAAAAAGATTTCAACCTATTTTTTCCAACATAGAAAAAATAAATTATGCAGTGCCACAAGGATCAATCCTAGGCCCTATACAATTTCTCTTGTACGTCAATGACATGCCTTTGACTCTACAAAAGAGAAAAATGGATCTATTTGCAAATGACACAAACATGATTATTAAAGCAAATATCCAGCAAACTACAAATAGAAGGACAAACAGTTCTAGAGGCACTAGTAAAATGGTTTCAGGAAAATAAATTCATCATTAACACCAGTAAAACTGTTTCCCTAAACTTTCGGAATCCACTCTCAAAAGAAAAGCCTCCCACAAAACTGACGATAAAAAAGCATGCCTGTAAAAATAGCCCAAAAACAACTTTCCTTGGATTGACTATTAAAGATGATGTAAAATGGAACACCCACATCACAGATGTAAACAACAAGCTTACCAAGTAATGTTATGCCATCTATATCCTTAAGTCAAATTCTAACATAGATATGCTATGAATAGTGTTCTTTGCAAATATTCACTCGCATCCAAAATATGGAACCATAATCTGGGGAAATTTCCCAGAAAGTATTCACACTTTCATCATCCAAAAACGAATACTGAAAACAATCACAAACATGAGTCCTGCACCACTTTTCAAAAAATTACAAATCCTATCACTCCCATGAATGTAGATATTTGAAATATTAATCTTCACAAAGAAGACACTTATGAAAAACAAGGATTCTGTTACTCGAACAACAGAAGTTCATAACTATGATATTGGACGACAACAACAACAACAAAATGCATGTCCCACACAGAGAAACTTCACTCTTTCAAAAAAGGACGCTATACACTATAAAGGACGTCATTACATTGTAGAACAAGCTCCCTAGTGAATTTAAAAGCTTAAACTCAATACACACTCTCAAAAATAAACTGAAAGCTTTCCTGTTAAACCATACATTCTACAGTACAAAAGAATATATACATCATAAACCCGTATCTACATGAATATAAATTAATACGTACTGATAGTAAGAAGAGGAAGTATTGTAATCGTGCGCCGGAAAACAAGAGCTCTTACTACCCGGCTCTAGTAACGTGGATAAAATGGATAAGAGGATAAATCCAATTGCTATATATAGAAAAAAGCATTTCTCTAACTCGCACGTCATACACAGTTTGAACTTTTTTTGACGTAAAACAAATAAAAAAAAACTCGTGGTATAGAAAGAATCCATGTTTTGTGCGTCCTTCATAGCGAAAAATCGATCGATGGCAAAAGTCTGTCAGTGCGTGCACAACGCTAACGCATAAACCGTTCAGCCGATTTCTCCAAAATTGGTATTCCCCAGTCGTTCTGGCTGACGTAGCGGCGTAATTTTGGAGGGTACTTTACATGAAGCTCCTAGGACATTTTCAAAAAAATTATTCAAATTGTTTTTATTACATTTTGTTAATGAATAGTGTGAATGACATTTAAGAGAATGGTGCAGGTCTCATTTTCGTCGAAATCCCTGATATTTCGAAAACTGAAGGAAAAAAAAGAAAAAAAAAACTATAAAAATTGAATGTTCTTGGCTGTCCGGGAGACACCGCGTCCAAGGCACAGGTGCCGACGTTTCGGCCGCCATTCTGCGACCTTCCTTAGGGCATAATGCCTACATTACGCCCTGAGGAAGGTCGCAGAATGGCGGTCGAAAAGTTGCTTAAAAGCTCTTACAAAATTGAAGATAGAGATTTTTGTCTGAAAGTCTGTTGTACAAAATTCGTTCTTCAAAAAAATGTCATATACAAGTTTTTGGGAGAAAAAAAAGTAGGTTTTGCGTTATTTGCGCGTGAAATTTACGGAATTTTTTCTCTAAAACCCCTCCAAACTTTTTCTATACATTTTCTCCACTTATGTAATAACAAACGATAAAAAAATGGTGCTAGTCCCATTTTCGGGTATCACTCGCTTTTACGAAAGTTGCAAAAAATTATTTTTAAAACTACAAAATTGAAGATAGGAATTTTTTCCTCAACGTCTGTTGTACAAAATCAGCCCTTTAAAAAAGGTCATGTACAATTTTTCAAAAAAAACGAGTGGTATCTGTGTAATTTGCGCTTGAAATTTACGATTTTTTCTCAAAAACTGCTCCAATTGTTTCTTTAAATTTTCTCCACATATGTAATAAGGAACGGTAAGAAATATGGTGCTAATCACATTTTCGAGTTGCTCGTTTTTTTCGAATATTTTTAAAACTACAAAATTGAAGATAGATTTTTGCCTGGGACAAAAATGGTTGTACAAAATTCTCTTTAAAAAGTAATGTACAATTTTGTGAAAAACGAGTAGTTTTTGCGTAATTTCTGCTTGAAATTAATGAAATATATACAGTTTTCACACCAACTACGGGTCACTAGAAAAATTGAATGAATGATATGAAAAATAATTAATTTAATATTAATTATAATTTACTATTGAAAATATAAAGTTAATTATATTTTTTTTCCTTCCTGGCACTTTTACTTTCTACTCAAATTTTATTCTCAATGTATTGATGTATTTTGTTTTAAGCAATCCGCAAGGCTTAATGGAAATTTCCGCAACAATGCCACATCGATATTTGAGAAGCTGATTATTGTTGAACGTCGAGATGGGAGAGGTGATAAGATATAGCTGTTTTATTCAGTCGAACTGGTGGTGGTGGTGTAACTCATAGACCGAGAGCCAGTACTTCGGTTTGAGATGAATTTCGCAGCATTTTTATAAATTACTCCTCAGAATGCCCTTGAGCTATGTTAAATATCATTTAATATTATCTAATCCCTACAAAATGTACTGCGTATTAAAGAAAAGAACTACTGGTACCACAGACTTTCTCGTATTAGTTTTATATTTTCTTTGCTCTGGGCTAACTATTCAGACTTGCCACCAGTGGCGGCTCATGCTTAGGTTGCACGGTTGCACAACCCCCAGAAAATGAAAAAGATCTCATAATATCTTAGGAATATACATTTTCCTTTTAATGACATTCAATTTTCAAGATATTGCAGCAATATCGATGCATATGAAATCATTCTGAAAGAAAATCAAAGAGCGTTCAACAGGTGCTCTCTCCAGTGTGATGCCTTGCTAGGAATTGCACCACGCTCTTGGCTGTATTCCTGGATTTAGTGAATTTACTCCTCGGTACTCCGATTTAACACGGGGAACGTACAACCTTTTGATGGCGCAACCAGACCAATTTTATTAATTTCGCTTCTTATTGAAAGTACACAAGTTCAGTCAATTATTGACGACATTCAATGCACTGTTTATGGTATTTGGAGAATTTCTTTTCATTTGATATTAGGTTTGTTGATTCAAAACGTACATTTGAGAAGTTCTTTGTGTGAAGGTGGCCGTTCTGAATGAAGTCCCTTGGTGTCTCGTGGAAGCCAGTGTGGCTGAAGCTGGCCAGCGGTTTCCGAACGTTCATGCGAATACGAATGTGTGTCGAAGATCTTTCATTATTGCCAAATATACCAGGGTAGTGAAGTTTTCGAAACAAAATAATTTTATGTGTGAAACGTGTTGAAACAATAGTACTTGTTGCAATGTGCTGGGGTCGAATTTAAGTGCCAGGTGGAAATTAAAGCCAGAACCATGTGCGCGGGAGGGGTGCCTTACACGGATACAACGCATAACATTATGTAAGAAGTGTTTCAATATAGACATTTATTTCACTTAGTTTTCATCGACTTGAATTTCTTACATTTTTATTATGTATTCGTATGTTGAATTTTAGGAATTATTTTCTTCATTCGATTGAGGTGCAACCTCCAGTCTTTTAGGGCACCAGCCGCCACTGCTTCCCACATAGTCTTGTTTGGTACTTTTTACTTTCTGGTATACATACGTATGTTCTATACATGCGGAGTAATAAACATAGCATAGAGAAAGTTATGTAATGCTGCGCGAAAAAACGGCGGATTTTCGGCACAAAAAAATTAATTGCCGGGCCCTGACATCGAAAAAGTGGATAAATCCAGTTGCTAAATTAAGAAAAAGAACCTCTAACACGTGGTGTAGCCAGATTCCGTTTTGTGGGTCCTTGATGCTGAAAAACCAATTGAAAGCAAAACGTCCGTCCGTCCGTCCGTGAACACTAAATCGAGCGTATGATTTTATCCAAATTGAAGAAACTCCTGACCATCTGTCTAGTTGAAGCATTTAGATTTTGAAAAACATACTTTAAAATGTGGGGGTACTTTATTTGAAGACCCCCGTACACTTTCAAAATTTTTCAAACAGCGCCAATTATTTTCTTTAAATTACTTGTAAGAATATAGTAAAATACTCTTATAATCATGACATAGGTCCGATTTTCACGATTAACTCTGAATTTTCGAAAATTGCAAAAGTTTGCATTTTATCGGCGTCATCCTACTGCAACAAAATTGAACACAGATTTTTCCATCAAGTGAAATTTGTTGTGCATAAATAGTTCTCTCAATACGGTCATGTAGATTTTTTTGAAAATGTGAGTAGTTTTTGCACAATATTGCATTCAATATTTATAGTTTTAAAAAAGTATAGTGCTAAATGTACTGAATAAGATGGCATAAATGCCATAGTGCTCTATTCTTTTGTTGTTTTTTTCAAAAATTACAAAAATACATCACTCCTGCTCCTACTCGTCACTCCTGCCTCTCATTGTCGACAATTTGTTCACATTATGGTATTTATGAGTACATATGCTTTAAGTAAGGTCATAAAATTTCTGGAAAACTCAACAGTTTTCTGTGAAATGAACATAAATTTCAGTATTTTGAGAAACGCTCAAATGTCATTTTCTCAAAAGTGGCTCCAAATTTTTTCTTCAAACTTTTACAACGGATATTGCTAATTGCATTGTAAATATGTAAAGTTTATTTTTGTGTATTCATTGTTTTTTTTTCAAAACTTACACAAATGTATTTTTTTTTAGTATCTCTCACGCCGTTAATATGCATATTTCCATCGATTTGTATACATTTTTGCATTTGTAAGTGAAAGTGCTTTAAATTACTTCAAATGAAGTTTTTCGAAAACTCAATACATTCCTGTGAAAAGGAGCTCCAAATTTCGCATTTACAGTTACGCTTAAATGCCATTTTCTTAAAAACGGTTTCAAATTTTTCAATGAAAATTGCCATTCAGGTCGAGGTTTTACTCTTCTTTAACATTTTTGAAGTAATACTTCAGTTTTACTGTTAGGAAACAGAAAATTTGAAAAAATTCAAAGAAACTTACTTTGGGCAGCGAAAGCTGTTGGCAAGAGAATAGGGCAAGACCGTAAAGGCAGTCCACACCAAGGACATTAAAACACTTTCCTACGAGAAAGTCTGTGTCATACTGTAGCACCACTAGTTTCTTTTAATGTTCTCGTTTGTTCGGTTTCCGAATAGTAGAACTGAAATATTACTTTGAGTATTAAAGAAGAGTAAAACCACACCCTAAATGGCAAGTTCATTGAAGAATTTGGAGCCATTTCTAAGAAAATGACATTTAAGCGTTACTGTAAATGCGAAATTTGAAGCTCTTTTTCAGAGAAATTTTTTGAGTTTTCGACAAACTTCATTTGAAGAACTTTCACTCACAACTGCAATAATGTATGGAAACTGCTGGAAAAGTGCATATTAACAGCGAGAGATAAAAAAATACATTTGTGTATTTTTTGAAAAAACAAAAGAATACAGCAAAATTAATTTTATAACATCTTAAACAGTGCAATTAGCACTATCCGTACGAAAAGTTGGAAGAATTTTTTTTTTTTTTTTTTTTTTTTGTTTTGAGAAAATGGTTTTTGAAGGTTTCAGAACATGTGGAAATTTGAGCTCGTTTTCGCAGAAAAGTTTCAGTTTTCGAGAAACTTTATCAGATGTCATTTAAAGAACATGTTCTCGTAAATACAACAGTGAAAAAAATCGCCGCTAATGTAAATTTTACCGACATGAGAGACAAGTAAAAAAAAACAATTCTTTTTGTAACTTTTGAGAAAACGAATGAATAGGGCAAAATATTGTATATATCATCTCATAGCGTGCATCTAGCACTATCCTTACCGAAAACTTAAAGAAAAAATTAGGGGCCGTTGTTCAGAAAATATTGCTTTTGTTATTTTTTAATGTTGCACGTATTGCACGCAATATTGCGAGAAAACTACTAAAATTTTTAAAAAAATGTACATGACCTTAATGAAAGATCTAAATATGGAGAAATAATTTACTTGAAGCAAAAATCTCTATCTTCAATTTTGTAGTTGCAGGAAGACACAAAAAAATATTCAAATTTTTGCAATTTTCGAAAATTTAGTGTTAATACAGAAAAACTGAGCTACTTTTTTGATAGTATTTCACTCTATTCTTTCAAAAAATTTAGAGCCCTTTTTGGGAAAAATTTGAAAATTTCCCTGGGGTTTCATGTTAAGTACATGTAAAATCGCAGCGCCTCGAGTGGAGCTAGATCGACCAGGGATATCCGTTTTGGAAAAAATCCTACGTATGGTTTAGGCGCTAGTGATGTTCACAGATGGACAGACATTTTGAAGAAAGAAAAATAAAAATAAACTTTTTCGGTGACAGGGCACTCCAAACCGTGTATTTCCGTTGAAATCTCAAAATCTATTTTGCGCAACATTATATATCTTCCTCTATACTACCTATATTACTCCATATGTAAGTACGTATACGAGAAAGTAACTAGTAGTGCTACAGAATGGCACAGACTTTCTCGTTGAAAGTTTTCTAATGTTGGTGTGGGCTAGCATTACGGTCTTGTCCCCATTCTCTTAGCGCCTGCCATCTATCACCGCCCTAAATACTTTCGAAACTTTCTCAATTTTTCGGTTTCCCAATGGTTTTGAAATATTATTGAAATTTTCCAATTATTTCGAATTATTAAAGAAGAATAAAACATTGTTCTACATGGAAATTTTTGTTGAAAAATTTGGGTTTGTTTTTTACGAAAAAATCGTTTAAGCTCTAGTGTAAATGGGAAATTTGAAGCTTTTTCACAGGAATATTTTGTTTTCGAAAAACTTCATTTGAAGTTATTTGAAGAACTTTCACTCACAAAAGCAGTAATGTATACAAATCGCTGGAAATATCCACATTAACAGAGTGAGAGACATTAAAAACAATTTTTTTTTTTGGAAAAAAAGAATTGATTGATTCTGTCATCTTAAGCACTATCCATACAAAATGTTTGAAGAAAAAATTGGAGCTGTTTTTGAGAAAATAGCATTTGAGGGATTTTGATAATGCACAATAATGTGCTTGTTTTCACAGAACACTACTGAGTTTTCAAGAAACTTTATTACACATAATTTAAAACACATGCATCGTAAATGCAATAATGTGAACAAATCGCCACTAATGTAAATATTAACAATGTGTGAGGGTAGTCAAAAAAATTACATTTTGGTAACTTTTACAAAAACAAAAGAATAGAGCAAAATGGCGTGTATATCATCTTATGGGGTACATTTCACACCATCACTACCAACAGTTTAAAGAAAAAATTCGGAAAAGTCTAGTTTGGTTACTTTTTAATTTTCCACGCATATTATGCCAAAACTACGAAAACTTTTTAAAAAATGTACATGACCTTAAAGAAAGAACTAATTATGGACAACAAATTTCATTTGAAAGAAAAATCTCTTTAATTTTGTAGTTGTACGAATACACCAAAAAAAATCCAACCTTTTGAAATTTTCGAAAATTCAGATTTAACAGTGAAAATCGAACCTTTGCCACCTTTAAAAGTGTATTTCACTCTATTCAAGCAATAAATTTCAAGAAAAAATTTTTGAGAAAATTTTGAAAATGTCCCAGGGGTTTTTTGTAAAGTACCCCCAAATTTTAAACAATATTTTTCAACATTTCAAAGTGTCGATTCAAGCCAGATCGAGGGGGGTTTCTTCAAGTTGGAAAAAATCCTGCTTATGGTTTAGGCATTAGTAGTGATCACAGACAGATGGACAGAGAGACGAAGGTTACGAATGGTGAAGTTACTAATTTTTATTTTTTATTTTATGTAATAAATTATCTATCACATATTCAAAATTTGGCTACTTTCTGTCATTGAATTCATACTGAGGTGGAGTTCAGTCCACTTCAGTGTAAACTGAATGACAGCAAGTAGTCAAATTTTAAATTCACATGACAATTTATACAAAACAAAATGGTAATATTACTACAGCATATACTTTTTCATATTATTTGTAATGGTTATGTAAATAAAATAATATTGCATCTTGAATCCTACTCATTCTTTAGCCAAAGATGTGTGTGAGATACACATGTATAAGTTTCAAAAATTCAAAAGTTAGAATGAAAATTGACTTTTACCATATTTATAAGCATTCTGTCCTTAAACTCAGTAAAAAAATTACAGATAACATTTTCAGCTGTTTGTGAGGAAATTTTGAGTGCTGTGGGATATGCTCTACGCAGAACCCTCTAGTACTTGAAGGTTTCAAATTTACAGAGCTTTAAGTTTGGCCATATTAACTGGAGAAAATTCATAGTTCAGTTTAGGCTCTAGAGTTGTTCACAGACAAACAGACGGTAACATTTTCAACTTGTTTTGGTAGGGACCCCCAGAATGTGAATTTTTGACAAAATCCCACCATTGACTCTTTGAAGATTTCTTTATACTACAATTAAGAGAAGATAAAAAGACAATGAGAAAGAGTTAATTATACAAAAAGGAGAAAAATAACACATTTAGGCTCTAGTAGATAAAGTAATTCCAACAAATACGTGCTCCTGTAGTAAAAAGAAAAAAATATATTTATAATGTTCCATCTGCTTCCCTTCCCAAAATTTCAACTCAAGGGATCTGATACTTGTACTAATTATCTCAGTTTTTTAAAAACCTGTTCTGTTGTGTATCTTATTTAAAGGGGTAGTACATGTCTTCCAAGACCTTGTAGATGATGATGTAAAATATTAAAGTATGCAAGTCACCACTTTATTACTATCAATTAAAAAAATGGTTGTAAAATGGCTTATACTTACTGTATCCATTCCAGCAAGAATCATATCTACTGCCATTCCTACTATATCTTTCACTGATATTTTAGCATCAGAGAGGTATATTTCAAGTAAAGATGGCTGTTTATTTTCGGTCAATCTTTGAGATTCAATAAAAGACTTTTTACGATTTACAAGATCGACAGCAACTCTGTAATAATGTTTTCTGTTACAACACATGACACGAAAATTATTTAAAAATTAAGAATATAAAATTATTTAAATGGTGTTAAAACCTTGATTGTCCTTTATTACAGAGGAAAGTAATAAACAAGACACAAATTTTTAATATGGTAGACATAATTCAGAAACACACCTCTCCATAATTTCATGTGATCTTTTCAGTTTTTTGTATAATGGAGTTTCTATCCATTGCCATAACTGAAGACTATTATCTAAAGCTACAATGCATCCGTTTGCTGTCTCAGCAGCTTCTATCAATTGTGATGCCAAAGAGTCTGGTTGCAAACCTGCTTCTGTTAATCCTTCCAGCTCAGCATCAAATGCTACAAGGCCAACCACTACAACACAATCATCTTATGAAATTTCCATCATCCTCATTAATGTACAGAACAGAATAATACAAATACTTTCACCATAAATGTATCGGTATACAAATTTAAGTGCTCCACAAAATCCCATCAAGATTAATATTTTACCTTTGGAATTTAATACACACAATCTGTAGTAATACAACTACTCACATTCTAGAAATAAATGAGACAGATATGGAATAAAATCCACTGTTGATAAATGCTCTCTTGATTTTATTACATCCATAAATTGTTGTAGAATACGATCAGATCCTTGCACATACAACCTTATATTCTGGGGACGGCTTAAAGCTTTTTGAAACGTACTTCGAAGTTCATACCATTTATCACCATTCCTGAAAAATAATTATATTAAGAAGTATTTTGGTACTGAACAAGAAATAAAACATCTTAAAAAATACATCTATAATGAAATGGAATTTCAAACTCATTTACATGTCAGTTCTTACGTTGGTAAAAGGCCTCCTGAGTTGTATAAATCTGGTCGATCTTTTCTGTATTTATCTACTGCTAAATGACTTCGACGAAATGGGTATCGACCCTCACAACGAAATACTGTTTCTATATCTTCAGGAGTAAATACCCAAACTATATTGGTTCCTGGTACAATCTCTTCTCGAACTAAAGGACCAAATTCTTGTAATTTAAGCATACCATTCTTATGTAATCTATCAAAGTCATATTTACCTAAGGAAATACATGACATTTAATACAGATCTTCCAAATAAAAGAGCTAACACAAGAAAAAATCATACAGGCTCTCACTTATAAAGTAATGTACCTTCATGTATTATAAAACACATGTTCATACTGACAATGAGGTTTGTTCACTCTTACCCAAAACGGGAAGATAATTCAATAATGTCCCTATTAAAGGAAATGACATCGGTCCAGGTATCTCCTTGAATGGCCGAGCTGATTGTAAAGGTTTAGAAACTACTTCTTCGTTCGCAACGTTGTTTGTAATTCCTCTTGAAGCGTAGCAACTGATGCGGTAACATCTTCGCCGTACGTTTGAAGCAAGCGCCAACACTTTAATTGAAGGTGAGGGCATGACGCTAGGCTCCCCCTAGCGCTAAAACAAAGACAGATCAATATCTAAAACACTCCGCTGATTCCGAGTACTGAGTGATCCGACACAGGTACTTGTCAGTCGATGGCGAGAATGACGTTGGGTCGTCGCCGGCTTATACGCGAAATGAATATTAAATGGTAACTGCTGCATACGCAACCTGTTCTACCAAAAATACATCTTCACGTTTTCAGCATCCACGTAACCCCAATTTCTAAACATTTAATTACAGTTCAATAAATGTTATATATATTGTCGAAATCTTAAGAAGGTATTTATACTCACTTTGAAATTTAGCTTCACGTAGGCTTACTGTTCTTACACGACCTTCAGGAAACGACCTGGATCAGCTAGGGACGAGTGCAACCGCCGACCTTATTGGCGAAGAAAATTTCTTATTTCCAAGACATTAAGCTTAATGTGTATTTACACCGTACATGTGTCAATTCAGTTTATGCCATTAGATTTTTAGTGGTTTTTTTTCTTCTGTTGCCTCACAAGAAAGTACCCATTAACGAAATTTATTTCCATATTGTATATGAATATTGTTTCGAAAAAAAAGGAATAGAAACAAAAACTTCTCAGAATAGCTCAAAATAGCCATTTTTAATATTTTTTCTTTGGGCTTTTGTAATACAATTCAACAATAGAAAAAACAAATAGCCATGTAGCCTACTACAAACTTCCTCTAACATTATTCACCATTAGTTCTTGAAATGCACATAAATTTGTTAGCAATGCCATATCAAACAGGTTTCTGTTTTGGTATTCACATCAGAGATGACCACATGCAAATGTATTTTTAATGTCGGAAAAGAAAATGCAAGGAAACTGCATTTCATTCACGTTATTTAAAAATTTTAAATTTAGAGATTTGCTCTAATCCATTCTAAAAAAGATGAAACACGTGTATAAACTCCAGGAAATGTTTTAGAACCACATCCAGCTCCAGAAGAAATTACACCAACCAGTATATGAATACCACTTTCCACTATTACAAGAGGTCCTCCAGAATCACCCTACAACAGAACAGTACATGCATTAATAAAGAAAAACTATAATTTTTCATATCTTAATTATTTCCCATTCAATTTCCTCAATATTTTACCTGACATGCATCTCTACCTCCATTAGAATGTCCCGCGCATAACTGAGAACTAATGATTCCATTAGGATAATGGAAATGCTTTACATCAGGCCTCATGTACAATTCTGAACAATTATTGTTATTGACAATTGTTACTTCAACTGCCTGTAGGATTGATCTTCTTTTACCACCTACAAGGCACACTTTCATTTTTATTAATGAAACCTACAGTATTTATTATGAAGTTTTAATAAATCAGTATACTAACCCAAAACTCGTCCCCATCCAGTTACCATTGCAATTGTTCCTTCATAAGTTTCCTTACTATTAGACTCTGGTAGGCATATCGGTTTCACATAATCATTGAATGTCACATCATTTTCTAATTTTAAAATTGCAATATCATAGTAAAAACTTGGAGCCTTGTATTGAGGATGTTTAACAACACCAACAACAGATACATCTTGTGGGAAGGCACTGTCATCAGAACTGAGAAAATCAAGTTCCCCTACTCGAACAATATCAGCTCTCCTGAAATAATTTGTTGACTTTCACAATATTTCTTACATAAGTTTGTAATATATCCTTTGAACAAATTCTGACCTACGCTCAGCACAATGTGCTGCTGTAAGAACTCTATTTTTTGACACTAGACTGGCACCACAAAACCATTCAAATTGTAGAGGATTCAGTTGTTCTCCCACTGCAACCTTTTACCATTATTGTTACACAATATACTAATTTAAACCTCACAATGCAATTATAATTAGTTTACCATCCATGGTGCAGATTTTGCAGTTCTAACTGAAAAACCACCAACTACAGCTCCTAACATGCCATGTTCAAAAGAGGATGCTATTACTCCACATTCTGAAATCAGCTCATAAAATGACAGCTGCATATACAAGTATTCTACAGTGGCATATTAAGTTAAGAATTATTACCTGGAAATGTGTGAAATTTAGGGCAACAGATAAAAGATTCTCCACCACCCCATCTACAATACTGGATTTCTGAGCTAAGCTTAAGTGTTGTACAGTAAGAAAGTGGAAGACAGTTTGCACTGTTGGAACAATACACCAAATCAACAGTACTGTATTCTTGAACCACTAGGAAAGATATAACATCATTTAAATATGTACAATCATGAAGGCACATCATCCTCCACCAATTAAGATTCCAGAATGAAAGTAACCTAATTTTAATATTTTGCTTTACCAAAGGCAGAAATAAGAAAAATAAAAAACACCCAATACACTAAGGAATTATTGAGCCACATTACACCATCAATAAGGATGACCAATTCAAAAGTAACAAGCTCTTTGAAAACCAAGATTTCAAGTGTTCAATACTTCTAAACAAAAGGAAGACGTGTATAAGAGGCAGTGAATGACCTTTCTTTCTTTTTTACTCTTGTACAGGTAATCAAGGAACATGTCTTTATTAAACTACTGTGAATGTTAGTGAATAATAATGATTCTAAGAACAATATTTTTGATACTATCCTTTGATTTACTCTTGTACAATATTGAACTTTTAATTAAAATGCCATTAACACAATTATGTTACATGATGTTCAACTGTCAACAAACTGAAATATGAAGAACAAATCATTATAAATCCTATTTATTTTTTTATTTTATACTGATAACAAAGAGCTATTTATCATAAACATTACACATAAAACCACCTTTTTTTTATACAATGATCAATATATTATTGTTTTCATTTTGTTTTTATTGACATAAATAAATTTATTCTATTAATTTTCAAAACTTTTTTTATTTTTTTTAAGTTTTCAGAACTTCACAATATTACATTACATTAACACAAAACAAAAAGTTTATAACATTACAGTTCATTCTTGGTCAACAGCTTTCAAGGACAGCTCCAAGGTCAAGTGGATGAGGAAAAACTGGAACCAGTAGAATGTGATGAGATGGGCTTCTTGCTCAACAAGTTAATAAAATCTGGAGAGTAATGAAACACAGGGTACAATTTTAATTTTATTTTTCTTCTCAATTTGTGAATTTACAAAATATACATACAATGTCCACTTAAAAGGTACTACTCTGAACAAACATAACTAAAAATACTATAAGTTATTTCATACACAATATACAAATATAATTTGAAGTAAAACTATATAATGAACATGATTGAACTAAACACGTTCTATTACATAAAAAACCAAATTCACAACTCATATCTCAGTCATTCTCTTCTCTCTTAGAAGGTGTGTGTGTGTGTGTTTGTGCCTGCTTTTTCTTTTTCTTCACTGATTTGTTTTGACACAATTCTTAAGTAAAGTCATGATTGTTCATTCTGCTTTGACAAACTCAACAACTTTTCTATGTTTTCCACTCCAAACCTAAAAATAACACAAGTAAATCATTTAAATAAAAATTTTCAAAAATATAAAGTTTAATCATTCAATGGCGCAAAACTCACATTTTCATATCAATCTATTCAAAATAATGTATACAAAGTAATTTACAAATTTACCTCACAGTTTTTACCACATTAGTTCGATGGTATATTGCAGGTGATTTTATCATATCTTTTATCTGTGGTAATCCATCAATAATCATAATGGGAGAAACCTTACATATTTTACTTAGGAAAGACATGATGTTCACTGAATGTAAAACCATATGTCGCTCAATGAGTGCCCAAAGAACAGACCAGAAACTTTGTCTAAAAAATAAAATGTTATCTTGAGTGCTGTTCATTGGAGAAATTTACATTGCATTACAAAAGTCATATAATGTGCTTGATATTTATTTAAGCCTAATTGTAATTAATTCATTTTTCATTCATTACTATTCATTAATAATTCGTTTTACTTATTTTGTTAAAAATAGTAAAGATATTTTCTTTCTAGATCTACTGCTTTTTCTATTTTTTTATGTCATCAAGATTAAAATAACGTTAAAAGAAAATTTTAATTCTAAAATATAATTGTTTAATGTGAAAAGTTTATTTAAATGAAATTATGAGACTTAATAATGAACAATTTGAAATAATCACCAAAAAAGACAATACAATCTAAATAAAATTAGGAAAATAAAACAAAGTTTACCTCAGACATAAACTGCTATTTATTTTATTAAGTAAAATTTCGTTTAAAAGGTGAACTGCCTGCCTTTTTGCACTAAGCATACTTGAATCACCTAAGATTATTATTTCTAATATACGAGCCAATGAAATGTCAATGAACATTTCCACAATTTTCTTATTAAAATTCTTTGCTTGCAATAATTCCAGAAGAAACATCAGAGTCTGGGGAAAGATCAAATCAACTCACTTTATAGTACACATGAATATTTTAAAATAAAGTACACATGGCTAGTCTGGAACTAAAGTGGCTTGGTATGAATAGAACAATGTGACTTGGACCACTTAAAAATTGACTAACATTAAAACTATCTGCCAATACTTAAGTGGTATTTTTATTATGCGGCACTTACAATAACAAACAACACATAGACCACTTTAGAATGTATAGAGGCTCACCTGTTCAGATCAAATTTACCATAATCTGGATTTTAGCCAAAATGTTTCATAGACCACATAAGTTCCAGGCCAGCCATATATTAATTAAAAAAAAAAAAATTATCTTACATTTACACACTGTGGATCTCCAACCTTCAAGAAGGTCTGTGAAATTATTTCCAACACACACTCTGGTACATCATTGTCAGACTCGTCAAAGCATAATAACAGAGGGTGTCCAAGAGGTCCTTCAATTTTGCACTCTTGAGAAGTTAGAGATACCTTCCCCACTAAACGAGGAAAATATCTAACAACTAGATTCTTAATAGTGGATATTAATGAATTTCCTGAAGCACTATTGAGTTTCACTATACCCTTAACAAAAACAGGAAATGTCCGTCGTACTGCACACAGCATAGTCAATGGCATTTCTGCTCCAGGCTTGAATAAAGCCACAGGTAATAAAAGAGAGTTTATTAATGAATTGAAAATGCAATAAGGCTGAGTCTGAAACAGAAAAAATAAATAATGAGATAAAATATAATTAATTAATAAAACACTTAAAACGATATGAATGTAATACTATGAACTGTAATGTGTAGATTATTTGCTTCCTGAAAGCCCATCATCCAAAACCGAGGTCAAAAGTAAAATCAATCAATAAAGTTTAAGAACATTTTAAACTGGTATATTACTATTCCTACCTTAGAATATATAACAGTTCCACAGTGCAGTATTAAAAGAGCAGCAACTTCATATATTCTACATAAAATATTTTGATTTACTTCTTTACTTCTTTGCAACCTTTCAAAACTCTTCACTACAGGCGTTAAATACAGTAAACATTGTTCTCGGAACTGAGATCGTTCTTCTAAGGTTACTTTCTTCGAAAACACTCTTCCCAACCCAATGATAAAAGTATCCCCAGGTTTGGCAAGACCCTGTATATCTATGGATGCTTCTTGACACAATGCACGAAAAGAAGGCATTTGCCACACAATGTTTGTTAATTTAGATAATTTGTCACGTGAATTCTCTTCAAATACATAAACAGAACACCTGAAAATAAATATGAGTATTTTAAAAACTGGATAGTAGGATAAAAAGTAAGAATACACTAATTTTGTATGTACCTTATCCATGTTTGTATAATTAAAACTTCATAATTAACATAGATATCTGTAAGTTCTGAAAGAATCCCTTCCTCTTGCAATAAAACACACACATATTTGATGCATAAATCTGAATTTAAAGGATGAGCATTTACAGTAAAACTTTCAAACAAATGAGGAACTGACGTCCCAGCAACTCCAACATTTGTTCTATTTAATGCCAAAAGAGTCATTTTCACAGCTAAATCTGCCACCTTTGAAAAAAGAAGTTATCTTTAAGAAATACACAAAGCAAGAACTTAATAAGCAATAAGCTGATCATTACTATTACCTGAGAACTTGGAAAGTTTGTATCGGAACTTGCAAACTTCTCTTTAATATATGGAAGGAGATGTTGGCATAATGCTAAATACATTTTGGAGAGGTGAGTCTTTGGAGCATCATACTCTATCATACCAACATTTTTGGACAAAGTTAGGATTTTTTTCATTATTTCCAAAAGTGTGTCAATAAGAAGAGCAGGATCTGCTGTCATTCTCATGTATGAACTAATCCAGCTTCCTAAAGAAAATATATTACAAAATGTAATGATAAAGCAGGAAAAAGGAAAAGGTAAAAATGCCAACAAATGAAATTACAGAAATATATAAAAACATTGGTTTACAATCTTTAGACGAACTTTAAGAATTAACAATTTTTATTTTAATCCATCGCAATAAAATACATTAAAAAGTGTGTAATTAACTAGCAGTACTTCAATAGATTTGAATTAAAAATCAATAAAAACAAAGTATTTCAATATGCAATTCAATATAGCATTAACTGATTATTGTCAACTGAAATGCCACTGTTATCATCAATGTTTTTGAATAAAGTTTCTTTTGTTTTTTCCTGAAAAGTAAACTTAATACAAAGTAAGTAAAGTATATACAAAAAAATTCGTTTTATATATTAAAAAATGTATAAAATTTAATTTTTATATAAAAATTGTGAAGTAATAGCTGAAATAAATTATAATAATGTAAGATCAATTTCTAGTATACTAAAAACATTAATTACATTTCCTTGCAATGTGAGACCACTAGTGGCTAAGCAATAGCTGGCCCATTTACATGAGATGGAACATTACATTGAAAATAATGAAAAATTAAGACCTCTACTTAAAATTTAGAATAAACAGCAAGTTTTCAAATTCTTCTACATCTCTTCTTTCTGGTTTAGCTTTCAAGCTTCTACCTCCTTTTTTGTGACATTCCTAGATCTCACTCCATTGAGATGATACTGAAAGAATTTTTCCCTCTTCTATTCTCTACAAAGAGCCTACGGAGCTGTGTTTCGAATTTCAATTTGCACATTACTATCTTTTCTAATACAGGGATTTACACTTTTGAAATCATTCAAAAATGCTCATACTTTAAAATTGCAGAGAAGTCATATTTTCACAGCCTGTATCCTATTCAGATTTCAGTGTCTGATAACTTACTTTTCACATACATAAAAAAAATCATAGAGTTAAGTTACAATACGTGAAAAGGGTCTCTTTTATTATATTTCCTTTCCGAGTTATTAAGATTTTCCCACATATTTTTAATTTTCATAATTCTTTCTCTTTTCTGTTGGAAACTGAAGTTGCTGCTTAGATATTTAAAATGTGCTTTCTGCTATATTGGGAAACTCTTACACAATTATTTTGGTTTTTCCCTTTAAAAGTCTCATCACAAGTTAGACACAGAGTCATTTGTGAAGCTAGTACCTTTACTTTGAATGATCATTTTCTAACTTATAAACAGTAAGCAATTAATACAAAATTATTTCCTAAGTTAATGTCTTGAGCAATTTCTAGTTTTTATTTCACCAATGTAGAGACAAAGAATACATGCGGCAGCCCTGGTACTCCCCCTAAAACATCCTAACCTGTGAATTCTTAGATCTGAACTGAATTTTTTTGTTTTCTGGTTAATTCCTTATAACTTCATCAAGCAATAAAAAAGGAAAGCCCCTCTAGAATTATTTTCCAAAAACGTGTCTGTTCATCCCGTGAAAGCAAGCTTACAACAAGCTACAAATACCAGATGTCTCCAGTTAAACAGAACATGAAAAGACTGTGGTGGAATAAGAAGGGCGAGGAGGGGAAGGGGAGCAGAAGGAGGAAGAGAAAGGTGGACAGGGAGTATAAGGAGGAAGCAGGAGAGGGAGGGGGAGAAGAGAGGAGAGGAACAGGGAATTGGAAGAGGGATGATAAGATGGGGATGGAGATCAAAGATGAAGTAGCAAGATGAGAAAAGGGGGGGGGGGGGAGAAGGGAATAGGAGACAGGATGAGAGGGATGCGGCAGGGTAGGGCAGAACAGAAGTGTAAGGAAGATGAGACTTAATAATAGATGTTTGTGATAAATAAAAGAGACAGGCACTTAGTTAATGTATATTATTTCAAAATACTTTACATATACCTATAAGTGTGTGTTCTGAGTAATCCAGATTTTTGCTCAAGGTAATTATATCTTTTAAACCTCTGGCTAGCAAATTGAACAATGAAACTGAATCATTACTCCTGGATCTGCTAACATGATTCACATCTTCCATCAAAAGGGCTGAAGCATCAGTTATATCCATTTCTGCAAAAACAAATTTCAATTCAGTTTACATTATTAGTAGGACATCAAAAAGATATCAATGAAAGGATTCTAAATACCTTTCTCTATATACAGTTGCAAGAGTGCTAATTGTGCTCTCCATATCATAAGATGTCGACACAAATCAACAGAATGAGGATTACACCAATTTAAAAGATACTGCATTTTGTCTCCCTATAAGGACAAATTTCACAGGAATATAATTTATTCATGGATTAAAATCCACTCAGGAACACCAAATACTAATAAATTTCCTAAATTACACTTACTACTTCTTTGGCATGCCCAGACACTGCCATAGACAAACAAAGAATGCTAAAGTTGAAAATACCCATCTCTTTAAGAGATTGCATTTTTGTCTGGGAAAATTTTGAGAATATCCGACCTTCAATATTGGGCCTCTGAGATGGATTTTTTGACAAAAAAACACCCAAGAGTCGAAGAAACAAGTAGAAACTGTTTTTTGGTTGTAATCCAGAATTTGTTGGAAGATCCATGATGTTCTGCACAAGCAGCAACATTTCAGCACCGCTAGAACTAATAATTATTATCTACATTACAAATTCAGTCGTGAGAAAGAAATTCAATAGTTGTATGTAACAAAATTATAATGATAATAATAAAATTAATAATAACATTAATTTTGTCAACAGAAAAGGGTTCATAAGAGTGTTTGAGAAATCCATTTTCTTAGCAATATATAATATATTGCAAAAATTAAAATATTGAAGTGCAAGCATGGAAGAATGAACATTAACAATTAGAGGCAAAATGTGATAAAATGGAGACTTCACACAATTCTATAAACTCTTGAATACATTATCGAGAAGGTTGACTCGTATAAGGCAATCTCAAAAATTCTTGAGAGATTGCCTTGCATGAAGAGAATAAAGATTGTTATGAAAGTTGCAAATATTGCCAAAGATATTTTGAGGTCTAGTGGGAAGTTACTCCAAGGGCTGAGGGTGAACAATGATCAAACTCATTTACAGAGAAAGGAGTTGAAAGAGTCAAAGCAAAATTGATGAATAGGCAAAAACCCAATCCAAACTTAGTTATTAGCAGACCTCAGATTTGAGGACAAATGCCAATTTAGTTCCTTCATGAGGTTGTGGAAAATAATTTTAGATGTTTATGAATCATGAAAAAATAGATTTATTGAAAACATCTAATAGTGCCTAAAATGTCCTAAAAGAACAATTAATGCCTATTTTAATAGGTTTGTGCCCAAAACAAGTAATTTTTAAGAATTATCATATTTTAATTACTCATTTTTTCTTTCTCGCTATGGAGTAAAGAGAGGGTAAAATCGTTGCAAAATTGAGCAAAAAAATCTTCTAATATGTGGTGTAACCAGTTTTGTGGGTCCTTGATACAGAAAAATCGAATGACGGCAAAATGTCTGTCTGTCCATCCATCCAACCATCTGTGGACAACGCTAGCGGCTAAACTGTTCAGCCGATTTTCTCCAAACTTGATATTCCCCAATAGATCTGGCTGATGTCATGGCCCCTTAAATTTGAAACATATTTTAATTTTGGGGGGTACTTTACAAGAAGTCCCTGGGACATTTTCCAAATTTTCAAAAAAATGACTCCATTGTTTTTTAATTACATTTTTTTATTGGGAAGTGTGAAGGACATTTAAAAGAATGGTGCAGGTCTCATGTTCATTAAAAACTGTGATTTTTAGAAAATTGTAAAAGTTCAAAATTTTTTCAGTGTCTTCCGACAACTAACATATTAACAATAAAGATTATTTCCTTAATGAAATCTCTTCTTTAAAGATAGATTTTGAAATAAGGTGTATAATTTTTTGGAAATTTGAGTACTTTTTGTGTAATTTTGAGTGAAAATACCAGTGAGAAAGTATGTGCTGTTTAGCACCACTAGAATAAGTTTCTTATACTGAAATGCTAATATTCGCTGATCAAATATGCAATTGACTAAGCACTGAAATCTTTCACCCCATACTGAACATAAGGAGTTCTACAAGTCAATATAAAGTTGATGTTTCACTCTCATCTCTGATCAGCATGCACTTACGCAAGTGCACTCATTCCCGGTGCAAATGTGCTGTTGATAGATTGAGAATGAAAAGTGTGAAAGAATGAATGAATTGAAGTAAAGTGAATAAAATAATACGCTTGCAGTCACTTCTTAAATGTAAAAATACTTGACTTTCCTAAATAATAAAAAAATGCCTAATTTAATTACTTTGTGATGAGTTTTAATGTCAGAAACATAACTTTTCATGACCAATGTTTGTTAAATGCCTGGTTTAATTACTTTAAAACCTATTTTAAGTGACTAAAACATTAGTTTTCATGCTTAAGATTGCCTTATTTCATACTTTCGTTACCTATTTTAGGTGAGAGAAAAAAAAAAGGGTAGTAGTAGTAGTAGTAGTAGTAGTAGTAGTAGTAGTAGTAGTAGTAGTAGTAGACTAATAATTCATCTCTCAACCCTAAGTTTCATCAATTTTCATTGGAAATTAATCTTGGCTGAAGCTAGACCTGACCATGATTAACGTCCCTGGATACGCTATCCTCCATAAGCGAGTAAACAAGCGTGGAGGTGGTATTCTTATTTATTTATTTATCATATATCCAATAGGCATTTGCTCAAATGAAATTATACACAACCCATAGTTGATGTCCATACACAATAAACAATATGAAAATTAATTCTAACACGGACATCATTAATGAGAACAAAACATTAACTAAATGCAATAGTTGGAAGTTATAACATTATTGATAAACAATTTAAATTAGCTGAAATATATTTTTTGTTTCCAAGTTCTCACAAAACTTGCTTCATACATAACTATTTCTTCTATACTCAATAATTCATTACAATATCTGGGTATATAAGGAATTGATGAAAAATAGTAACTTTGTGATTTACAAAATATTTCTTCTTCTATTAAAAATACCTTTCGGGCTTCATAAACGGGATCTATCAGACATTTCTTGTGCACAAAGGTTTTGTCTGCTACTGCGGCAGACATCTTCAGCAGACACAGTGTCACGTAGTGTCGTTTCAGACAACTCACTGGTGGCAGGTAAACATTTCATTGTTCACAATTCCCGTGAGTTGTTTTAAGTTGTATATTTGTCTTTTTATAAAACCTCGCAGTTTTAAATACTTATTAACTATATAATTAAGACAATCATAAAATAACATATTTACCTTAGATTTTCAATAAATTCAATCACTGCGAGTGCTTCCGTGATATGAGAAATTTACGATTCCCTCATAGAAGCTCTACGAGTAAATTTGAAAGTTTGGGAATGCTGAACTTATTACTGCAGGTGTTTACAGATCATTTATGTCAGATCCAAGGCTTGTATAATCAGACTTACTACTCTGAAAAATTTAACGCAGCTAGCAAACGACATGAGCCTGTCTTAATTTTTAGTGATTGTAATTTCCCATCCATATCTTGGACTCAACACAGAGCTTCTCTGAGTACAGAAGTTGAGAAACAATTCTTACAGTACTATGTTAATTCAAACATCCTCCAGATCACCTAGTTATTATCACTTCAAATATCTAGCAGATGGAATTAAGTGATAATTGACCATCTTCCAATGACATACCTGAGAATCACAATTTCTTTGCAGTGAATTATAATGAAATTAAAAGATGTTTGAATGAACATCTTTTATCAACTGCATGTTTACAGAATTATCAGTCAAGGAACCAAGACACTGAAAAAATTATGAGGATTTTGTGACATACCTTGACAACTTGAAACTTTCTCGCCAAATTGTAAAATGAGAAAAAGTCAGGAAAAATCACGACACAAAAAGACAAATACGAGAAATGCATAGGGCCTGGCATAAGTATAAGTTTGGTTTCAAAGAACACTATTTAGTCTACAGAGATATTTCAAACACGCTCACGACTCACTTCGACTCGCATAAATGGAAGAAAAAATATGAAGAACAAGTGGTACAAACTGGCAACAATAAATTCTACTCATAAATCAGAAGACAAATAGCATGTAAATCTGGACCTCCTTCTGATTAATGGAGTCACTTGCACTGATTCAGATGAAATCACAGAATGTTTTACAGATTATTTTGAAGACATTTATTCAACTAAACCCGTGAACTGACTACAACCAACTGCAAGAAGATACACAAACTCTTAAAGACATTTCCTTCAACAATATTGAAACTGATCAGATTTTATATAGTTTAAAGGCTGATTCAGTTTTGGTTCCTGATGAAATCCCGCAGATTTTTCTAAAAACTTGTGCTAGATTGTTAGCCTTTTTGCTGAACTTGATCTTCAAACAATCTCTCAATAAGCAAACACTAACCAATATCTGGATAAAGGCTAATGTCACTGATTTTCAAAACGGGAGATAAATGAAATCGAAGGCACTACAGGCCCATAAGTCTCACTAGTCATATACAAGGTAATGGAAACCATAATTACTGTGAGGATTCGAGACAATTCCGAACGAAACAACATAAACCTACAGGAACAGCATGGTTATGTACCAGGATGGTCTACATTCACCAATTTACTCCCATCATTGGTTGTTTGGACAAAAGCTGTACATGTAGACTAGCCTATGGACATGGCATATTTGGATTATGCTAAGGCTTTCAATAAGGAGCAACACCAACTTTTGTTTCATAAGCTGCATCCCTTAGGGATAAACAGGAAAATTCTCCAGTGGATAAGAGAATTGTTGTTAAATAGAAAGTTGGGGGTTGGAAAGTTCTTTTTAACTAACTGAATTAAGACTATCAATGATTAGATATATGATTAGATTAATTTATTATAATTTCATCAAACTACATTACAAAATTAGGTGGTTTTCAAAATAATTACTTGTGAACTTTGTCAACTATTTGTGTGAGGTATGTGTGTATCAGCTTGTTGCTACTGCTGTGTAAAATAAATAAATAAATAAATATTTCTTACTTAAGCTTTCACACTATATTTTACATACATGTGTACATTAGAATACTGCAAAAAAAGGTCATTTTCGAATTTTAGAAGTACATTCTTTCTTTGCATTCAAAATTAAAAAATGTTAAGTTTAAGACAAGAAAAAATGGAATTCATTGAAATATTTTAGAGGTCTTATAATTGAAATTTTGCACAGCTCTTTATTTTATTTATTTCTTCTTCAGAACTGATTTAAGAGGAACAGGAAAGAGGGACCACAAAAATTAACTTTCGGTTTACACTGCATATTCTCTAGGATTGCGTTAATTTATACACAATGAATAAAGTTTATAAAATTATATATTTACAGTATTGTATAAATAAAAGCATCAACAGAACTTGAAGACTTGTTAAGAACTATAGATGGTGGTCGTTCATGAGCAAATGGACCATAAGGAGAACGTTCAATTATATGACATATGGAACTAAACTGCTAAAAATCTTATCTATTACAATTACATTCATATCTGAATATATTTGCATCTCTATATGAATTTAATACTAATAAACTTACAAAAATCTGAAATTGTATGAAAATGTAAAGAAAACTTACAAAACTATTGCACCCATTTTTGAACTTAAATGAAAATAATAATAATAAAACATAACAAATGTTGAATATTACCAAGGAATGGCAATTGTGTCGGTTGATGCACCAGGTAGAAAAAAGCAACCGTTGAGGCGATGATGGAAATGTTCCCACAGTTTACATACAGGGTCTCTCTTAGGAGGCCACAAATCTATTACAATATCTGTTATAAACGGAATGCATGAACGCAGTTGAGCTTCAGACACTATATCTACAGAAAGTAGAAATTTTAGTAGTTCATCCAATAATGCATAATTGCTAACCATCTGCAACAAAATGAAAAATAATAAGCATGAACTAAAAATTTTCAATATCAATACACCTAATATTTCAAGGTGTTAAATTCAAATTATCAAGATCAGTAGTAGCTTGTGTATGGAAAAGTAGTGATTTAAAAAATGTTTAGGATATCTCACAAGCAAAAGTAAATATTACATGAAAACTGGATTCACAATATTAAACCTTTTAACTCTTTGACGCATACAAGACACATGTACCTTCGATTATTTCATGCCAGTATGAAAGAGCTTAGTGAAAACCGAATTATATATTTAATTGTGTCTATTTACGGTAAGTTGTCTGACACTTGGTTATCTATGATCTCACACACTATCATATAATTGCATTGTTTCATTGTTGGGAAGATATTTTCCCCCTCTAGGTTATTGCCTGTGCTGATAAAATAGGCTTTCTAATGATTACATCAATAATATCATATTGTTTCTTTTGTTGTGATATTTAGTTTTGACACATGTCCCTCTGCATGTCAAGTTTTTTGTTGTTGTTTTAAAACACATTTGTTGTCTTTTTCACAACATGTTTCTCAGCCCTTCTTGGGCACCGTAAATCTGGAGTAAACCTCAGTTAAGTTTTTGCCTTTTGTCATGTCACAGTCAGTCAATGGCTTACATCCGTTCAACAAGGAGCTCAGCACCATTAGTAACCAGGGTTCCCAGACAGTCACCCGTCGAGGAATCTGATGTGTCTTGAGTTACTTAACTTCTGTGACTTCATGGAATAGTTAAGTAATTAGGGCTAACAATATCAGAGGGAAAAAAACTCACAGGCCATTGCAGTCTTTACATCTACTCATGTGTACACTACAATTTCCTAGAGTTACATTGTTACAAACCTTTGCATTGCAATTGTTTTTCTTGATTTGTTTTAAAATTATGGGTACAAGAGAGCATGAATATTCTGCCAATAACTATGAGATGAGATATTGCAAATTCTTGATGAGTGCAATATTGCTGACAACTTAATTCTCAATGTGGAAGACATGTTTTGAAGGATGACATTGACAATGGCATTTCAGAACTTGTAATTGCTGATCTGAAGAAAACTTATTCTATGATTACGGATGGTAAACTAAACAATGATTCAAATCTGTTAGTTAATAAATGGCAAACCATTCATCCACAGCATTTCATATTTGAATGGAGTATACATTATCATCCTCATGTTTTCATTGATAATGGATATCATGATTTTGGAAAGGTTTTGATTTGTGGTGTAAATGTGCTTGAGATAATGCCAAAGCCTATTGATATTTTATTGTACGTAAAGAAACGGATTTGCATTGTCAAATATTCTGTAATTCCTGATACTGTTGGATATCCACTAGTACTGAGTTTCCACATTCTTCTGCATTTAGAATTTACCAATCTAGTGATCCTTATACATGTATTTTATGGCATTTTTTTGTCAGTAGGGTTGTGAAGATTTAATCAAATGATTTAAAAAAAAATCAGATTTAAATCATTTTTAACAAGTTGTTAAAATAAATATTTATTTTGTTACATGTCTTTCAAAGAACCAAGAACTATAAAATGTATACAGAAATGCAAGTGTAAATTACTACAGACAGGGAGCTAAATATTTTATTCAAAGCGATTATAATATCAAAAAAACTATATTTGAAGATCAACACAAGCTTGGCAGCCTTCTCAGTTCCAAAAGGAGGCATTCCTTCAGATGAATCATGCTCCTCAGAAGAAGAAGGGAGACTGCTTCACCACACCTCCTAAGTTAAAGCTATACCCTGCTAATATGCATACTAGCAGGTTATGGTTAAGCAATCCCCACAGATTTTTGAGGTTGCAAATACATACTTACAGTACTTTGAAAGAGACTCAATAATGGGCAAGCACGGACATGATGACAACGGGCAAGTGCTATGCACGCAAAATTATTTTGGGTGTTAATAGGTTAATAAAAAGAGGGCCAGAAAAAATTATTTTGTAATAATCGTGTTAAAAAAGAAAAACAGACAAAATGTGGCTTAAGTTTACTCATGCAGAATATACACAGCTTTGTACTTCATTTGATGAAATTTGATGCTGTTGAAATTGGAAGTTTTCGTAAGTTGTTTCATCATGATAGAAACTGAGGTATACAACACAGTTTATCATGGCAAAGAATTGGGTAAGCTTAATAAACAAAATGGGAAACAATAAGAGATGTTTAGTGTGGTGCCATCAACAAACACTTGTGCCCAATAATGTCTATTGGGCGTTAACCAGTCTCAAGGATGTTATACCAACTATGAATAATCCTTTTTTAACATATATATACCTTCAAGGTTCTATGTATGTTCACTCTATTTAAGAAGAAACAATTTCATTATGCAAGAAATATTCAGCGATACAAAACGATTACAAAAAATTAAAATTTGAAGTTAACAAAGAAATTTTGAGAAAATTCTTCCATGTAAAGGTTAAAAAGTGTTACAACACACCAACTGCAATTAAAATTGGGCACATTTTGTAAAAAGAAAAAACCAATTCGGATGTTTAAAAATTTTAAATTTATCTTTATAACTGTTCTCGGCTAATAGACATAGACATTCTGTGTGTATAATAGATAATGAATAATTACAGTATTATAATAATAATAATAATAATAAAAAAAGAGTGGACTGAACACCTGAAAAGGAACCTTAATAAGGACAGACAGTACAGAATGAACAGGGAAGTAGCAGGTTATAACACATGTATGAGGAAAAGAATGATCGATAACTGTCATGAAGGGTTTAAGACCCTTGGCCCAAAAGTGAAAACCTCCAAAACCAATCTTTCAAAAGCTCTGTACTTTAATGCTCCCTATTTTAATTGGGAGAATATGATAGTAATAAAAGGTGATTAATCTTTAAATCTTTAATTAAAATATATACCTTACATAATTCTGTAAATTGGTTACCAGTGTACTTCACTGCAAAGTGAAGCCAAACAGTTCCAAGTAATTCATTAATAAAAGTAATTATTAAAGAACTTACTCTGCTACTAGATGAACCCATGTACGCTCCTCTTTCATCATACATGTACAACTGCCCTAAATGGAAAAGAAGCCAAAAACTGAACAACACTGGATTCGTACAGGTTACATTATTAAACACTCCATTCTTCTGAATGTCATTTGATGACGAATGTAGTAACCTTGTACACAAAGTATTTACATGGGGCCAGAATTCCTGGAAGAAAAAAAAAAGAAAATCATTTCCTCAACATCATTTACAGATAGCTTATACCTTTAATAATCCAATCATGTGAAATGTTCCTGTTTTAATTTAATTTATATTGTTTTTTATGGTTTCATGAACAAGATATGTCAACAAATTTATGCATTCTTAAAAACTCTCTCTCTCTCTCTCACACATATGTATGTGTTTCCCAGTACATGTGGTAGTGTAGTGCATGTTAGTGTCTAAACTGTTCAGTCAAATTCCTTCAAAATTTATACTCAATGATCAAATTAAACAAACCCAAGACCCTTTAAAATGGGTATTTTGATGGGGGGGGACGACATTTTACATTAAACTTTTATTCATTTTAAGCTTTTTTCTCACAGAACATGAAGAACAATTAAAAAAAATAGTGCAGGTCTAAATTTCGTTGAACTCCCTGAATTTTCGAAACTTGTTTATAATTTTTTCAGCATCTTCCCACAACTAAAATATTGAAAATGAGAGTTTTTTTTGGATGAAATCTGTTATTTTTAAGACGGATCTTGAAATAAGGTCATGTACAATTTCTTGGAAATATGACTGGTTTTCATGTATTTTGGGGTGAAATATAGGCAGTTTTTAACCATTTGTTCCCTTACATTTTCTATATATATATATATATATATATATATATATATATATATATATATATATATATATATATATATATATATATGCTATACATATATATATATATATATAAAAAGAGTCTTATAAAGTTTCTTGAATACTCAAAAGTTTTCTGTGAAAATGAGCCCAAATTTCCTCTTTTTCAGAAATGCATAAACATCATTTTTTCAAAAACAACTCCAAATTTTTGTTTAAACTTTTTGTATGAATAGTGCTAAATATACTGTTTAAGATGACCCAAAAGTAATTTTCTGTATTTACTTATTTTTCCAAAAATTACGCAAATCTATTTTTTTTCAAATTTCTCACGCTGTTAAAATGCAGCGAGTTGTAAACATTATTGCATTTATGAGTGAAAGTGTTTCAAATGACTTCAAATGAAGTTTTTCAAAAACTCAAAAAGATTTCTGTGATAAAGAGCTTCAAATTTCACATTTACAGTAACGCTTAAATGACATTTTCATAAACATGGCTCCAAAATTTTCAACAAAAATTTCCATTTAGGACGAGGTTTTGCTGTTCTATAAATATATAAACTAATATAAAAAGATCCAATAAATGCTGACATTTTTTTAGTTTTTTCAGACTAATTTCTAGTAGTAATTAATACTATGAATCTTTATATATAATTCAGTATAGTAAATATTCCAGTGTCTTTAATACTCACATTTTGATGAGATGTACTGTTATGCTTGTCAATGAACAGCTGAATTAGAAGCCACGATTCCTTCACACACGTACATAGAAATGGAGATTTTTTTTTAATTTCCTTTGGTGAAAGCTAAAAGACATTTCATAAATTTATGATCAATATAAATTATAATGCACCATACAAGTGTAACGTTTCAAGAAAGAAAAATAGAAAAAGGAAGAAAGGACAAACACCTTTTCAAACCTTGAAATGGCAACTGTAAATAATTCTTCAAATATTAACTGAATATACTGTTTCATTTCTTCATGAATGTCATATGAAACACCTTGCAATTCATCATGTTTTACTAATTGCTCCAAACGAAAGAGAATACAAAGTCGATACCATAAAAGATCTAAACTAAGATGCACCAAATGAAATGAAGCATTAATACACTGCAAAAAAGAAAATAATTGAAAAGTAACCTAATCTCAAAAAACAATTGTGAACTGTCCAAAACATTTATCATAGACAATTCCACAAAGGAAACTGATCATTATTTTTAACACTTACATGATTAGAATTGGTAGAATATTAGCACAGATTTTAAAATCAATTGGCGAAATCTTTAATTTTCCAATGAGTTCTTGGTGTATTCTGAACTCTGCTACATTTAGTAAAAAATGGCCTCTTAAAAAATATATACACTCAAAACAATTGTATTTTCAGAAAAGAAATCCAAACCCATAAGTGAAATTGCAAATTATTTTTTTATTAGCATGAAAGTACATTTGATGTGTATATTTGAGGTCTACAAAATAAAAACTATTAGTGTGATATTTTCATGCTATCTATTCTTATCACTCCCTCCAATCAGAAAATGGCTAACATAGAATCAAAAAGTATTAAAGACAAGATGCATCACAATCAGACATGCATAATTACAAATTTTCAAAATTTAATATTACCTCATTATTCATAACACTGCCTGAATAGATAATAAATTCAGATAGATCAGATAACTTTTTTACACGCCTCCAAAATGAAGAAAGTTGATTGTGTAGAGAGTTTAACTTCTTCGTATCACATAACCAAAAGGACTCTTCATCCCAGGGGCTGCAATGACAAAGAAACTTTTTATTAAAAAAGAGAGAAAGAAGGAATAGGTTCAGACAAAATTCAATCACCAAATAATGCCGGAAAAAGTGCTGGGCCTTAAAAATTCCCCTTTTTGTGATATTTTTTCAAGTCATCATAAAGTAATACGATGCAAATTGACTCCAAGTTGTTTCAGCCTCTGAACTTTTTTATTTTTAATAGCGTAGCAACAGAACAAAATAAACTTACAATATAGCACATTTTTAATAGCATCTGTAACTTCCATTAAAAAGTACAACAATTAATGAGTAAATCATTCTATTCACAATAGGCCTAAAAACAATTTGATTTGATCTATTTTGTCAAATAACAGCAAAAACTGTATGAAACGTATGAAACATGATCAATACGTAAGGGGGGAAGTACAATCTGTGCATGCTTCCTTGAACTACAGAATCTCTTCTCCACTCTGTAACCCAAATAGCCGAATAATGAAAAAAAGTTCCAAAAATGTGAGGTAAGCAATACTTGAAAACTAGACATTTTCACTCCCACATTATAGAAAACTTGCATCAGTAAAAGAACTACAGATCTGTTTTTTAGTATTGCTAACAAAACCGTAATTCAGACCCCCGCCCTGTGCTCCTACCACAACTAGCAAAAGGAGAGCTCAGCAAAACAGACAGTGTTGCGATGGCGGGGGGCTTTTTAAAAAAGCTTGTAGTAAGATCTACTTATGTGAGAACTGTGCCACAGACATTGGAACATAGCAAGTGCCTGAACCATGCCAAAGCACTTGTGGAAGAATCTACTTGTGAGAGAACTGTGCCAGTGGCCAATGGAACTCAGGAGGTGTTGGTAATGCATTAAGCACAACACAAACACCTTTTTTGATAAAAATGTATATTCCACGATTGATATTGCCACATCCAATGCTCTGTAAATTTGTAATACATCTTCCAATTTGCAGGGTATCCTACTATAAGTCCCTAGGACTTTTTCAAAATTTTATCAAAAATGTTTCATTAAAACTTCTTAAATTTTGAAAGATGAGAATGATTACATGTTTTGTACCCCCTCTTTAATTTACTTTAAAGGTAGAGATGCTTTTCTTACCGAAAATTGTTCAAAACTCTCACGATTCTTTGATTATGAGTTTTTCAAGTGATGGGTTGGCGTTAGCAAGTTGCAATATTACAATTTTTAAGTAATTGTTACAAATGGAAAAGTTATTATGATTTATATTTTTAAAATACATTGTATATGCTGTATACACCGCTGGAAGTTTACAGTAGGCAATATGCAATTAAAAGTTCATTAAAATAAACTATATATTTGATAAACATTGTAGTTTCATTTGAAGCATAAAAATGTATGAAGATGTAGAAAAATTTATTCTTAAATGAGAAACAAATTGAATGAGAGATCTATTCAATATGAGAATTCTAGAGATCAATTACCACACTCACCAGTTTTAAAACTCAAATACTCAATAGATTTTAATTGAAAGAAAGTAAATCTTGCATTCTTTCACATTTTTAAGCATTTGAACACAAAAAATTTAATACTTACTTTGCAAGGAAACTATAAATATAATTCATTAATTCACATATTTCTTTTCTCATGTTGCTATAATTTTTATTTTTAAATTCATTTTCTCCTGGATCATACACTCTCTTACTCGTTCTTAAGGCATTGTGATAAATACTGAGGTATTTTTTTCTGTAAAAGAATAATTCATTAAAAAGAATAACACAAAAATATAAAATTTATGTAATAGTTTTAAAATACTGATAATAATCTTTCAAGAATGCTTATATCTTGTAAATGAAACAGAATTTGCAAGATAACAATCTACAAAGCATTAAGGTATCAAAATTAAACTTTTAAAAACCATCTCAACTTTTATTTTTCCATTAAATATAAAACTGGAACCAAAACCAAACAAAATGGTTTAAGTTACAGTTTCTAAAATCCGTGACTAGTTACGCAGGGCTCCTGTTTCAAGAAGTGACTCGAGGTGTAAACAACTAACAATTGTAACAAAACTAGTTTTCCAGGTGTTTCTTAAGAATTCACTTCATAAAGGTAAGATTTTCTCTTTTTCTTCTTTCTTTATTAATTTCACAGGCAATCCCCAATTAATACATAGTATAAAAGTTACAATGATGAAAGAAAAGAAAATAAATAGATACAATGATGAGACACAAGCATGAATGATCTAAGTCAAATAGCAGATAATTTTTAAACAATTTTACACTATTGTGTTCAGAAATAAAAAAGATTTCATTGTCTATTATAAGTTTAATTGCATGTTTGCACATTCTCCACATTGGGGTATTATACCAATTGTGTATGCGAGCAGGTAGTACTGAGAAGGTGTAATGGTAAGTTGACGCATGGGTACTGTCCATGATACCTTTCAAAGTAACAACACACACTATAGCATTGGTACATACAAGCTTACATTGCATGTTTTCAACCAAACATAGTATATCTATTCCTTACAATAAGGATAAGGAGAATAAGAATAAAGACGGAAAAGAAAAAAAGAAAAAGGAAGGAGAAGCAGAAAAGAAATAACTATGGGGATAAGATAACCACACCATAAGGTGTGGAAGTTGGAAGGAAGTTACACTTACTATTTCAAATTAGTATTCAACCCATAAATCCACAAATGCATGCAGCCAGGATAGGAAATGCAGGTCAGGCTTGAGATAGACAGAGTAAGCAAAGAGGGCATGAGGGGACAGGGCAAGGGCAGACTTGGCGAATTGGGAAATACTATTTATTATTTCAAAGATATTATAAGTATATACATCTTGATAAACTAAACAAGAAACTTTTGGCATAAAGGATAGTGCACACCCCTTCCACTACTGAGAACCACATTCAATCTCTGGCCAATCTAAGAGAAAATTTGTGGAGGATAAGGTGAGCTCTTGGAATGTCTTCATGGGGATCACCTGCAACTTGTTTTCTGATTTCCCTGTCTCTCTTCATTATCTCTATCATCTACTCATTAGATCAGTGGTTTTCAAATCTATTTAGTTTGCAGCACACGTGAATTGTACAAATCCATAATTCCCGTGGAATTACAAAATGTTTACAATAATTGATAGATCATTTATAATTCATCAGCTAGTAATACACTTGTGTAGACTCAGGAGTCTGAAAGTTGCTTCTTTCTTTATTAAATTATTTGCACCACACTCTTTGAGACTGCAGTACATCATTCATGGGCTTCACAACCTTGGTAGTTGAATGTTCCCTGAACTCCGAATACCTAATATTTTAAATGAACATAAGCACGCACCCATGCTCTCACACACAAAAATTTATGCTGATAATTCTCGAAATACCACTTTCAGATTATAATTAACATGCTAGACTCCTGCAAAAACTCCTTACTTTGTAATTAAAAATCGTTTGAAAAGTGAAAATTAATTTATAGTAGAAACTAACTTCGAACAGCCTGTCCTTAAACTGTATGGTACAGCATTACAGGTCCAGTACTATGTGAGTAACCATTCTAATATTGCTAAGCTCTGAGATTGAATTGCACAGCAAACAAAAGTCACTTTAACTTTATCATGAAAGATCATTTCCATTTTTCCTTCAATGTAATTTTAAATAATTTCATGTTTCTGCACTTTTCTCTGACCCCCAATTCCATGGAGTGGGAACATCCAAAACATCGTTCTCCAAAAATCTAATAGTAAGTTCACAAAGATCTAATTTTGTAAAATACTGCTCAAGAAACATAATTCAGGCCCCATCTTCCTTCCCTCATTTCCGCAACAGGTCTCCTCATAACTAGTATTCGCACAGAACTCATCTGAATCCCAAAACCTAATTTGAAGGGTCTAGGACACATCGTTTCTGTGGTAGGTGGGATTATAATGTGTTGCAATATATGATTCCTTGTACTACACCTGGAGTCTTTCTAGACCCCAGAATCATTAATTTGTTAATATTTTTCTGAATATTCGTAGGATAATTCTACATGTGCCTTCATAAAAATTATTAAACAGGTATCAAACCATTTTTACATATTCTTCAAATTTTATTAGAGTTATTAAATTTTTTTGTTTCATGGGACTGGTTGGATGTAAGGTTTAGTCAGTTACTTTTACAATTATCACCTGAAACATCCTGCCATGAACTTCAAAAGATGTCTGATACCATCAATATTTGATTTATTTCGAAATAACTTTCACAAACTTTTGTAAATATTTCTAAAGCATTATGTATCATTAATGGAGGCTATGTACAGTGGAGATTTTTCTTTATATGAAATATTTAATATGAATAAATTATATTTATTATGTTATTTAACATAACTTATAATAGGTATCCTTATGTATGACTCGAGCATGTGGAGTCTAGGACTGGCGATGATGGTAACACTGTGCTTTATTTTGCTTCGGAGAGAGACAGCGCTATTGGTAGCAGAGAAACTGAAACACTGATATAGACCAAGGCCCAAAGACATATATATGGCCCTCTTGTAATCCCATCTTATGTTTAACAATACCTGTGATAGTCCATTTAAAATCATGGGCAAATGTTGGCGCCTTCGATACTTATATTAATAATAAATATTGATAATGATATGAATGAAAACATTTTGTCCCTAAAAATAACCACATATTTCAGTCATGCTACACAACAAATTCTGCATGAGTACATGATATTATTTGATTTAATGAAAAACATTCAGGAATTTCTCTTTTATCTTCCAGAGTCCCATAAAATATGATGTAATGTAATGTTTCAAATCATTAATGGTTGATCATATTATTAAATGCTTTCTGTGTGACTACCATAATGTTTGTATGAAAAATTACCTGAAGAAAAACTAATTGGGCTGATTAATTAACTTTATGTACAAAGAAGTGCAAAAATGTTTTATTACTATGGAAAAGGAACATGAGTGCACCAGACTACCATCCCGATGAAATTGCGCAAAGCAACTGTCACCATTATTAGTTCTCAGATGTGCCAGTCTCACTTCAGTCTTACACTTCGCATGGTTGAGTTATAAAATCAATTATTTACATGCATCATATTGCCGTAAACATTAGTGTTTACCACTTCCAGTTGTCAGTAAAAGCCTGGGCTCCAAAAAGGCACCAGGAATAGATTGGATTGGTACATCATAGAAAAAGGAGATACGTTAAAAGGGTTATACACAGAGAAGATACTCATAGATTTTTGAGAGTCAAATTAATATACAATAGCAATCCTAAATATCATCAGAGTACTGAAAAAACAGGCGAAGTTTGAAGTCAGCGACCAATTTCTTGAATAAGTTATGTCCTGCCTTCATTATCAGTACGGTCATATGAACTGTGCAGAAGTGCTCGTATTTGACTAAAGCTTAAAACCTATCGACACAACCAATCTGCAAAGTTGCATATGACTAGAAGAAAGTCTACTAGCTTAAAATAAAAGGGATTTCAGAACAAAAAAGTTGCATCTTTTCAAATCATGTATTCTTTACAATACCCCCTCACATAACGATGTCATAAATATCGCAGAAAGAGGTCTTCCTGGAATAAAATCACTCTACATCAGTAAACTATTAGTGCTCCTATAAAAGGATTTAATGAATCTGCAAAACTGCTTTAATTTGTGAGTAATCATGGATCACACACATTTTCAATACAATGACAAGCTATAGAAAAATGATCCAGATACAAATTTTGAATTAGGCTCTGAAGAACCCTAAATAATTTAATTGAACGTTTAAAATATAAAGACAAAAAGTCCACTTATGATGGTTTATGTTTTTTCAAATTGAAAAGAAAAGGATTTGGCTATCGAACAGAGATTTTTATTTAATAATAAAAGTACTTAGTTCATCTTATGTTTAAAAGAGATATACATGGGCCCAGTCATGTTATCATAAAACCTTTTTTATTGCTAAATTTAATAATTATTATTACATTAATTTAATAATAATAAATAAATTATTCTTAATTTTAATTAATTTATTTTTTAATTTTATTATTATTAAATATTTATTTTATTATTAGTCTTATTTATTAAAGGGGATTACAGTGTAACAGCCTATATTTCCAATTATTGAAAATTGTCAGTTTTTTCAGTATATTGACAATAAGTTCCAGCCACTAAAAATAATAATTTACAATTTAACAATACTTACAGGCACCAATTAAAAATATTATCTTCTAGTAAAGGGCAGTCTCTGTTATATTTTCTTCCAAATAATCTGACTTGATGTGAACATTTACGATTGTCATGATCAAACAAGATTCGAATAGCATCGTTTTTCAAAAAACTGTTCCCTAACCTGCTGTCTTTCAAATTATCTTCTCCCAGACAATTAAACCAGAAGACACAATCAACTGAAAAAACATAAAATAATAAATACATTAAAATTTTCAAAAACCGCATTTCTATAATTTTTGTGGACAGAATGATGATACAGTATCATTAGAATTTTTGCCTTTTCAGTGAAAAAGAAAATGAAACAAAATGATTTTAAAATAAAATACATACCATCCTCGTCAACGTTCATATTGAATTTCTATAAAGAGAAACAATACAAGGAAAATTGATTTTGAGTAATTATTATATTCATTTGGAGATCACTTTCAATGCCTTGAAGTTATCAATCTGTTGAGTATCTCCTAAAAAATTAATCGATCGCAAATACGACATTATCACGTTTATACACGAATATATAAACAATGACATTGTCATCTGCATCACAGTAATTCAAACTCTCTCAATGTATGTATAGCACCAATGTGTACAAATTCGCAAATATTAAACAATAACATTGTGGGCTATCGCATGTTATTCCCGCCCGCCAGTTCCCGCTTGCACCAGCTTGCACGAAAACAATTGACGCGCGCTGGGCAATTCTAATTTAAAAGATGATTTAAAATATACTCGGATAAAAAAAAGACGGCGATTTGAAAGCAATCCGCTGGGGCACGGTTTTTAATTTAAATGCTACATTACACCTCATTTCTTAAATTAAAGCTCCAGATTCATTAACCGCGACTTACATCTGTCAAGTTATTTATTTTTTACGGAATGTAGAGCTTGCACGGAATTTTGTAATGCGTGCATACTCCTTGGATTATTTGGTGTTTGACTCGGGGAGTATCGAGAGGATCGAGAGTAATTATACAGATTTAAAAAAGAGATGTTGTCATTATCATAGTTGCCATTATCATAGTTGAGTCTTAGTATACTCTCTGTTGAATCTTTTGCATTTACCATTATTCCTAACAGTTAATTGTGCGCATCATGTAGGATTAACTACTTTATGATTTTGGCGTTTGGGGTGTTCAGTGATGTTTTCTGTTTTGACACTTTAACTTTTGGGTTTTTCCATTTGCCCAGAATGTATGAGTTGATCGGATTCTGTTAATAACTTTCTAATTAGTGTTTATCTGTAAAAATACTCTACAGAGGCCCAAAAATCATCAGTGAAATATTTTCAAAATTACAGTGCTACACGTTCTAACCAACCTTCTATTTTCATATTTATTGGAGGTGGCATGTATAAAGAATCAACTGTCATTATTAGTTTTTGCATGTATTGAGAGGTGAACAGAATGTCCTTAAAAAGTTTGCTGCAGAAAGTTGTAGCTCAGAAGAAAGGTTTGTTTGAAATAGCATTGTGAAATAATGAATAATGTCAATCCGTTAAATTCAAACAACGGTTTGTATTAATTGATTCTTTGTAATTGACCTATCATTTGTTAGATGAGTTGACCGCTGAAGAGAGAGAAGAAAAAGAATCGAAAATGTTCCTAGAATTTTATAAAAAAGGTAAAGCTAATTTTAGTGAAGAGAAACACACGTCTTATGCAGCAATTCCAAGATTTTTCTACAAGGTTTGTGAAATTTACTTTCTAATTGAAATTAGCATAGCCAGGGCAATATGAAACGGGCATAGCTAGGCTGGTGCTACCAGTTCACAGCACCAGGGGGCCCTGAAATGGACACCTGCTGACCCCTAATAAAGATGCCATTAGCAGTGAGGCTGTCATTTGGTGTTCTGCACCAGGGACCCTAGAATTCAGCTTAGCCTTTATTCTGAACAATGTACTCAGATATTGTATAGAATTTCGTAAGAAACTTTTTTTAATATCAAGAATATGAAACATTACGAAAAATAACTGACACTATTTGTATTGTTTCTTTAATATTAAGTATAATCTACCTGTTGAAAGGGGTAAGTCATGACAGCTACGTATTAAGTTCTGAAAATTCCAAAAGTTCCAAGTAGAAGTATTTTATTTCACACATCCATTGTAACTTATTAATTATTTGAGACACTATAAAAGTAATCTTAATACAATAATGAATTTTTAGTTGCCAAAGCAAGATGATATTTTGGCACAAAAACTTCGTGAAGAAGCTCGAGCCATGTTTCTACAGAAGCGAGGAAGACAATTGCTGAACAACAACGAATTAAAGGTATATAACGTAAATGGCATATAGAAAAGGAACAAATTATATAACAGTAAACAAAATATTTACGTTTTTCACAGGCTCTGTGGGTGTTATTAGAAAATCACCACAGTCCTCCTTTAACAGAAGAAGATCAGTTTATTAATTACCATGACTTTTTGGAAGTTGCATCACAAGGAGGACCAAAATGCCAGTAAGTTTCAATGTGATGTTCAAAGATTGTGTTGTGTGTTTTGAAAATTACTTTCAAATGACCCTTGGGTAAACTTGAAGTGGGAGACTCAATCCATGTAGCTGGGATACCCAATGTATTCATGCAGTGTCTCAATCCATGTAGCTGGGATTAAAACTGTGGAAAAGATCATGTTTTCCTTCTTGTATTTAAGAGAATATAATTACAAGGAGTGTTTTTGTTAGGAAGCAAACTTCAAGCTAATAGATAATAATATATCAAAAGGCAGAAAATGAACATTATTAACTTTTAGGACTAAAGTCTGTCAATTTTCATAAACATAAATAATTTATTTATGATAATTAGCAGTGGTGTAGGTTGATCATCTTTTTCCTCTCCCTGCACCATTCAGTGTTGTATTGTTTGCAGTTCTGATCGGAGTTTACAGACTTGCGTCAATCAGTTTGTGGAATTGTTCTTGTTTGCATATCATATGGTGGTTATTTCTGTCAAAAATTATATAACTTCAAGTTCTCTGCCTGCAACTCATGCGTTTTGTTTGTTTTATTATTAGCTGAAGCATGCACAGATTAGCATTTTCGCTGTATGTAATTTGTTGAGGTCTCAGCTATCTTCCCAGGTATCCAGCGCTTCTGTACATTCTGGTTGATCGTCTTTTTCTTCTCCCTGTGCCATTCAATGTGGTATCATTCACAGGTTTGATCACAAAAAACGTTTACAAATACATGTGTCGATTGGTTTGTGAAACCGTTATTGTTTGCATATCATATGTTGGAAGCCGTGTGTTGCTAGTCTTGTGACTATATGTCGCATTTCATAATTAGTGGTCTTCCAATTTTGACGTGTCATTGCCTTTGTTTTGCATAAAATGCTGCCCAAATTTTCCTTCGTTTCATTTCTAGGATTTGTTGTTGCTTTGACAATGCTGTCATCTCTGGGAGAAGGAACTGTCTCTTCAAGTCATCAATTAGAAAGCTTTCTCTTGCTAGGGCATAGGCTAGTCTAGATCATGTTGTCGTGGCAACTCCAAGAGCTGTTTCAAGGAAAGTGGCCTTTACTTTCTCTTCTTTGGACAGGTTACGTATGGTTAGTATTCCCCAAATGCTCTCAATTCCATATGTTATTACCAACAGGGCTCTGGCTTGAAATAGTTTAATGGTGGTGTTCAGCTCCCGTTTTCTTGTGGCCTTCGAGTCATTTATTGTCAACACAGACTTATCATTTTTTTCTGTAATGTGTTTTGTGAAGCATTTGCCCGCTGTCTGAATTGGAACTCCTAGGTACCGACAGAACATCTCTGTTTCAATCCTGGTGTCTTTTATTGTTATTTCTTCCATGCGAGATGTTTTTCCACCTTTCCTGAAGACCACCATTTTTGTTTTCTCTTTGTTTATTTGGAAGTTGTGGTGTTTTTGCACCAGCCTGCAATGTCATTCATGTCTTCCTGGAGGTTCTCTCTGTTATCGGCCAATACATATGATTTTACTCCTTTTCTTCAGGCTATTTCTGTTATTTCTGCAGATGTTAATATGAACAGCAGGGGACTTAGCAAGTCTCAGTGTAGAACTTATTATTGGTTCCAATTTCAAGAGATTATTTTTTTATTTTACAATGAAGTCACCTCTTGCAGTGGTACTCAAATTTAAACCATTCCTTATATTTCTTTTGTACTTTCTTTAGTAGTAAATGGTTTTTGTACTTCACTCCCAATAATAAAGTACAAGAATACAGGACCTGATGGTCCCAACATCTACACAGAATTAGTTGTGACCGCATCCCAAAACAAATATATCTCTACGGACCTCATGGTAAAATGGATGTCGGCTGTCCAAGATTAAGATGGCATGCTGAAGATGGAACAGGAGACTCCTAATCTCTGAAGAGATGATGATACTTTACTTATACAGCATAGAGACAGTGAACAAATCTTGTTTTGTTGTGCTTCTGTGGGCATTTTAGGCCTACAGATTTGTGTATATAATTTCTGCATACGTTTTTTGCATGTGAATTTCCTCACCTTTTGTGTTTGAATTCTTAAGAGAACTAATATTTGTGTAATCTTGATTAACTGCTAAAGTCCCTTAATTATTTAATTTTTACACCTTTTTGCACGCAGCCAATACATGGTTCTTTCTCAACTTTATGCTGACCTCCAGAGAACCTATAAATTTTTAAAGGCATCATTTCAACAGATCAATGCAATTAAAGCACAAATCAATAGCCTGGAAAGAGTCGATAGTAACACAGATGGCTGGGATACAGTTTCTAAAATCAGAACATCAAAATGTGTAAACACTCCTGCTCACGTGGTGATGCCCTCATTCACCATACACTCAGAGCTGTTCCCACCTCCACCAAGTACAGTTTGCTAGCTGATCTGTTTCCTTCCCACATCTTTCCCAGTTCTCTGAGGACCCTACCTTGCCTCCACACAAGCACTCGCCCAGAAACTCACATGCTGGAATAGCTACAAAAATCAACTGGAAAAACAACTTTAAAAATGAACTTACTAGTACACCTTGTAAAAACAAAACATATACTCATAAACAGAAAATACTTATCTTGGCCGATAGCCATGGTGGACTTTTGTCCTCCACAATAAGAGAGTACCTCCCTCCCAATTCTGAGGTTACTGGCATTTTCAAGTCCAATGCCCGTTTGACAGGAGTAATCCAGGATTTGGGACCATTGACAACAGTTCTCACACCAGCACACAGTCATCATAAACGGTGGGCGAAACGATGTAAACTTGGGTGTCGAACTGAAGCGAGAATAGCATATCTCAAAATACTCCAGGCTACCCAGTACACTAATGTAATATGAACATGTTGGCCCTAGCACAACAACACCCTTGTTAACAACATTTATCATGCAAACAATAAAGTAAAACGGCAACTGAGGGTCAAACATATGACACTTGTAGACCATAGCAACCTCTGAGAAACACTTTTCACCCAGCATGGTCTTCGCCTTTGTCCAACTGGGAAGCATGCTCCAGGTAGAATGATAGCAACACACATTAAAGAAGCAAACGTACATCCTCAGATATCACCAGCCTCCTGATCCCTTGCTCCAACTTCACTTTCTCCTCCACCCTTTGCTACCTCTAACGCTACCCCTTCTCTGCCTGCCCCTTCCAACTCCTCGTGCTTATCCATTGAATCACTCTCCTCTCCTGTTACAACTTACAGAGGGCTCGTAAACTCTGTAAGTAACTTGAATTGCAACAATCATCTTTACCTTGTCAAATATATTTAAAAAAAGATTGTGTCCTTAGGGTACTATATCAGAATATCCAATGTCTTTGCAATAAAACAGATCAATTAGAGTCCATACTATTAGAAACATATACAATTGACTCCGGTTAGTCTCTTCAGAGTCTCTAGATCTTCTTCAGAGTTCATGTTCTCTCCATACTTGATTCTGAATTGTCCACTGTGTCTCAGTATCTTAATGCAGTCATGATACTCTTCAATGCCTCTTGCACTGTTTGAACACCATCCCACTTTCTGAAGGCCCTTTCACTCACCAATTTTAGTAGCAGGATGGTGCAAACGGCAAATGAAAGTGATTGCTTTTCCGCGCATCACGGCAGATATTGTCAGGCTGTGACAGTCGCATGCTTCGTATCGCCTGCATAGAATTCAACATGCTTTATCCTCTGGAATATCAAGTAACACCAAGCTGAGCAAGCAATCGCAGGTCGCCGTCTCCAGTTGTAGCCTGCGCAGCGCACAACCTTTGTTTTCGCTGTGAAAGTGAGTGTCATAAGGTCATCACCAAAGTTCCCATTCCAGTTCCGCTACCTACACCTCAGGGGAGACTTCATCGATTATGATATTTGGCCGACGATATTTTTATCAAGCTGCTTAGTGATGGAATTTGTGGCACTGAGGCGAAATATTCTTTTCTTGGAGGGAATTAATTTACAGGACGTATTTCCTAAGTTCCCTATAGCCGAGGTTCAGGTTCACTATAACCGAAAACTATTGTTTCCCCCCCTGTCTCTGTCTCTCACTCTGTCTCTCACTCTGTCTCTCACTCTCTCTCTCTCTCTGTCTCTCACTCTGTCTCTCTCTCTGTCTCTCACTCTGTCTCTCTCTCTCTCTGTGTCTCTCTCCCCTCTCTCTCTCCTCTCTCGTCTCAGTTTTGAAATGGTCTTTAAAGTTCAAGGAGCAATAATAGGAAATATAAAAATCATTGTCATTGATAGATCTCTGTAATGCCAATGTAAGCAACTTTGTGCTTCAATTTGAGGAACTGCTCTGCAAACTCCTAAGAAACCACAACAGAAGGCTTTTTGGCCCCTGTTTATAGACATTATTCGTAAGTCAATTTTGTGTAGGAGAAGGGAGAGTGATTCTAGGATTCAAGAAAATATGTTTAGATCAATTTCCTCCTCCCTCTACATCACATACTGTTTTTATTATTTTTTGATGAAAAACAAATTAATGTTAATGATAAAGAAGCTTAAAACTGCTATCTATTATTGTGTTACAAAAACTCCTCATAATAAATTTTGAATTGATTTTTATTTTTTTGTTTATTGCAATAATTATGTAACTCTTTTAGGACAGAAGTGAATTGAACACCAAGCACATTGTATTCTCGAATATGATAAACTAAAATGTATTTCTGTCTATGGTTTCATAGCTTTACTTTCCTTCTTTCAAAGAGCAAACATACAACATTTCACCTACTTTTTTTATTAAACAATTATTAAAATATTAACCCTTTTCTGGGCAACCAATTTTAATGACGCAACCGGGCAAGTGGGTTGTACCGGACCCAGGAGTGTCTTCAACAGAATTATGCTTACTGGTGTACATTTTGAACTTGGTTAATGAAACAAAACGCTCTAAAATAGTTGTTTTATCAAAAACTTTCAAAATACTTTACATTTGTTTTGTAAACAGTTTTTCACTTATTACAGATTGCACACATTTTACCTGGGTGTGCTCATTATAGACAGATTTTGAACAGATACTACATTTCTTGGTTTCGTACTTCCTTCCCAAGGGCACAAATGATTTCGTTTTTTGGCATTGTAAAATTTTCTGAGTTGTGGAAGCTGCTTATCCCCTGAAAAAGTGTGATTGACAGGCAACACTTGTTATTCTATCCTGTTTGACTGTCTCCTTACGTTTTGTGTTCGAACGAAAGTTTTTGGAATATCAACAATAAATAATAGTATGATCTCATGTTTTCCAACGTTCAGTCAGGGTCAGCGACATATCTGTCACTGTGCAGTTGTCCTGCAAAACTTGGACTGCACACAGCTTCAAAAACTCACTCTCCTGACTGTCAGTAACCCGCAGCAACACTGTCTACAAAGATGTTGATCTTAGAGTCGCTCACATGTAATGTCAGATAACTTCCCAATGAAAAGATGTTGCATAACCTGACATCCGTTCATCCCTTGGGCATGAAGCAGTCATCAATCAATTGACCAAACAAAACTAGAAAATGCAATATTGCATGCAGATTAAGAGACCTGTGACCAATGGACCCTGCTTGTCCGGGGCAGCTGAAAAAAGATAAGAATTTTTTTATTTATTATTCAATAACGCTATTGTAAAACAGTTACAGGTCCAATGGACCCCTGTTGCCCAGATAAGGGTTAATTTAGTTTTAGAATAACTACCGTGCAAGCAGAGTTGCGAGGACACCAAGTTCTTTTGTGGAAGCAATAATTACACCTGCCTTTTCAGCATTCTTCTGTTTTATCATGCACACAAGTGATAGGTGATTTTGTTTCTGAAGTCCAAGTTTTCAAGCTTGCTAAAGTAGTTACTTATGATTGGATTTGTATGTGACATTTCAGCTGTAAGATGAAATGGCAGAAAGAAAAAAAGCATTTTAATGACTTTGTGCAGAAGAGGAGGATTTTAATGAAATGTCTTTTTTTTCTTTTCACTTTAGAACAATGCTGTTTAGTAGTCGTTAATTTTATGTTATAACAAAAAGAAATGACCCATTTTTGTATGTAATTTTCTTGCATTTTTTCATTGATTTTGTCTATTAAGTAATTTTTTATTTTTTCCATCATTTTTAATGCATTTTTTCTGATTTTTTTGAACTTAATATCATTTTAGTGGTACTTGTTTCAAATAGTATTTATGAGACATAACAAATGTTCACCACAGAATTCCGAGTAGCCTATTCGATTTCTTCACTCATTTATTGGAATGTCAATCTTTGGAATACTATGGTCTGGTTAGAATACTATAATCTACGGTTCTAAGGTTAATTAAAATACTAAGGTTAATCTAAGGTTTCTGTGATTTCTATCAGTGCTATTGTCAGTTCAGCTAATTTCACGATAACTAAGGTTCCATCCTGGAACCAAATTTCCTGGTTTCAAATCAAATATTTGCAAGCTGAGCTTACTTGAATGAAAGGAAGAAGCTTCGATTACATCAGTAACGCATCCAACAGCTTCAATTGTTCATCTGTACTTGTTTTGATAAAAAAAATTTACATTATTTTTCTTTGCTTTTAGGGCATTTTAAAAACATTTTAAGTGCTCTTTTTAATTAATTAATTAATTTATTTATTTATTTATTTTAGGTCGCATCAACTGTAAGGTCATTAGCAACCACACCAATTACAATATCTAATACATAAGTTTAAATTTAGATCTCCAATATAACACTATATTGTTACAATGCCACAATTCTACAATAACGCAATACAACACTGTTTATAATAATTAACATGTTAATTTGAGCTCAAATTTCCAACATAATACCAATACTTTTACAAAACTTAACCACTTGATTTCGATGGTCAGGGGAATATAACAGTGAAGTGCATTTTAATGATCATGTTTGGCAATGTTTTAGAGTATTTTTCACAATGATCGTCATTGCTTTTGTCTTGTGTAGTGCTTTAGCTATGTGTTTATCATTCATTAATAGTTGGCTTGTTTAATTACTTCATCTTAAGATTACTTTTGTATATTTTGTAGTGAGCAATGAAATCAGATCTAATTGTGTAAAATTATGTTCATGTATTCCATTTTCATTTCTTTTAAAGATTTTGTTTTAAAAGCATTTATTAATTCTGTACATTGAAATGGATCTCTCTTTGACACTGGTTTTTATAATATTTATTTTAATTATATTCAGCCCCAGCTATCCTCTAATTTTATTAAAATAAATAAACCATGTGACTAACTGGGATATCGCCTGCTACACTCCCCTTTTTAAACAATGTTTCCTTGTTTATTTACACTATCATACTGTGACGGTCCTATCAGACGCATCCAATATAAATTCAGAACATTGGATTAGGACTTAAAAAACACTTAAATTTTGTATGTTAATAAGAATGAAAGCATGTGTAGGTGCATGAGTGGGAGATGTTTTCTGTAATTGATTGATATTCTAAAGAACTGTACCCAAAATACTCTGAGAGAATATAAATAAAAACAGGACATATTTATAAATAACGACATGTCGCAACCATGTAATGTTTCATAAATAAAAGAATTTCCGTGATAATAAATTAATGATTTACTCATAAATGTTACTCATAAAGAATCAGAGAATCATAATCATAAGAATCTCATAAAGATTACTCATAAATCTTAAAATAAGAAAACAAGTGATTGGAAAAGGTGTTACAAACATAAATATTTTGGAATACATTTAGAAATTTCACAATAATTGTTAGTTTGAGCTCAAATTGCCTACATAATACCAATACTTTTGTTCCAAAAATTTTGTACTTATGTTCAAAGGCTATTAAAGACAATATAATATAAAAAAGAAAGATATAAAGAAACAGTAGCATTATTAGGGAAGAGTTGTTTGTTTGTTTTTTGTTTTAAACTACACGGTATGGTAGAATCAAAAAATTGAAGAGATGTGACAGAGATTCCGTGGTGAACGCATCATGTGGTTGTGGTTGAATGGACGATTACTTATGAGACGATCTCCAGTTACCATAGTGGACACATGTTCGTTTATAAGTTTCGAAATTTTATGAAGATAATTTTGAAGAAGTCATGATTTGATTTTGTTGTTGTTTTTAATATTGTGATATCGACAGCAGCGGCAGCCAATCGTCGTGCAGCAAAAAAGGGAAAGTTTAAAAACATTATATTTTTTCTATCATCAAAATTTATAGCAAGACCAAGATTGTTAGTTTTTAAGACCTTGGAGAAAAGACATGGCTATTAATTTGTTTTTAAATTATTCAAATTGGTGAAGTGCACTTATGTGAATGTTGGTAATAATTAATTGTGTGAATGTTGAAAGAAAATATGTATCGTAAATATTAGATTGTAGATAATTTTTTCAAAGGGTATTTTGTGTGTTTGTTCCTTTTTTATTATGTATGCACATGTTTTGATATCATCACAAGAGAGATAGAATTCGCTGAATATTTGGCAATGAATATGGAATAAACCAAGCCTGTAATTTTATATGGTTTTATGACAGAAATTTCAGGGAGTTATTATTATTATTATTATTATTATTATTATTATTATTATTATTATTATTATTATTATTAGATAGCAACAACTTTAATGATAGGGAATAATTAAAATATATACATCTTCCTGAAGTAATAATAATATTATTCTCGATTTCCTGTATAGGATCGATTTCGCAAACTCGTGATAATATAAATTCGTTGGAATGGTGTATCACAATCCGTATTAGGAACACAAGGATTCAAATATCATAAAAGTAATTTTATTTGTATTTATAAGGAAGGGAGTAAAGGGTTTGTGTGTATATTTTGAAACCATGACAATATGTAGGGGATTGTTGCAAGCAACAGAAAATTAATTTTTGTGGGTCCACAGAACCGGATAGTCAACAGACCCCAAGTAATCAAAACAATTTTGTCTTTCTGAAAACCTTATTATGTTATAATTTCATCTTCTTTCTCATTACTTACTATTTTTTTTTGTCTTCGCTGTAAATTTCTTATTCACACAATGAAATATCAATACCAATGACACCAAAACAAAGAACATAAACATTTTACCTATCAATTCCTCTCATGCACACTGTATTTGTAACCCATACATTCTCTGATCGTTACATTCATACATGGCCATGTTTGCTTTTGGTATTCTTAAATCTATCTTAACTAATGACAGTTCCTGATCTTCGTACATGTTAGAATAATATTAATAAGTTTGTCACTTCCCTTTTTGATTCCTCTGCGTACTTGAACAATTGTTCAAGTACGCAAAGTTGTTGACATCTGGCCACCAGAAATGTCATCCCATGTATCGTCAGATCCTGTTCAGTCCAATTTTTGTATCCATCAATTTTCAAAAATTTCTATAATAGTCCTAAATTTTTCCACACTACTAACAACTTATATGCGGACACATCTGTGCACCTTCTATTTTTTACCATGTTCTGTACTCTAATCACATCATTTTTGTCCATTCTATCATGCTACAATACATGTGGCGTCTACCGAAATATATATTATTCTGTTCTACTACCGCGTTACAAGTCTGCTCTCACCCAAAACCTATGCCATTCTGTGTTGTGGCAAATTGTAATTGCGGCATTCACCTGTCTACCAATATGTGCAGTATCATCTCAAACTCGTTTCTTGTTTAATCCTGCACGTTTCACCCCCTTTGTCTAATGTCCATGCTCCTTCCAATTGTCTAACCACCTATTTGCATATCACTCTTTATCCATTGATATCCGGTTTCCTTATAATTCCTTAATTGTAATTATTATTCACAGAAATTTCTCATGTGTCCATTACTAATTTACTACTAAAATTAACACGCTCTCTGCTGTTTTGTTATCCTTGCTTCCCATTAATTTCTCGTTATTTATATTTTTATTATAGGCTAATGATGACCTCGGTTGTTGCAATTGTAACTTATTCTTCTATAAACATCTTTTTAATGATGAGTTCTTATATTTTTTCTGCAATAAGAATAGCTGTATTATTAACCGAAGAATGGAAACCAGTGTATTTAAGTAAATCATTATGAGATGATTGTTACCAGAACTTACTACATTCAGACATTTGTTTCAGGAAATATTTTACTCCTGAAGTTTTTGCCAAGTTACAAAATGGAGACCCTCATGGACGAATAAACATCATGGCTTTATTTAATTACATCATGCGTAAAGTATGGTATCATCAAACTCGTATTGGTTTGTCAATGTACGATGTAATAGGTCAGGGTTACCTTCGGGAAGTGGTTAGTAAGTTGCACTGCATTGCATTTTTTCAAAATGGAATGAAACTAATGTGAATGAGAAATACTCTCTATTATTAATAGGATTTGGAAAATTACATATTGGAATTGATTCCCACATTACCACAACTAGATGGATTAGAGAAATCATTTCACAGTTTTTATGTGTGTACAGCTGTTCGTAAATTTCTATTTTTCTTGGATCCATTACGCACAGGAAGAGTAAGAATTCAAGACATTCTTGCCTGCAGCTTTTTGGATGATTTACTTGAGGTACGTTGCATAGAATAATGTTAGAACTTCCTGTTCCACCTCCTTGTGAACTCAAATGTTTCCACCTTCATATTTAATAAACAGTAGATATATATAATGATTAAATAGCTTGTATTTCAATATGTATAAGAAATTTTGGAGAAAAAGATTTTCAACTCATTAATATGAAATATTGTTAAAGGATATTGTTGCATTATTTTTTTCTAATGTTTTTACCTATGGATTTGTATGTTTAACATTTCAGTTGAGAGATGTGGATTTACCCAAGGATGCTCAAGATTCAAATTGGTTTTCTGCCCCATCTGCTCTGAGAGTTTATGGCCAATATTTAAATTTGGATAAGGATCATAATGGCATGCTCAATCGTGAGGAACTTGCAGGGTAACCCTTTGTGTATATTAATTATAAAAAGGAATGGTAGTTTTAACCATTTGTGGTCCACATGATTTTCTCTCTCACTGACAAAGCAGTTCTTTATCCTGTGGGACATTTTTGGTTTCTCGACATCAGGTCAGATGCCCCTTGTAGCAGGACTACATGTTGAGGTAGTTCTAAGAGAATGTATTAATTTATTATTTATGTGGGGGCTGTCAGGGCACCGTTGGCTTATGTTTCCTTAAGTTGTCACGAGATTTCACTTCATATCCTCTTGGCAATGTACGCTTTTTTGTGTATATCACCATGTGCAAAAAGTTGGTAGCACCCAGCAAAGGAACTTGTCTAAGCAAGGCAGAATTATGTGGAATTCTTAATGGCTTGGACAGTGATGATTTTTCTAAAAGCTGTGAGGAGATTGAGGAAATACAGTTGAATTTCACTTATTCATATTTCTGGAGAAAAAAAGTATAAGTGAGAAAAAAGGAGTACTGAAATTGAATTTTATGAGCAAAACAAAAACGCAATATTTTTACATTGGCACACTTCATTCTTGAACCTGTTCACAGAAATGTGATAAATACGAATGTTACGTTTGATTTATTCAAAGAACAGTAAAAACTGTATATGACATATGAGAAAGAAATACAAGCTGTGCACATTTTCTTGAGCTTCAGAGTCTCTTCCCAAAATTTTAACTATAAATAGTTGTATGATGAATAAAAGTTTCAAAAAGCAAAGTGAATAACTTGTGAAAACTAGACATTTTTGCTTCCGAATTATAGAAAATTTGCTTCGGTAAACAAACTGCAGGTTTTATTTATTTATTTTTGGTATTGCTAACAAAATAGGAACACATCTCTGGCTCTACTCCTAAGGTCTGTCCATAAATAACGTAAAAAATTTGGAGTATTTTGAATACGCACACTTCCCCACTGTAATGCGCTGAACCCCCTAAATCATTATGTAATGCTTGCAAGACCCTCCCTCTCCCTTGTAAATGTGAGAAATGAAACTGAATCATTGCACAGTAAAAATGTAGTCATTTTATTTCTGTTACATATTAAAATGTATGATAAATAAAGTCGAAATTAGTGGGTGATGCTCACTGCACCTAACAATAAGATTTGGGGCAAGTTGTGAGTGAAGGAAGGATGCATAGAGAAAAATTCTTATCACAAGGCAAATTTTTTTGTTAAATTTTTTGAACAGATAGTGCTAAACGGATTGAATATCATAACACAAATGCCACTTTGACATTTTTTTTTTGTTTGTTAGTTTTTTCAACAGTTAAAGGAATTTAAGTTTTTGGAAATATCTTTCATGCCGTTAAAATTTACATGACCAGCGATTTGTATGTTATTGCATTTGCAAGTAGAATTGCTTTAAATAATTGCTTGTGAAGTTTCTTGAAAATGCAAGTGTTAGGTGAAAATAAACTTCAAAATGCATATTTTCAGAAAGTTCAAATAACAGTCCAAATTTTTCAACAAAATTACCACATATAATGATGTTTTAGTCTTCTTAAAGTCATGTTTCAGTTCTGCCATTAGGTGGATTAAAAATTGAGAAAATGTGAACAAATGAATTTGGGCAGAGATAGTTGGCAGCTGCGAAGAGGATGGGGCAAAACCAAAAAGCTAACCCAGCCTAAATAAGTTAGGAAACTAACTAGTATGAGATAGTCTGTGCCATTCTGTAGCACTATTAGTTTCATTGTGAAGTTTTGTCCAAAATTCTAAAATGGAGAGTTGAAACACCCAACACAATGACGAAATTAAACAACCTGAATACTGAATTCAACGCAAAAATTCCTTGGGTTCCTCTAAGATAAAGTAAACATTCTCACTTATTCGTCACCTATGTCATGATCAATTGGATGTTACACGGTCTTTCAGGGGACTCGGAAGCATGAAAAACATAACAATGTAAAATGCACATCTGAAGTAATTTAGCATGGAAAGTATAGAATTTTATCCGAGACTTACAAAAAAAAGAATAAAGAGATTTTCACTGAATTCAGTTGTCAAGAAAGAAGACTGCTAATTTACTTGTTTAAACTTTATTTATTGCTCAAACTGGATTTACAATGCAAAAAAACTTCTGAGACATATGTAACAAACAAAATCCAAACACGTGCTAACTGAAATTTTCAACTCAGTTTTTCCAAGTTCATTAGTTCAAAGACACTTTGCCAAATGGCATTACTTGCCTGCAGTTTTCTTCTCATATTAACACTACCTCCAAAAGCACTTTGTGGACGTAATCTTGTGGACACCAATCCTCTCACGTAGCATCTAGAGTCCTCAAGAGAATTAGTCAGTAGATCATCTAGCCGGTTGATCCCACTGATTTGCACCAGTCCCAGATCTCCATTCAAAAATCTTTTTTTTTTTTTTACATAGAAGAGGTGAACCTGAATGTGCTTTGATAGTGATGATATTCTGGATTTTTAGACAGTTTCCAGCAATTCAGACAGCAATCCTTTCAGCCAGATTAACTCCTTTTTCCTTCATTTGCTGCTATTCTCTCAGCGTCTATAGTCAATATTGTCACTGGTTTCTGCAACTAACTGGCTTACAATACCGCTCCATTACTGAAGGTTGCAATGACCCCAGTTGTTGATCATCTTCTCTTCTTGTGAACAATTTCAATCTTGATCTGTGAGTAGCTGATTTCAACAGTTCAGTTCTAATAGTTTCTGATCTCAATCTTGAACTGTGAAAGCAATATCAGGATTTGCAGCTGTAGTCAGGTACCTCAAATAACTTACCATCTCACAATAATGAACCATGGCTATGACCTTTTCTCCTCCAGCATGGTCTTCACCCCAATTGGTGTAGATACCCTATTTGATTCGGCCATTCGAAATCTTTCTAAAACTTTTCATGTGTAGTCCTCTTGATTGATTGCTATTGATCCATTTTCATTCACATGGGTATTCTCATATCCAAAAAGTTTCTGAGATATCCTCTGGTTGTATGAAATTCCTGCTAAAGCATTTCCATGAATTCCTGGAGTTCTTCTATATCGATGGCTGCAGCCACCTGTCATCCACGAAAATTACAACATACACATACTTCCCATTTCCTTTGTGAAAGAACAGTTGTGGATCAGCACTTTTGTTTTTAAATCCAGTTTTTTTCATAAACTTTTTGAACTGTTTGTTCCAGCAGCATGGCATCTGTTTCAGGCTGTACAAGCTTTTCTTCATGTGACACACTCATCCAGTATTGTCCTTAAAACTTTTCATCTGTTCCATATACACGACTTCTTCAAGCACACATTTCAGGGAAGTAGTTGTCAAACATAGTAGATGTCAAACTGAGCAAGCTTCATTCTGAATGCAGCAGCCACCACTAACAAAATTTGAATAGTTTCACATCGTGCAACAGGACTGAATGTCTCGTCGTAGTTAATACTTTGTCTTTGCAACCAATCAAGCCCTGAAATGGATTTTTCCTCTAATCTGGCCGAAGACCCAGCAATATTCTAGACTTGTGTATATTTCGGACATTCAACCAACTCCCTAGTGTTATTTTTCTCTAAACAATCCAACTCCTTGTTAAGCACCTTCAACCATTGCATGTTTGAATTTTTAATTGCACGCATGCTATTAACATAGAGGTAATCAATGATTTTTCATGGAATTACTGAGCATATTTAGTTAACTAAATGAAAAATTCATTTAACAGGTTGTAAAACATGCAATATATCAACAAGACCTGAATGATTTCTCCTTGTGTGCAAACCTGTAGGCAAATACAAACTATTTATTCTGTTTAAATTATTTCACATGTGAAAATATTGTTATGTGAAAGATAAAGAAGAATATTTCAATAAAACTTTTATGTGTAGTAAAAAGTAGAGTACAATTACTTTAGCAGAGGTAGAACTCTCTTTCACCAGCTCTGAATCCATCTTAAATTCTGATCGATGAAGTTTGATGCTTGCAAAATGCTTGTATGGAGAGAGCATTTTTAACCTTGCAATGAATTTTTCTTTTACTTATTTTCTAAATTTTCTTACATATTTTGGAAATAAAAAGTACATGTACATGTATTTATTTTGCTTTTTTTTTTATTACAATAAATTTCATTTCCTAATGATCAAGAATTCTATCCTTCTTTTCTGGTAGATTATTATAACTACATTAAATGTAGTAGAGTGTATCAAAATGTGTCAACTGTGAATATCATGCTGTTGTTCATGTGTTATGTAATTTTTTTCTCTTATTGTGAAATATCCTTCCAAACTTAGATATGGCACTGGAACACTTACTCGTGTTTTTATGGAGCGAGTATTCCAAGAGTGTCTTACTTATGATGGTGAAATGGATTACAAAACCTATTTAGACTTTGTACTTGCCATGGAAAATAGGCAAGAACCACAGTCTTTACAGTATTTGTTTCGCATTTTGGATATTCATGGGAAAGGGTTCTTGGATACATTTTGCCTGAACTATTTTTTCAGGGTAAGTTAACATTCAAGGTTTGTAGGTATCTGTGAAAAGAATCCCACAATGCAAATATAAATATTTATTTTTTTCTGTCTGTAATAAAATGTTTTTCTACTTTTATTGTGGATTGTAATTCACTATCATGTAATGTATATTGAAATAGTAACATACCTCTGAAAAATTATTGATCTGTTGCAGTCTATCCAGGAACAAATGGCAATACATGGTCAAGAACCAGTTACCTTTGAAGATGTAAAAGATGAAATTTTTGATATGGTGAAGCCAATAGATCCAACTAAAATTACTTTGCAAGATTTAATAAATTGGTGGGTGTTTATGTTTCAATGTTAAACTAAAATAACAAAGAGGATTATCCATATTAGGTTTAATAAATTGTCTTCACTGTTAATTTTTTTTCCAGTGGTCAGGGAGACACTATGGTGAGCATTTTAATTGATTTAAATGGCTTCTGGACATACGAGAACCGTGAAGCAATGTCATTTGATACAACTGATGGCCCTGCTGAAGTGTGAAGAAATGGAAGCTCATAATAGCCATTATCTCTAATTATAATTTCTTTCTCAGCTTTTTTTTTTACATAACATTGAGTAGAAAAAGTATCAAGAAATTAAATTAATAATTGAAATTAATATGCAGTTTTATTTCAATTACTCATTAATAGAATTTTCCATCTCTTCTTGTACTTGAACATTTTAATTTGTTTTCAAAATAAACCTGGTTGTGAGAGTACTTAATAAAAAAACGTTTTAAGAAAATCTTTTATAAAAACTTTTATTAAAGGAACACAAGGACAAAAAGAGAAAAAAATATGAGAAGCTGCATAAAGGTATGTAAAATAGTAGGTCAACAAGGCATTTTTAATATCAGTTGTAATGGTTATTTTATTTGTATATCATACACGGGATGTTCCTTCATTTTTGGTGCTTTAAGATAATATTTGACAAAAAGAATATCTACGAGTCGATCATGTTGATAAAGAAAAAGAGGTGCTTCAATGAAAAAGAGACCCGTGCCATTCTCGTAAGCGTCATTTTCGCTATCAGAGGACGAAGTTCAATCAAAGACCTGGGAACCGATTTTGAGAAAATTTTGAAAATGTTGAGGCTTTATGTAAAGTAGCTCCAAAAACCATCATTTGCGTTTTAAACTCTGATGGCGTCGAATTCATTTAAATCGAAGTAGTAATATCAATTTTGGAGAAAATTGACTGAAAGGTTTGGGCGCTGGAGTTAACCACAGACGTTTTGCCGTTAAACGATTTTTTGGTATCAATAATACCCAAAACAAGGAGTCTCACTACGCAAGGTGTTAAGAGGGCGTAATTTACCATACACTTGGACAAGATTTGCCTTGCTTCGTTACCAGAGCCAGCAATGAAAGTTTTTCTGTCGAAAATTCGCCATTTTCCGGCGCGCGATCACATTACTATTCTCTTTTTACGAAGTAAGGACGGGAAAGTAGAGACATTCACATATTTACACGCAAAAATAGAAATTAATAAGTATTGAAAACAAATGTAAAGTAGTATTCACAACCTATGACGGAAAGCAAATGGTAAGACTCTTATGTAGTTGGAAAATTACAATTGGAATCCGTTTGAGACTGACAAACAATTTAGCAGTAAAGTCGTAGGCTTCCACCTGTAAGTTGCTCTAGGCTGACCGGGTGACTCGTCGCCGAACGCTGTAATCCGATCAAATTGTGCGGTCTTCCTCAGGGCTGCCCGGTCCTCGCATTAATATATGGGTGAGGTGATTGGTTGAATTAGCTGGCCAATCAGAGGGCCGACCGTCAGCCACGGGAAGGGGTCGAATGGGACAGCATGGAACGATTCGACCAGGCTGGCGACAGCATGCCAGTCCGCAGCAATGGCCGGCAAGCATGGAAGCGCAACCCTTCGTCGCCGTTATGTTCTGGGAATATCTGGCAATTTTCATTGCTACTTTAATTCGTCTGTGCCACCATCGGTCCTCTCTGCCGAGCACCCTCAAATCTCCAAACAGGAAGTCATGTGCGGTTCCCAAGCGCGCTGGGCCACAGCGGAGCGTTGAACATTCCTGTGTTCGGGGTGGCAAATATCCTCGCGGATTCTTCGCCGCTGTAGTTGCGACCACAGCTGCATGGTACGGCATAAACTGCCGTTTGGAGCGACGGAAGCAGGTCCTTAACCCGCACCAAAGTTTGGCCGAACTACTGATGGGCCCTGTGGACTGTCTTTACCTGGAACCGTCTCATCAGTTTGTCAATCCTGTCTGATGTAAGGTACAACTGTTGCCTTTGGATTTTGTTTCCGAGATGCTGGTGTCTCTTGAGTTCCGTCGGGTTGTGCGTGAGCTGTATGCTTCTGTGGATTGTGAGCTGATTGTATCCATTAGCAGCGAATGCTTGCTTGAGAATTTCCCGCTCAACAGGGAGGCTGGCCTTGTCGCAGATACTGGCTGCCCGGAAGGCGAGAGTTTTCAGAACGTTGTCGCAGTGTGGTGGTGGGATTCTGCGATAAAGCTGAGTAGTGTGGTGAAGGTATGATGACCTTCCTGCAGACCGCGTGTCCCAGGCTACTGTCGTTCCGCCTGCTCACCAAGTCGTCGAAGAAAAGCAATCAGCCATCCTTCTCCACCTCCTTGGCGAACTTGATCTTGGAATGAGCGCTGTTGAGGACTTAAGTAGTCCTGAAGCGTATCGTGTTCGTGGGGCCATTCGGCTGGCATTTCCGAGTACTTCATTCTCGAACGACTCCATGAAGAAGTTGACAGCTATCGGTGAGACGAGTAAACCCATGGTCGCGTTTTCTACCTGAGCATAGAAGCATCGGAATTGGCAGAAAGTGGATGGACAGAATTAGGCGAGATCGGCCCATTCTGCAGGAAGTCTGCATGATTCTAGTTTGTCGCGGATGACTGCGACTGCCTTGTCCACCGGGATTATGGTGAAGAGTAAACGTCAGAACTGACCAGAATGTTCGCACCCTTAATCGCCTGTCTGGAAGTAAGTCGATGAAGAGCTGGAGTTCCTGACCGCCGACGCAATATCTTCTATCGGCGACCCTGGCGAAAATCCGTGTTGTGTTGGTCTGTAAAGCAGCTGTGCACTACGTATTTTTCACCTGGTGCACTGCTCCTGTTCGTTCTGTATAGTACTCCATATCTCTTTTACACCCTGCGCACATCCGCTTCTCCTACGTTGCGGCACTTACTAGTCGCGCACTTTTTCTTGATACTCCACAGCGGGGGGTGCGGGGAGAGGAGGTTTCTGCCTACGTCACAGCAGTGCAGTGCTGTCAACTTCAACGGCGGAAAACTGAACGTAATAGCACAATTATTAGACTGAGGTAATAGCGTGTTTTGGACTAGATAGCAGTGACAAGTAACGAAGAAGGTAGGCAGCACTGCAAACTGAGCCGTGACGTTCCGAGTGGAGCTGGTGTTTTCTACCGGGCCGTGCTGTGCCGGGCTGAGAGAGGACTAGGGGGCTCGGGTATCAAGAAAAAGTGTGAGCATAGTACCTAACACTCATGATTTCAACGGCGCACATAATTTCGCTATACATTCGTACATTTAAGGGCTGTTAAAATATCCTGCATCCTGTACAAGTTGTTTACACATTCATTTCAAGCACTGTATTTTCTTTATGTACATCACGTAACTTGTACTTCATGAAGTAGTGCAAGTGTGAGACACGCAACGAGATCCGGGAACACGTATATTTTATTTAAAGTGACAGCGGTAAATGTTATGATAAAAGGGAATTTTGATATCGTGTTGAATGAATGCTGGAGTAATGAGAATGCAAACAAGGTTTGGTTAGTAGCAGTGAGTTCGCGCCCTTTTAGAAGGTTGCAGTAAAGCTACATATTAATCAATGACCAATGTGGGGATTTCGTGAAGTAAGCGGCAATTTACTGTGGAAATAGTATAATTTCATTTCGAATTTCTTGCTGGATATGTGTCTCATCGAATGTCAACTCTTGAAATTACCAAACGCAACCATGTTTAATGGTAAACCAAAACCTTTCGTCTCGTCATTAATGAATTGGTAGCCTGTAAAGATTTTACGCATGAAATAATCCTGACATAATCATGTTCAATGGTAAGCAAACACGTTTCTTTAATTGTCGCTAAACGTAATATATTATACATATTAATAATAGCACATTTATTGTTTGAGGAATAAGCCACTAAAAACATTAGGATTACCTTCTCCAAGCTGCCGAGTGGTCATAATCGGATAATTGATGTGGTAGGAAAACTAAAAAACAGTGTAGTATGGCCTAGGATATTCAAATGTCTGGTGTTTTCATACTGACAACACTATTAAGATTCTTAAGTTCCACCAGTTCATAAGCATGCAGTGATTTCGTCAATTTCCTAAATTGCTTGTGGTTTTCAACGAAGAAAACAACAATATCTACACATGTATATTGATTTGAAGAGAAAATAATATAATTTTGTTAAGAAGTGTAGACGCTTATTTGGTGTTCAAGAGATGTAGCAAAGTTCTTTTCTTGAAAGTATGCAAATAAAATTTATGGAATTAGTGTCATAAATTTTCAATTCATATATCGGGTTGCTCCATTGCAATTATTTTTACTTTCTCGTATACCATACGTATATACGAGAGTATTATAGGTAGTGTAGAGAAAGTTATGTAATTCTGCAGAAAATCGATTTTCAGATTTCTGCGGAAATACATGTTTTGGGGTCCCATAATACCAAAAGTGTTGTTTTTTTTTCTTCAAAACATCCGCCCTTCTGTCATGTATGTACAAACCTAGCGCCTAAACGATGCGTACGATATTTTCCAAAATAAAGCAACCCCTGTCCATCTGGCTCTAGTTCAAGCTTTGAAGTTTTGAAAAACATTCTTTAAAATTTTGGGGAACTTTACATGAAGCCCCCCGGACATTTTCAAACTTTTCTCAAGCACGGCTCCAAATTGTTTCTTTAAATTTTTTGTAAGAACAGAGTAAAATACACTTATGAAAGTGGCATAGGTCCGATTTTCACCGTTAACTCTGAAGTGAAGACAGATTTTCCCTTCAAATGAAATTTGTTGTGCATAAATAGTTCTTTCAATAAGGTCATGTAGATTTTTTTGAACATTTTAGTAGTTTTCGTGCAATAGTGTGTGCAATATTTGTTATTTTAAAAAATAACCAAAACAAGATTTTTTCATAAACGGCTCAAAACGTTTTCTTTAATTTTTTGGTAGGGATAGTACCAAAAGCACCCTATTTGATGACATAAACACCATATTACTCTATTCTTTTGTTGTTTTTTTCCAAAATTAAAAAAAAAAAATTGTAGCACTTGTCTCTTGTAGCTTCTAAATTCCGCATTTTCAGAAACGCTCAAACGCCATTTTCTCAAAAAAGGCTCCAAATTTTTTCTTCATTTTTTTCCAATGAATAGTGCTAATTGCACTGTTTAATATGACGTAAAGTTCATTTTGCTGTATTCTTTTATTTTTTTTTTCAAGAATTACACAATTGTAATTTTTTAAAATATCTCTCGCGCCTTTAATATCCACATTTCCATCGATTTGTATACATTATTGCATATTTTAATGGAAGTACTTCATACGACTTCAAATGACGTTTTTCGAAAACGCAATAGATTCCTGTGAAAAAGAGCTTCAAATTTCGCATTTACAGTCATTCTTAATCGTCATTTTCTTAAAACAGCTTGAAATTTTTCAATGAAAATTGCTATTTAAGGACGACGTTATAGCCTTCTTTAATATTCTTGAAGTATAATTTATGTTCTACTATTTGGAAACCGAAAAGTTGCGAAAATTAAAAAAAAAAGAAATTCTTTGGAGCGCAATAGTTGGAAGCAGGCAAGGAGGGACGAGACTGTACAGTACCAGTCCACACCGAAGAAATTAGAAAAAATTACTACGAGAAAGTCTGTGCAATTCTGTAGCACCTCTAGTTTAAACTCATGATTTGCTCAAAATTAAAATTTAGAATAATTTCCCTTGATTCTATCAAGAAGCCAAGATCATTTGAGTTATTAGGGTAGTGGTAGTGGTAGTGCCACCAGTGCGGCGAATGGAAAACTCTATTAAATGTGAACGTAACGTAGCCGCAAAACCACGGTGTAAGATATATCTTACACCGTGCGCAAAACCTACAAATGAGTTACTAAGCGAGACCATTCACATTGCCTTGACGTAACCGGAGACGTAAGTCCATAAACTTAAAAGAGTTCACAAGCTCCAAGCTTTTACGTTAAGTTTACGTCCGAATTTTACTGAACACCAAAGAGCAGCGTGGAAGGTCAATTTCAGATTGTGTTGAGGTAGTTTGTGGTTATGCCATTTTGTTATTGTAATGTAGAAAACTAGCTTGCGAACAGTTTTGATGCGTGTAGTGAATTCATAGTAAGAATTTGTGCAATTTTTATTGCGACTTTAACTTGACATGCGAATAAACTAATTACGTTCAACGAATTACTCGTGAATTTGGTATGAGAGAATCCTTGTTTATATGATAGGGAAATGCGAGCACTACTACTAAGGCTCTATAGGGGGTCTTTTTTTGAACTCTATTACTACAACAGCTACCAATCGATAACAAATCAACAGTAAAAAATCGATAGAAATGTCGAAGAAAAAGCTAGAAACTATGGTGGAAATAAGGCTCTATAGGGGGGGGGGTGGAAATAAGGTTCTATTTTTAGAACTCTAGTGGAAATATCTTTCCAGTGCTAGAATCGAATCGATCAAGTTTCAGTACGTTGAATTATGATTGGTTCAGGCGAAACTTACGTTCCAGCTTACGTTTGCCATTGTGAATGCTTGTTTCTACGTGTAAATTTTACGGCTACGTTTACGTTACAGCATTACGTTACGCGGACCCATACGAAATATAAACCTGTACTGTAATGGGACACAGACGAATTCAACATAGGACTCATTGCGGATCTGTGATCAAAATTTAGATTTAAAGTAATAGGTATTAGCTTGCAATTCGTATGTAAACAGATTTTGTTATTATTATGATGATATGGGTGCTCACGTCACACGCAATTGATATTTGGGGAACTCGCCGAATAAATTAGCCCTTGGATTTAGCGGTTGTTGTGTCAAAGTAAATATCTGTTTACTTACGTGAATGTATAAGCACGAACAGGTCCAATTCGCCCAGGTTGGGGAGAAATAATTAATTGCATCAATTATTATCTATATTAATTTGTGTAAGGTTTATGAACCGTTATAATAGGCAGAGGAAAATCTCTGACGAACACTGCAGCGCCTCTGGCCGGGAGGTCCTTGGTTCGAGTCCTGACGGCGGCAGGATTTTCGACACTAGCTTTTCAGCTAGGTCGAATTCAGTCGCTGACTGGAGGAGAATTCTAGCGGTTGGCTGCTCTGAGCAGTAGTTTTCCGTGGTTTCTCCAATCAACACCAGCCGAATGCCGAAGCAGCACCCTACCAAACGGGCCACGGACCGCGCGCGATGTTTCCTTCCTCTTCCTTGACCTATCCTCTCCCCTTACACACCCACACACTTACACTAACATGCACTATACTACCCCATATTCCGGGAGACCGGTCGGGAGCTTAGAGCTTGTCCCGGCTGGGACGGTCCCCCGCTGGTGGGAGAGTCCTGGTTAGGGGGAAACCCCCCTAGCCGACGGTAGGTCGGCGCCGGATCTCGCCATCTAGCGGGGAAAGATCATCGCCATCTCCCGAGAAAATCATGCGCTACACTTACGGGAATAATAACCAAAGCAGTTGACGCGCCCAGAAACACGAAAAAATCAATCAATCTCTGACGAAGAATAATTTCGACGTTCTAAAAAAAAATCGACACTTATTGTAACGCATGGTGTAATGCATTTCCGACATACTGTACCCGCTGTACCGTACCGCCGAAAGTTCGCGGTATCAAGCAACTGACACTTGCCACTCCGAGATTATACTGCGGTTTTTACTCTCTGGTTTTTACACCAGAGAATATACACTCTCTGGTTTTTACTTAGCTAGACTTCAAGGTCACTGAAGGCCAGTTACCACGGTAGCATTTAGAGACGTTTTTTCGCGTCTTTTTCAGTACTGCCGTTAGGTGTCGCATGCTCGCGACCATATCAAGCAGTGCCGCAGATGAAGCGACTCTAGCGCCTCGACTAAGAAAGAGGCGAAAAACCGTGCGTAAATGCTACCGTGGTGACGGGCCTTAAGTGATCTTGAAGTCTAGCTCTGTAAAAACCGCAGGATAGTGCTGCCCTCACCGGCTCCCATCAGCTCTCGAAGTCACGTGTTTTGGTCATCTATTGCAGAAGACAATTTGAAAACCCTTGGTGGAAATAACACTAATGTGAAACCCACGGTGTAAGATATATCTTGAAAACCATGCTAGTGGCCAGCTCGTAACAACAACGTAAAGTGAAAATTTATTATAGACGCAAAACGAATATGGTCACTGTATATCTTTCTGTGGTATAGTTGCATGAATACTAGTGCAAATAAACAGTAACATTATTCTTACTTTGATTTTGCGGTATGTGTACTTGTAAATGATGTCACAAATAGGATGCAATTTCTTTCGCGTCAGCGTCGGACTCATTGCATTCGACGTTATAGTATATGCAATTTATTATTGGCACCAGAAGCGCGAAAAAAAGAAATTGAATAGTGAAGTGCGAGACTGCTCTATATTTCATGCGGGTGTGTATGCTTGTGGACCGTACTGCCCAGCTGAAGTGAATGTTCTGTTGAGACACCATTCATTGGATTGTATTGAACTTTCTTTACGGTAAGTGTGAGGTATAATTTTATGCACAAGAATTATTTACAAATTGATAAAATGTCTTGATAGGATTGAGAATATTTGACGTTTTCCGCAGTGAGCGTAGTATGAAATAAACAGAAAAATGATAGTAAAGCCAATTTTTCCTTTCAGAAACATTTTATAGTTCCTTTCTTTGTTTACAATGATTACTCTGTAAGGGAATAGCATCCTGAGAAACCTTTGGTTTGGTAGATTTGATGGATATTCGACGAAATATTCATTAGTAAGACATTTAAAATAAAAACAAAACTTCAAAGAATATAGATTTGTGTGTACGATACATGTAGTTGTGGAATAAATTCCTGATTTTTGTGTATATTTAGAGTCAAATTTGAAGTTTTCTTCCTTTACGGAATTATGACAAATGTGTTAAAAAGGGTTGTCATGTGTATGTTCTCTTAATCCTGTATCAAAACAGGATTGGCTCTTGATGTATCTTCTGAAAATGTAATTTTATGATGTTTCTGTGTTTTGCAGATTGTAACAAATACAAATAAAGAATCTTTATTTCACAAGTTTAGGTGAACCTGCAGTGACTAACCTCCAACCTAACATAATTAGCCACTTTTGTATAGAAAGAATTTTTAGATATATAAATAGAAAATGAATTAATTATAATAATAACAACAATAACAACAAGATACATGCTGACTTTTCATTATTGCCAAGATTGAAACCCATATTATTTGAATTATTCCATTTTCCTTAAAAGTTGGCCCTTGATATCTGTAGCATGCTTTTTAAAAACATTTTTTGGATATTGATTAATGATTTGAACATATTATTATAAGTACTGTTTCCAGCTATTACAGCATAAATTGCTATGAACCAAATTAGGGGTGTTATACCAACAACCTTTTGTTATAAATCTTAGAGTTTCTTTTTTTTTTTTCTTCCACTTTTGCTTGTTACTTCCAAAAGTAAGTAACCTTTCTTCTTCTGCTTGTTATCCTTTTCCTTCATCCTCCCTTTAATCTTCTTTTTCATCTTTTCTTTTCATTTGGGCCACTGATATTGTACTTGAAATGAGACTGATTAGAAAGACATACCTTTTTGAATGAACTTTTCTGAGAAAAAAATTGTAGCAGCTTCCTATGAGTGTGAGTAATTTGGGAAATGGACAATGTTTGGTAGTTAATACACAAAACTTAATATTTTGAGAAACTTCCTAATAGATAATACAGATCTATGGTGTCTAGCAGCATTACCCCATGAAGTGTTCTGTAAGATGAGTATTGAGGACACACGAGAGGTTCAAACCAAGGCATCAAATAAAAAAGACTACCTTTAAAAATGTTTTGATAGTGAAACGGTTTTGTTTAATCAAATATTTTATTGTAACTATAGCTAAATAAAATGTTTTAAAAGATCAGAATTTGTTACACCTTGTTCACTTTTCCAGAAGCAACTCAGTATCTATTATCCCCGTATGTTTTCTGGAGCTTTCATTTTGTTAGTTGCGAGGGGAGGGGGTGATTATTTTATTGACAGGGCTATTATGTGAAACCTGTAGCTTGCTTTTCAATGCAAAAGAGTTTCTATTACCCGGTAGCAAACATGTCTGTTATCAGAATTTGTTCACAAACCTTTTGTATATTTGACCATCCTTTATTATGAATTCAACTGAAGTTAGTAAGGAAGTGGGGATATGCCAGGGCTTAAGAAAATGTGCATGTATACCACAGATATCTGAGTTTTTTAGTGTTTCAAGTACATAAGAGATAAAGTATTTTGTTTCATTGGATACTTCAGACAGCGGGGGAAAAAATTGAAATCCTCAAAATTATGCTGAAGAATTCCTGTGTAAACTGAATAAATCTTAGTGAAACACTTGTAAACATTTAGTTCAAATGAAGTTATAAATCTACAAGCAACATAATAAAACAATTTAATAAAATTGGAATGGATCATGTATCATTCCTGTTATCTCAATGATCTGTGGCCTTTCCTTGTTAGAGACAATTACATTCTAAAATCCCTATTCTAAATTCTTCATAAAAACATTATTTAAATTTACAATTATACATTAGCCAAGGATATATGAATTGCCAAATATCTTGTGTAGGGTGTACAAAATCGGCATTAAAAACTCCAGATTTTGTTTCTTCCCAGGAAACTCATCAAGAGTATAGAAGAGTGTAAATCCAGTGTGGATGTTGCATTATTTAATATTGCATGTCCAGAACTTATAATCGCTCTTGGAAGTCAAGCTGAAAAAGGAAAAGTTATTCATGTGGTAACAGATGGAAAATACACTGAAGGCAGGTGTAATTATACATGTATTCAGGATGCAGTGAAAAAAGGTATGTGTTCAGGAGAATCTGTTATTATTAGGTAGTGTTCTCAATTCTGTTTGTTTTGTAATTCAATTAATTATTCTGCCCTAGTTACGTCAAATGGCAGTTGAAATTAAATTCTTGAAAATTAAAATAAGTATTTTCAAAAAAATATTCATGATGAAATATTCAAATGATTTAAAGATGTAATATTGAGAAATATTTTGCCTTGAAAATTACTGTTGTATGCTGTTCAGTTTTACATTACAGAAAATTAAAATCTCATAATTAAAACTACTCAAATTTTTAAAAAAAAGTCTGACAATTTAAAGATCTAATATTAACATATATAATGCATTTAGAGACTTTACATTTACATTTGTATAATTTTTGAACTAGTGGAGGTACAACAGCAAAACACTTTCTTGCGATATTTGTACCATCCGGGCGCATTATTACTGCATCAACAGCCACTCTGACGTACCAAATTAGGCTCACATTTTTAAATCTAATTGTCTTGCCCATGATTTCCATAACACATTTTATTATTAATAATGGGCACAAACAAATTTTCGAAAATTCAGCAAGATGAACAAAAAGGAGACCATTCTTTTAAGTGATCTTTGTGCCAGTGGGGAAAATTGAAAGAAAAGCTTTGGAGTAGTTATTGAGAATGTTTTTTGTTTTGTTTTGTTAATTTCAAGCAGAAATTAAGCGAAAACTACATGTTTTCTCAAAAATGTAAATGATCTTTCATGTAGATCTACTTTTTTAGAACAGGTTGTGTTTAAGGCAAAAATCTCTAGTTTCAATTTTGTAGTTTTGCGATGTTAACTTTTTGCAATTTTTGAAACTGGTGAGTTCGCTGAAAATGACATGAACACAAATTTTTTTGATACATGTGAGGAGGCAATTTAAAGAAATCATTTGGTGCGATTTTTGAGTTTTTTTATAAATTGTAGAAATTTCAAGCACAAATTACGCAAAAACACTGTTTTTTTTTTTTTTTCGAAAACTTTTCTGACTTTTTTAAGAGCAGATTTTTTAGAACAGATTTTGGTTAATGCAAAAATTTCTTTCTTCAATTTTGTAATTTTGTGATTTTTTTAAATGTAATTTTCGAAAATATTCTTTGCTGGAATTGAGACTGGCATTAATTTTTTTTATCATTTTTGAATACATGTAATGAGAAAATTTAAAAAAATGAGCCTTTTTTTTTTTTGAAAAAGTGAACAATTTTAAAATTACCTAAGTTGCCTGTAGAGTTTTCAAGAAATTTCGACGTTATTTAAAGCACATGTACTCATAAATCTTATAATGTGAAGAAATCGCCCGTTACATAAATATTACCGTTGTGAGAGTCAAGTCAAAAAACTTAATTTTTGTAATTTTTGAAGAAAAAAAAACAAAGAATAGAGCAATGTGGCATTTGTCATTATATAGGATAGATTTAGCACTAACCCTATCAAAAATTTAAAGAAAGAATTTGGAGCTGTTTTTGAGAAAAGTTTGTTTTTGTGATTTTTTAAAAATTGCAAATATTTCACGCTCTATTGCACAAAAACTACTAAAATTTTCAAAAAAGTGTACATGACCTTAATGAAAGAACTATTTATGGACAACCAATTTCATTTGAAAAATCTGTATCCTCAGTTTTATAGTTGTTGGGAGACACCGGAAAATAAATCACTTTTGCAATTTTCGAAAATATAGAGTTAACCGTCAAAAATCGGACCTATGTCACCGTTATAAGTATTTCACTCTATTCTTACAAGAAATTTAAAGAAAAACTTTAGAGTCGTTTTCGAGAAAATTTTGAAAATGTCTGGGGGGGGGTATGTGAAGTACCCCCAAATTTTAAAGAATGTTTTTGAACATTTCAAGGCTTCAACTAGAGTCAGATGGACAGGGGTTTCTTCAATTTGGAAAATATCGTACGTGTTGTTTAGGCGCTAGTAGTGTTCACAGACGGCCAGATAAAAGGCAGACTGACAGACGCACGGACTAACAGACAGACGCACGGACTAACAGACAGACGCACGGACTAACAGACAGACGCACGGACTAACAGACAGACGCACGGACTAACAGACAGACGCACGGACTAACAGACAGACGCACGGACTAACAGACAGACGCACGGACTAACAGACAGACGCACGGACTAACAGACAGACGCACGGACTAACAGACAGACGCACGGACTAACAGACAGACGCACGGACTAACAGACAGACGCACGGACTAACAGACAGACGCACGGACTAACAGACAGACGCGGACGGACTAACAGACAGACGCACGGACTAACAGACAGACGCACGGACTAACAGACAGACGCACGGACTAACAGACAGACGCACGGACTAACAGACAGACGCACGGACTAACAGACAGACGCACGGACTAACAGACAGACGCACGGACTAACAGACAGACGCACGGACTAACAGACAGACGCACGGACTAACAGACAGACGCACGGACTAACAGACAGACGCACGGACTAACAGACAGACGCACGGACTAACAGACAGACGCACGGACTAACAGACAGCAGACGCACGGACTAACAGACAGCAGACGCACGGACTGACTAACGGACAGACGCACGGACTGACTAACGGACAGACGCACGGACTGACTAACGGACAGACGCACGGACTGACTAACGGACAGACGCACGGACTGACTAACGGACAGACGCACGGACTGACTAACGGACAGACGCACGGACTGACTAACGGACGGACGGACGGACGGACGGACGGACGGACTGACTAACGGACGGACTGACTAACGGACGGACGGACTGACTAACGGACGGACGGACTGACTAACTAACAGACGGACGGACTGACTGACGGACGGACGGACTGACTGACTAACGGACGGACTGACTGACTAACGGACGGACGGACTGACTGACGGACTGACTGACTGACTAACGGACGGACTGACTGACCGACTAACGGACGGACGGACTGACTAACAGACGGACGGACTGACTAACGCACGGACGGACTGACTAACAGACGGACGGACTGACTAACGGACAGAAAAACAGACAGACGCGCAGACCGACTAACAGTCAGTCAGACAGACGGACAGTCTAACTTTTTAACTACAAAAGGAAAAACTTTGGTGCCGTTTTCTAGAATATATTTTTTTTAATATTGCACATATGGCACGCAATACTGCGCGAAAACTACTAAAAGTTTAAAAAAATGAACATGACCTCATTGAAAGAACGAAATATGGATAGCAAAATTCATTTGAAGGAAAAATATGTCTTGAATTTTGTTTTTGTAGGAAGAGGCCGAAAAATCGCAGGGCTTCGAGTCTCAGAGTGATGCTACTCTGCTCTGCCTACCAAGGATGCTCCATTAGCATGTATAGTTCGTAATAGTCAACCAAAATTTACATCTCGACAAATATGTGGGGAGGGGACTCTTGCGCATTATATCCGATTTCAGCCAATGAGCTTCACGCACCCATTTTCGTCACAATATTAGCGGGAATTTTAAATGCAGCCATGCACTAAACTTATCACCTTGTTACAAGACATTGAAACATATACGAAGCATTTCTTTTAAATATTGCATCATCCCTTCGACGTGATATTTTTGGTTGGTTACTGTGGAAAATTGTCACTTTATGCCACTTTGAAAAAGTTTCTCTACACTTCTCGCTCTCCATGCAATATGGCGGCCTGCGTCTGGTCTGGCTATTTATAACGAAGTGCCCGTGCTGTGTCACGTGGTTCGTGACGCGAACAGGCGCTGCGCAGAACGAGCAAAGATCGGTGCGCCGAAGTCGTGGAGATATGAATGGCTCCATGGCCAGAGTAACTCATCCCTATCTTTCCACCATGCCGCGCACTATAAACAGCGGCGTCCGGGCGATACATTATCTCAAGTCCTGTTAGCGCCTGTGACGCTGGAACGCGCAGGCACCGGTAGATTGCAGCGTTGAAAAAAACGCCGAAACCTGTTTTTGGAAACCTCTTAGAATCTTCTGGGCGGATTCGCTAACGAATAATCAATTCGGCAGTTCCCCACCAGTAGACCGAGACACGTCGAATTTGTCTCGATTGGACGGGAAGAGGTATAACCGTGAGTGACGGACGGACACACGAACGCAAGTTACTCAAATAGAATATAAGGATATATATTTGAAAGCCTATATATGTAGGTTAATCCCATAGGCTGGCTTGAACTTGGTGTAAATGAATCCAGAATGTAAACAGTCCTGCGTATAAAAGTATAATTATGGGGTTGAACAAAATAATACGAATATCTGACAAATACAAAAGATTTATTTTTTAAGGTGTTGGGTCACCATTTGCTTTTAGAATGGATGCAATTCGTCGCAGAATAGATTTGTAGACTGAATAGTTTACAATGGAATGGTCTCCCATTCTTGCACCGAAACCTCCGCCAATTGTTTCAATAATATTGGAGCTGGAAACCTGCTCCTTACTCACTGCTCTAAAACACCCCATAACGGTTCAATTATGTTGAGGTCTGACCAGTGATGATGTTTGAGGATATTCTGATGTCCCGTAAACCACGCCTAAACGTTTTTTGCTTTTTGTATGAGCGCAATATCATCTTGGAATATGCTGTGTGGCAACGATATACTAGTCATTGTAGGCACTTCATTGTTGATGTCGAGATTTTCATTCGCAGTAATCCGGCCAGTGAAGGGTAATGATAGGACCTGCTAAATACCACGATATAGCCGCCCAAATCATAGCGTAACCTCCCCCATGCTTGAATTGCTGGGAAGCAGGCAAGCCAGTCGTTGGCTTGTTTTGGGATTCTCCATTCACGAACCCGACCGTTTGTAGGAAACAATGTAAAACTATGTATGTTCGGACCATGCCACGTTTTTCCCGTCATCAAGTGTTCAGATTTCATGATCGTGGCACCACTTCTTTCGTAGATTTGCATTGGCTTCCGTTAGAAGGGGTTTTGCAATTGGATTCCGTCCATGAAAATGGCCATGCTTTGTGAAGCTCCCGCCGTACTGTTTGTGGAAACGCTATTCATGTGTTGAGTTCTGCAGTCACTTTCGTTGTAGTTTTACGCTGTCTGACCACAATCCTTTTTAACGTTCATCGGCCTCTATCAGTTCACTTCTGCTCTCGTCCACCATTCCTGTTCGCCGATGATTTTTTTTAGTTTTGTGTATCCTGTCATTACCGTGAACACCGCCACTCACGAAACTTTAAACAGATCAGCTGTTTTCGTCGCAATGCTTCCGCTAACCGTGCACCAGCCCTGCCCCTCTTTTCAAGTCTTAAGAGATCACACTATCACCGACCGCATATGTTCACCGTCGCAAATTAAAGCATATGCACTGCAATAACTGCAATATGTACTTGGGTTTTCATAACGTGGAGCGTGAGCGGCCTGCCTTCATGATAGAAAATGGCACGGCTTTTCGCGTGTTTCTTGGTCGTGCCGCTAGATGTTACTTGATCTGCAGCACTGCTTGATACGGGCGCGATCATGCGACATCTATCGACATGACCGAGAAAGACGCGAAAAGCCGTGCCATATTTCATCGCGAAGACTAATCCCTCACGCACCACATTATGAAAGTATAAACTTCAAAAAGTGGACTTCAACTGTGCAATGCAGCCGGGTCGCAGAGAGTGCATGTCCGCAGGGCGGCAATATGCAGCTGTACTGCGATTTTTATTAAGCTACATTTGAAGTAAGTCAGCTGTTTCCGTGTCATGTAATCGGAAGGTTGAACGCCACCAGTGACGTAAGGTCCCGATTGGAGGGCACCGTAAACATCTGATGAGATATCAAACGCAGCAATGTAAAAACCGCAGTATACTATATTGCATGCAAGGGCGTAACGTTCGGGCCCGCTTTTTAGGGGGCCCAGGTAAAATAGAGCCTATTTTTTTGTGATATTTGTATTATTTAAGGTACTAACACTACTTGTGTTTACTTGACACTTTTATAAAGGATGCCCAGATTTTGCGGGTGGGCCCTAAATCATTTCGTCACGCTACTGATTGCATGGTGTTCATAATAATTTGTCCAACTCCTGTATAAAAGTTTTCAATACCCAAAAGGAAGGATTAAAAGGATGTCACAGTTCTTTGATATTTCCGTTCCCCCCACACTAATTGCAGTTCTTTTATATCAATACACTAAAATATTTTGCACCCAGAGACCGAAAAAGACTGGTTAGATTCCAAGAACAAGTTTCCCTTTTGGCGAATGTGATCTTGCTTTATTATGTTGTGTCCTAGGTGATAAATGAATGTTTGTTTTTCTCCCAAAGTGTAGTATGGAACAAAAATATTAATTAAAAAGTATGATTGTGAATTTAAAACTTAGAAATTGATGTCAATTGATTATTTTTTTTCAGGTGTTCAAATTAAGAGGAAGACTACCCGGTTTCTTTTTCATCATAAATTCATTATAATCGACAAGAATGTGCTCTTTCAGGGATCATGCAATTTCACTAACACTGCTCTTCGAGGAAATTGTGACAATTTTCTCATTACTTCCAAAAAACTAATTGTTGAAAATTATGTTCAGTTTTATGAAGATCTGTGGAATGATACTCCTTAAACACTCAATAAAAATTTGAATACAGTACTTTTCAATATTTTAGTCATAGTTAATTTTTTGCAACTTTTATGAGTGCCTTTTCAATTGTTTTGTCTTGAGTAAAGTTACATGTAATTGTACACTAGTCATTTCAGGTTGCTTCAAATTTCTGTGATTCTCAAGTTATTTAATAAAAGTGCCATTCTCATTCCATTTAAGGTGTTTGCTTTTAATTGTTTTCCACTAGTCGGTATCTTTCAGCAATTCATTCCCAATCTAGTGGTGCTGTAACAGCATATACTGGTTGGCATTATTTCTAGTTTTCAGAATCAAACTTAAGTAGATGTTTGTAAGGCAGACATTTTTTATCATCACTCTTAGGAGCCCCTCCAGGATCCATTGCTGGCTACATAATACTACCAATCACTTTAGCACCAGGTCCAGGCCAACAATATTGCATTTTCCACAAATATATTTTTTCTATAGTGAATAAATTTTGTAATGTGTAGTATACTATTAGGCAATTTGAAATTATAATGAATAAACTAAAATTTTTACTTTACATATTTTTAAACTTATTATACATAATTCATGAATGTTTTAAAATTACTGTACACAAGCATTTTCGGAATACAAAATGTCACTAATCAGATCTCAGTATGGATTAGGAGTAGCAGAAAGACAGTTCTACGTTTGTAGTAGTAATTGTACACAAGTCTTCACCATGCAAAAGTTTTACCCAATATATAAATGTACACATTTTGCCTTTTTTGTTTCAGTAAAATCTGTTCCCGTTTCAATAGTCAAAGAAAAATATTGTGAGAAGTATTATTCCAATTTAAACATGTACTTGAAAACCAATGAAAGCTGAATTTATAAATGCAGAATAAATAGAAAAACACATTCAGGGCCGGGTGATCCTGTAATAATGAAAAATTGAAAGCATATGTAGCATTATGTACAAATAATTTTATTATGTATTAATTTTTGATACAGTATTTAAAATATTTTCATGGATCACAGTGAATCTTAATGTACATATACAGCATATCAAATCTCAATGCAAGAACTACAGTATTTTTCATTGCCATACAAACAAAACACTTATCACAATATATTAAGTGGTTATAAATACACTAAATTTAAATTAATCACACACAAAAAAATTCATGGAGATGGCATTAATGAAGATGGGCAAAATTATACCTTATCTGATTCTCGCCAGTAGATAAATCGCAGAGGGGCAAGAGCTACTTTTGTAACTTATAAGAAAATAAAAAAGAAGATAAATTGCTTTCATGTTCTCTGCAATGACCCTTCAAAGATGTATTTTTAATTATTTTATGAATATCTCAAAATATCAATGGGGAAAAATAGTATAACCTGCAATATACAAAAGAGACTTCCATTGAAACCAAACACGATACATAGAAAAAACGTCTAGCCACTTTATCAGTAAAGGATGTGAAATAAACTAGTTTCACCACTGTTGCAACACAAATTCTTTCACTGATACATCCAGAAACATTTAAACACTACACAACAGCATGAAGTAACAATTATGATTTTAATACAGATATCTAAACAGGAAACAGCAAATAGCTGTTCTACCTTCTTGTAAGCAGTCATTAATTTACACAGCCATTTCCATGCTCAGTTTAGGATATGGTTTGTAATTTTTTAATTCAAAATCATCAAACTTGAAATCTTCAATGTCATTAACATTCCGAATAATTTGAAGTGTAGGAAAAGGGCGAGGGCTACGTTGCAATTGTTCACGCAGTGCTTCCACATGATTCACGTAAACATGGTTGTCTCCAAGAGAATGAATAAATTCACCAGGCTGAAAAGAAATGTTAGGTGATGAAAATAAAATCTATTGTTAATAACTAGATATTTAATTTCACTGAAATCTCAAGTTAATTCTTAATGCAATGCAACATGACATTATGCTATGTACATTGAATTTGAGTGCAAGCAACTCATTTGCTGTGTGCAACACTAGTAGTATGGTATAATGAAATAAAAACTGAAGTTTCCAGATCACCTAGAGGGCTCATTGTGAAAGCTTGGGAAATTTTTGTAAATGCAGAGGGTGAATTTACTTATATATATATATATATATCATTCTTTCTTTCCTTCAATGAAAGTTCAACAACAATATCTTTGTTAATTGTAATTGCTTTGTTTTTTTCCCTTCTTACAATGACCATTACTGTGAGCTTTATGATGTAGCATTATATAATTTCATACACTACACTGTTTTAACACAGTAAAATGTAATAAATGTAATGTTTTTGTTGTTCTGGACTTGGAATATAAAAGAAATATTTAAAGTGTATTAAGGAACTTGCATTTCTTTTCATAATGTTGAGGTACTGAAAGATGCTGTATGCAAAATTCAAACCTTGTAACAAATTATTGTTGCTCATTCTCTCAATTTTATACAGCAAACAAAATCTCATAATGCTCAGTCATGTGAAAAAAATATCTGAAGTTTGTATTCACTTACCTGCAATCCTGTAACTTTAGCTATCATGTAAGTAAGAAGAGAATAGCTAGCTATGTTAAATGGCACACCTAAGCCCATATCTGCAGACCGCTGGTACAACTGGCAGGACAATTCACCATTTGCAACAAAAAACTGAACTAAGCAATGGCAGGGTGGGAGAGCCATCAAAGGGATATCCAATGGATTCCAAGCACACATGATCATGCGCCTGTCGTCTGGTCTTGTTTTGATTGTATTAATAACTTCTCTCAACTGGTCAATGCCCTGACCAGTGTAATCTGCATTCATGTCTTTATATTTGGCTCCAAAATGACGCCACTGGAACCCATACACTGGACCCAAGTCACCTAAAATGTACGTATTCATATATTAATCCTGAGAACACACACGTGTACATACACAGCATAAAATGGTTTTGTAATCTTTTTCCTGTAAAAAGAAAGTGCTTTCATGAACGCATATACAAATAAGCTTGACAACAATAGCATTTAATACACTTTTCAATAGTAAGTTACTTTTGACACAAATTTAACATTTAAATTATTCTTAAACTAGTAGTTGGCTACAGAATGGCATAGATTTTCTTGTTGTAAAGTTTTCTAATTTCCTTGGTGTAGACTGGCTTTACAGTCTTGCACCATCCTCTTGCCACATCTATCACCCAAAGTACATTTTTTTGAAATTTTCTCAATGTTTCTGTTTCCTAAAAGTAGAACAGAAACATTACTTCAAGAATATTAAAGAAGAGTAAAACCCCAACCTAAATAGGAATTTTCATTGACAAATTTGAAACTATTATCACATAGAAACACATATCTATTGAGTTCTTCTTTGGAAAACTTCATTTAAAGTCATTTGAAGCACTTCCGAATGCTTCTACTCACAAATGCAATAAAGTATAAAAAACAAAGGAAATGTGCATATTAACAGCATGAGAGATATATCATTTGAAGGAAAAATCTGCCTTAGTTGAGGAAAGATACCGTAGAAATTCAAACTTTTCCAATTATCGAAAATTCAGTTAACCATGAAAACCGGACCTATGCTACCTTTATAAGTGTATTTTACTCTATTTTTTACAAGAAATTAAAAGAAAATATTTTGAAAATGTGGGCTTTATGTAAAGTACCCCAAATTTTAAACAATATTTTCAAAATTTCAAAGCTTCAACTAGAGCCAGAAGAAAACACTATTTTCTTCAATTTTGAAAAAAATCCTACACATGGTTTAGGTTCTAGTAGTGTTTACAGACAGATGGACAGACGTTTTCAAAAGGAAAACAGAAAACTTTTTCAGTATCAAGGAGTCCCAGCATTTCGATCCCAGAAGTATATTTCGATTAAAATCTCGAAATCAATTTTCCGCAGCATTACATATCTTTCTCCGTATATATGTAAGCGTTCAAACAAGTAAAAAATGTTCATGGATTTTTGATTCACCATCTAAATTATCACAATTTTACATTATCAAATATAATTTTTCCATGGAAATAAATAAATTCCACAAGTGCAACCTGGGGTTTTATCAACACCCTTTTTGTTCTGATAACTGAAAAAATAAAGTTTTTTTATTTTTCAATTCTTTTTAATCCTTTTCCAGGCAACATATTTTAATGATGCAACCAGGCCAGCGATTCTATGAATTCCTAAGATGACGTTATTCTTGAAGAAATACTTGTTGAATGTGGAAAATGAAACATAATACTAATTTGATACTTTAACTTAAAAAGTGATTCGAAATACTTTGTATGTGCTTTTTAAACATTTTTATTATTACATCAGAATTTGCTACCAAAATTTTTATTTGGCTGCATACAATAGACAGGTTCTGGACACGTGCAATCTGCTTCCTACTCCTTTCTTGCAGATACATGACTATGCACACATGGCTACACCACACACATTCAGTCAATAGACAAAGAATACATATCTACTTTGTCTTTTACATGAGTAGGTTGGTCAAGATAATCTGTTATTAATTTTGTCATACAACATAAATTATCTTCAATGATGTAGTATTACAATGATGCATAGATATAGCAATGCTACTGATCTATTCTCACTAGGTACCAAAGGTATTGTAAATTTAAGTATCTTTAGGAAGATATTTGAGGAAAATTGGAGTAGTAAGGAGGAGTTTTTATCTATTGTATTTATAAGAGTTAAACCAATCGCAAATGCACAGCCGTTCGAACACACAAGTCTCTTCCCTGACTCCTGGCTCACACCAGTTTTGGAATGCGACTTTGTCAAAAATGTTTTTGGGTGTTGTCAGATTCCAACAAGACATTTGTATCCCCCATCTACTATTCATACCTCACAAAACTTCCTAAAAAAAATTTAATTCACTAAAGGGAAACACAAAATGCAATATTTACCAGACTATGAGACCTGAATCCAATGGACCCTGCTTGCCCAGTTATGGGCAACAGATCATAATTAATAATTAATTTTAAAAATGTATTATTCAGTAAAGCATTTGTAAAAATTGCTAAGGTTTAAAGAAAATAAAAAGAAGGTCAACCAACTCACCAAAAACTATCCTAATACCTTCTATAGATTATGCATAAAACAGCCCATTGAAAATTGAGACCAAAGAATTCTGGTCTACGGACCCTACCCAACAATCCATTTTGATGAAAATCCTGAATACATTTTAGGCACAAGTGTTTTCCACAAACAGAAGAGAAAGAAAAAACAATACATTTATGGCAGCAAGGACAGTTTTTGACTATTCAGAGCACGGGCTCAGTGATTCGGACTTGGTGCCTCCCGGACTCTTCAGTAGTAGGTGGTGACTCCACTTGTGGAAGCCTATGCATTTGTCGCAAGAGGAGATGGTTTATCAAAGTTTCAAAAATTCCCACTGAAAGCAATTTGATTCATTCCGATTGTGAGATTATGCTCTGAGGAAATACAGGTCAAAATTGTTAGAAGATTGCTGAGAGTATGCAACAATGCATCTCTTTACAGCTGCACATAACGATGATTGCAGCTAAAAGCAGGGCCAGGCAGGAGGGAGAAGATGGGACTGGGCAGGGTGAGAATGAGGATACACATTTACAGACAGAATTCCTTTTCCTAATAATGACTAATTAACGAATAACCAGGAAATGTTGCAGGACTCTTCTCCTAATCCTCACACACAATATGGGACAAGATCCCAAATGATTTTTGGAAACCACAACTCTTTCTAACACCCTTGCATAATTTCTTGGCAAGTGAAGAACACTAAATTTGATACAATTAAAACAGAATTATTTTACAACAAAAAACAAGGTACTGTGGCTTGAGGGAATAGTCAAGGCAATAAAGAAACTTCACTAAGTACCTACTTAAATAGGTCAGTCAAACAAAAAGTTTTGCAGTGAGAAAAGCAGAAGATACTCAAATGAAACTGGATACTAAAGACGCTACACTACATATTTTAATCCCTTAACATACCACTTATAAAATGAAAGGCGATCCAAAAATGTTCAGTTTTTAAATTATTCATATTAAGAACACGAATATACTGTGGCTTTTAAATTTATGAAAAAAATAAAACCCTGAGTATACTTGAGCTTTAATGTTAGGTAATAAACACTGAAACCAAAACTTCCATCCTAACAAATATCTTCACATCTTGGAAACATAAGCCTGCTCAAAACTGAAATTAGAAGTCATGTGGAGCATGCCCATAGCAATTAAAAAATAACCCCCACCATCATCATGCATACTTCTCTATCTTCAAATGGTCACTAAGGTCTTCTGTTGGTGTGAACAAAACAAGCGAAGGAACAAACACTTTCCTAGATACAAAAAGTCACAAAGCTTTATAAAACATTCAAACAAAAAATAATTACCTTCCGCTCTATCTGCAAAGCCCAGAGAATCCAAATATTCTCTAGAGCTATTTGCATCCCAAATTCGAACGTTCTTTTCACTCAGTTCCCGAGAATTAGTAGAACCCCTGATGAACCAAAGCAACTCTTCCACCACTCCTCGCCAAAACACTCTTTTTGTTGTCAACAAAGGAAACGTACCTGGAAAGAAAAAACATTAAATTATAGAATTCGTCATATTGGAAAATACTTAATGGGCCTTGAAGGTAATGGATTACTTACCGTTTCTCAAAGAATACCGCATTTGAGCACCGAACAAAGCATAGGTCCCGACACCTGTTCTATCATCTTTCCTCACTCCACATTCTAAAATGCGTTCTATCTGGTCCAGATATTGATATTCTTCATGACGTGAGTTGTTTTCTATGATGGGGCAAGGTTTCCCAGTCAAATCTCGCTTCGCTTCCTCCTTCCTACATGAACCCTTTCCGTTCACTCCCGGGTGAAGGTTTTCGATTTGTTCATTCCCACTTTTAACATGTAATGTTTTGCTCAAAACACCATTTGCCTTTGGAGACGAAATATGTCCATTTTCATTTACAATATCCATATTCAAACGCCCGAATAGGTCCGAGTGGTTGAACAAAGTGCAGTAACACAAACTACATTTGCATTGCAACGTAACCCCCGCCCGTACACAGGAATAGGCGGGAAAAGTTTGCGGCGAAATAATAATAGGGCAATTATTTAAATTCGTTTATTTTACATTCCGGCAGCAAGTTTTATGTAAGCAATTTATTGTTAAGCATTTTCACTACAAAACAAGTAAAGCGTCTTCATCAAAGTCCATAGACAATAATTACAATCTTCTACAACCAACTCTTTGGCAATGCAACTTCGTTGCTGCAAAAATATGTTAGTGGCGAAGGGGGAGGGGGGTGTTGGAGGAATCATTCATGCCGGTTAAAATGTTCGAGTTTTATAATCAAATATCCCTTTTTTTGTGCCAAGTGCTCCAGTTTCAAATTGCAGCTTTGAGAGATAAAAAAATCAACGAATTTCTTTGATGATGACGCTTTTTATTTTAATATTTATTTCCCAGTAAAGGACACATAATTTTAATTACACCTTATCGATCTATATCAATATGCTGAAACACTTAACTTGCTTCCAAATGTTAAAAGTTCATACCTTCATACCTGAACTATCAACATAATCATTCGTCAGTAAACTAATAAATATAAGCATTCCCAAAATAATAATTGTTAAATATTGAACAAGATAAATATGTTATATTACAGTCAAATTATGCTACATAACTGTATTCATCTGCAGAGTTTGGTGTGCGTTCTATATATTGTTTGTCAATTAAGGCTTCAATACATTTCTTTATCATGCTGATAGAAGGTGAAAATGTGCCTTTGGACTGACTCAACACTTCCTGAATCAGACAATTGTGCTTCAACATCTTCCTACTCTTCATTATTCTCACGATCGCTGCCTGCAAGTAGAGTTTCCTATCTTCATCTACAGCTGACAATGTTTGTTCCACTTCTTGAGGAGTTTCTCGCTGAAGGGCTGCTGTTATCCTGAATTTTGTTCTTTTGTTGCTGTACTCCAAATTAAGTTTTAATATTGTTTCAGGGGTGACATCTTGAGTACTACTATGAAGGAGTTTTGATTCCAAAAGACTGGTAACATGCTTATTAAACTGCTCTGTATTCAATTGTAATGTATCCTGAATTTCCTTGCAGTTCAGTGAATCTGTTTTCTCAAATAATAGAAGAATTGCCATTTGAAAAGTTTGCATTGTTACTTGATAAGGCTTTTTCAAGTAACCCAATTTGAGCTCACCCTGACAGAGATGATGAAGCCATGTAAGTCTCCTTCCATTGAAATGACTGTGATAAAATTTTTCAAACATTTGAACAGATTTTTCAAGTTCTTGGGGAACTGCAAATGGAGTGATGGATGTCTGTCCTAAAGGCCAAGCACCAGCTTGGAGTACATATATTGTAAATGATATTCCTAAATCCACTGTTTCTGATTTCAGATATGCACTAAACTTGTTATTTAGATCAGTAGAAACTGTGATGTCATTAAACATCCGTTGAAATTTATTGGTAAATTCATAACCACAGGCTTCCTTTAATCTGTTAATCATAGCTTCTTCGGCATCCATTGATTGACTTTGTTGATGAATCAACCGTTTTGCCAACATTCGAGAATAGAATTTTTGAAAAACATCTTTATCATCAATATATTTGAAAACTGTAATAGACTGAGCTAATCGATCATCTATTTCAGCTTCTGACATTCCTTTAGCAGATTTCTTCAATAAAAAGTCACAGTACTTTGCAAGCATTTCTGGAGAACGTGAACTGACTTTTGGATTAATTCTGTAATTAATAACAGAGGAACAAGCTCTATCAAGTGCACCAATAAAAGACTGGTCACCGGAAAACACATCATTAATCATATCTTTATATTTCTTGTGTAAAGTAAGCATACTTTCCACAAACTGACAATAAATGTTTTCACCCTTCAAACTTGTGACACACTGAAGTCCTTGTTGCTTTATATGTTCTAACATCTCATTTATAAGAAGGGGTATTCCTTGTGGAACTGAGCGTAACAATGAATACATATATGTAAGATCACCTTTTCTTTCCTGCTGTACCATTGGTTTACATTCACCATGAAGGAACTGTAAGTGATCAGCTATCATATGCTGCTCACATTTTTCTTTCACTTTATCAAAGGAACTACAGTGAAGAAACTTTTGGCTTCTTAAGGTTTCTTCTTTCAGGCGCTGCGTAACTCTTTCCATATACATGGATACATCACACACTTGTAACAATCTGCTGGCTTCCTGCTTGTAATATTCACCACTAGCTTGGAGAAATGGTGTTTCAAATATTTTCTGGTAAAGTAATAAATTTTCCTTTTTTTTATATTCTTCCACTGTAACAAATGACTGAATGACACCTTTAATAATTTCTGCTGTATTTGGATTTCCCTCACCCAGACGGTCCTCATGTATGCCTTCTAAAAGAAAATTAACCAAATTTTCTTTTAATGGCTCTATCATATTTTTCTTCCAAATCTCAAATCCCAGCTCACCAATTTCCATTTGCTCTTGAGTATCAGGTGTAAGATTTCCATACACAATTTCAGCTTCAGATAATTTCTGTTTCTTAATGTGTTGCTGATTTAAGTAGAGGTATAATCTATGAAGGTAATTAATGCCCAAACTATATTCACTCCAAGCTTGATAATAACTTTTGAGTAAATTTGCCTTTCCATTCGATCTGACTTTTTCTAATAAATTCTTCACGTGATTATCCAAAAATTGTTTTGTCTCCAAATACAGTCGATCAGCAAGTGGTTCTGGGTAAGCAACACACAAAGAATACACATCGCTGAATCGATCATTCCAAGTTGATCTAGGTACATTACTCAAAGTTATAACACACTTCACAGTTTCTTGAAGTTCTTTCCAGGTCTCATTAAAGTTGACTCTTTTGGGTTTCAGAGACATGGTCACAAATCAAATAAAACTGCAAGTTTTTAGTTCATTCAGACATTTCAGTCAATTAATCTTTTAAAATCGTTCTAAATAATGGTAAGAATTGCGAATTATTTTCACGTACAGTTTGTGAAAAAAATTGATGGCTACTAAATGTTCCTATAAACAGATATGATCAAAAGCCACTGGTAATTAGGACGATTCCAGATTAATTACTGACAACACTGTTTCTGTTACTTTACTGACATGGTTCACTAATAAAAACACACCCAATTCACTCGACAACAACGCTTCAGAAGCCCAACTCAATTAAGCACATAACCCAACAATATGCTCGGACGACCACTTCCCTGCTTCCCGAGTCACTGTGAACAAATGACTATCGTATTAAACTGGGTTGATAGTTTCCTCAGTTGGATACAATGAAATTCATATTACATTTACAAAGAATAAGAAGATAAAACTGACGGCTTGAAATGTTGTGCAGAAACCGATGGTAGTTAAAAATCATTTCAACAAATTATTCATTTTCCTCATGACTTCGTATGGTGGTAATACTTGCAACACATCGCACATAGCTAATACCAACGTCACCAATACTCAATGCATCACATCGCCATTTAAACATCTGCGCACTGCGAAGAGAAAATACAAGAATTTTCAGCTGTTGGCTGCCATGTAATGGTTTAGTTGCCATAGTAACGACGGAATGGTTTACGTATAGTGGTGTCACATTCCTTTGATTGTGAAGTGATAATTTTAGGCATTTCAAGATCGTCTCGAGTATGACAGTCGGCTAAAAAATGTCCATTGATTGGAAGGATATTAAATGTAATGTCTACTAACTTTATAGACTACAATTTTCTACTTTAAAAGGTTGGAGACACTCAAAGATGACTATGACATGTGAAGATGAAAGGAAAGACTTCATTTTAACAACTGCTGGTATGAATTATTTCATGGCATACATACAATGTTTCATTTGATGGGTAATCAATAATTTATCCAATATGTTGCAATATATTCTTTGGTAAAAAAAAACAAATATTTATATATTTATTTGTATGTTGAAGTGTTTGGAAATGAGGCCTTTCAAAGACTTGAATACAGTAATAAAAATTCTCTTCTTAGATCATAACTCATTTTCTATTAACTTTTTTTCTTCTTCAAGAAGAAGATAATTTAATTATTGTATTAATATTTCTAAAGAATTATTTATTATATGGATTTTAATATATTATTTATTTAAAAACATTAAAGTAGATAGAATTTATGTGCCAGAAATTTTGATTTGTACCTCCTATGGAGCAGAGCGACTCAGACTTATATTAAACTTTTGAGTTGAATGCTAAAAAATAGAGAAAATCCAGTGAAGTGCACTGAGTTGATTTTTAACAGGAGGGACGTACAAAGTTTGTGAAATAATTTTGTAACCAGTTCTAAAAGCATTTATAAGTGTTTATGGTGCTGCAACTTGGGACATACTTTCTGATACTGTGTATAGTGATAATATAGAATTACAATAACAGTTTCACAAAAAATAAAAATCACTTTTCTGGGGTAATCGTCATAATTCATACAGAAATCTGTCTCCTGAATTTGTATCTGAAATCAGTTACTTTCTTTCAGGCACTGTTGTCAAGTTATACACATTTTATTCTTTTTACTGTTTTCCCCACACTGTGCCTCTCCATCATGCAAAATATGTAACAATTTCTATCCTAGGTTAAAAAAAATATTTGGAAAATGCCTGACAGAATAAAACAAAAAGCAAATAATGACTTATGGAATGTAATATCTTGTATGAAAAAACGTATTTCAAAACATAATATATCAACAACAATTTCTTTCTTTTGAGAATTTGAAAAGATTATTTTTTTCTCTTCTGATCACTGTTGCATCCTCCTCCAGCTTTCCTCATGTATTGAAGGCATCCATTTCTTGTCAAACTACATTTGCATTATCTTTATGTTATTATGAAATGTTTATTTATTTATTTAGTCAAAAACTGTGTGTGACATATGGGGAGAAAATCATCTGTGCAAGCTTTCTTACATCACATTCATCAGAAATATTACTGCAGCTCATGGGAAAATAATGCAAATATGAATAAAAAAATGCTCTTTTAAGGACATACTGCACTATAATTCTCTACATGCATTTATCAGCTGTTGAATCAATTCTTCATTGTTGTAAGCCTTTTTCAGCCATAAGACCAGGAAACTTTTGTGAAAGATACATAAAGCCATTTCCAGATGGATTTGTGCGTTTGACAAATTGTTTTTTAACACCAAGCTTGATGTGAAGTGGAGGTAGCAGAACTTCATCAATGGTTATCAATTTATCTTTCTGTATATTTTTTCTTCCATTTTCTCTTCATATTTCTTTTGTAATGGGAATTTTTTTTGTGTCTTTCCCACTCAGACAGAAAATATCCATATTTGGTGTAGTCGTGTTGTGTACTCAGCACCCAGGAAACTACATTCAAATCTTCACAAATTTTCCACTAGTGCTCATCGAATTTCACTAATTTGAGAACAATATGATTCAAAAAAATCATATGACTCTTTAGTCATACTCATATAGATAATTAGGGGAAGAAATGGAACACAAGGCATTATGTTCTCATTAGAAAAAAAAATCCTTTCAAGCTCATTCGACATCACTGTTTCAAAACTGTTGTACATGACATTAATTAAACAACTATTCCATTTGAACATATTTCCTTTGTAAAAAAAATTGCTCTTCAATAATTATGTGATGAGGTCCAAATAATTATAAACTTGCAACTTTCAAACATTCTGAGGTTTCTGTGAAAATCGGAATGGGATCATCTTTATAAGCATATTTTATTCTATGGAAGCAAACAAAAATTAAAGAAAACAATTGTTGCAATTTTAAGAAAATTTTGAAGACGTCTCAGGGGCTTCATGTAGAGAATCTCCGAAAATTTACTTAAATTTTCTTTAAACTTAATTAAATTTAAACAATTGATTTCAAATTCACAAGGACTCAACATTGACCACATTGATATGTTTGTAAAATTTGATCAATTTGTAAAAAACATTTGAACGGTTACAGGGCTAGTGTTATTCACTAACAGACTGACATACACAAAAATAAAAAGTAATCAACATTTTTTTGGGATCAGGGGACCCCAATATGTGTATTTATGTTAAATTTTCAACACTGATTGTCTACAAAATTACATATCTTTCTCCAAACCACATATATACATACCTATAAGAGAAATAAAAATGCACTTAAATTACACATAAGTTTTTTTAATAACTCAAAAACAATATCTGATAGCAAATTTCTAATTTCAGATTTGAATTTCTCACCCTAAAATTCTTTACGAAAACACACTGGGATATAAGACAATTGTCCCTTGTTGAACAGTCTAACTATATTGAAAAAAATCATCCACATCAATATTTCAGCCCCCCCATTGGGTACAAATCTCTCATCATCAAATTGTGTGAAACATAGCACATGAAATCTAGAACCCTAAAATACACTTTGTAAGAAAAGTTGACCCTTTTATTCCCTAGTTGTTTTTTTTTTATGTAACTATTTACAAAGAGCCTGTGACTAATTCAAGTATCAATATTATGTTTGCACAGCAGCTTAATGGCATAATTTAAAATTTTGCCAATTTTAACAAAGCAATAGAGTACACTTCTAGAGTTCTATAACAATAACAATAGAATATATTGATTTATTTTGTAACTGTTAGATGATCTTGTAGCATCAGCACTTAAACATATTAATATTTAACAATAACATGACTTAAACAATGTACAGGAACTACACACTCATATTTTCATACATATTACCTATCAACTACATACCAAACCATTACCTTCCAACGAGGTAGCTTTGTTCCAAATTTTCCAACTGACCCTGATTGGTTTCTTTCTTGTGGTGATACTTTGTGAGACCTTCATGAGATATTGTTATGTTACTTTGCAGATATGTACTTTTTACTTTCTCGCTACAGAGTAGAGAGAAAGTTATGTAATGCTGCGAGAAAAAAAATGCGAATTTTCGGCAGAAAAACTCTTATTACAGGACCCTGGTAACGAAAAAGAGGATAAATCCAGTTGCTAAATTTAGAGAAAAAAATCTTCTATCACGTGGTATCCATGTTAGGGGGGTCCTGGATTCCGAAAAATCGAATGACGACAAAATATCTCTGTCCATCTGTGAACAACGCTAGCGGCTATACCGTTCAGCGGTTTTTCTTTCTCCAAACTTGATGATTCCCCATCGATCTCTGGCTGATGTCGCGGTCCCTTGAATTTGAAACCGACAATTTAATTTCGGAGGGCTCTTTACATGAAGCCCCTGGAACATTTTAAAACAATGGCTTCATCGTTTCCTGTTAAATTTTGTTGTTGGATAGTCTGAAGGACGTTTAAGAGAATGGTGCGGGTCTCATGTTCGTTGAAAACCTTGATTTCTCGAAAACTGCAAAAGTTCAATTTTTAGGGCGTTTTCCTACAACTAAAATATTAAAGATAGAGATTTTCCCCTTGATTAAATCTGTTCCTTGAAGACAGATTTTGAAATAAGGTCATGTACAATTTTTCGAAAATTAGTACTTTTCGCGTAATTTTGCGTGAAAATACGGGCGAGAATTCACGTACTTTAGCACCACTAGTTCCTTATGAAATTGATTAGCCCATCTTATTGGGTACTGACGACCATCACTATTTTTTTACTAGTCTAAATATTCTGGTAATAGTTTATTTTCTAATCTGTAAATAAAAGTTAGTAGCCTACTGTTAGGTATTTAACATGTTCACTGTCCTGTGAGTCATATGTGGTTCAGAAAACGTAATACTAGGTGGTTTTAATACGTCCGAACCACACATGGGTCACAGACGTTTACAATTTCGATGGTAAATATTTCCCCGGGACTCGGTGTAGCTGCACAGATTTTAGTTAGGACTTCCAATGACGGTCATAGAATTTAGAAATACACCGAAATGTGCGGAAATTTTTATTTTTTAAAAATTTGTTAAGAATTTTACAATAAAATTATTATTATTATTATTATTATTATTATTATTATTATTATTATTAATATTATTATTATTATTATTTATATTTCATATTTCAAAATTTCACGCTCTTCCGGAGTTTTCAAGTATAACTCAAGGACAGAACGTCAACACATATGGTGAGACAGATGGTGAGAAGTTCTTGCTCCAGTGCACTCAGGTTCCGCTTCAATGATTTAGGGAGAGAACCTTGCGCACAATGTTGGTGGTTGCCAGCAACACGGCCTTCTGCACGGTTCTGAGGTGCCACTCATTTAGATGGAGTTTTTCTTTCACAATCCTCCAATCTGCAGCCACAAGCCCATTAGTTGAAATAACAACGGGTACAATATCTACCTCTATTAGTTTGTACAAGTTTTTCAATTCAATTGAGAGTGGCTGATATTTTCTTTTCTTTTCTGCAATAGTTGTCAGCAGATTATGATATAGTTATTATTATTATTATTATTATTATTATTATTATTATTATTATTATTATTATTATTATTATTATTAAGTCGTTTGGACGTGCGGATATATTTTAAAGTTGTCATTGGGACAGAGAACGTGTTAACTAAATACACCAAATTCAAGATCTGAATTGTACGTGTTTATTTAGCTTATTTACAAAACATTGCACTACTTAGGCCCGCAACAGACTACACCGAGAAATGTGCGACGTGAAATGTGGAAAATCGAAACAAGGAACACTTATCGACCCCCACACACTAGAAAGAGTTTTCTTGTTCGCCTCTGCGGAGGCGAAAGAGTTCCTCGCTCGAGTCGGTCAGCGAACGAGTTTCCTCGGACACATTTCTACTCCTTCATTTTTTAATCTGACATTTAGGCCTTCGCTACAGCAGGAAAACAAAACTACGTAGAACTGAGTGAGGTTATGAGGTTATAATATTTAGCAGTGAAAGACATGATAAACAACCCGTTTTTTAATTGTTTACTTGAATTTTCTCTTTAAACGGGAATAAACAAGAAAAAAACTTTAGTGAAAGATATTCTTACTTGAATGAACCTGCAGCACTGTTTGATACGGTCGCGATCATGCAACATAGTGAGGCAGGACTGAGGATGACTCAAAAAGTCGTGCCGAATTCCATCAGCCGCCACGTTAGAAAATCCCAAGTATAGGCGTTAGTTTAGCTTTTCTAGGGCTGGCCACTTCCCGCAGGTTTCTTGTTCTTTCAGCTCGAAGTTCTGGATCCTCGTTGAACGGCGGTCGCTCCAAACCATCTGGCACATTTCGGTCAGGACTATGTGGAAAGGATGGCGTTGTCTGTGATCCCGGTACAGGAGGCTTAATGATTAGGGCTGGAACATGAATCCTTGGTGGATTAATTTAGGTTTATTGTTTATCCACGATCTGTTTATTCTGGTCTTCTTCAGTATCCTCAATTCTTCTTCTCAGTTCTCAACATGTGTTTGTTTCCATTGTGCAGTTGAATGGTATAAGAGACTGATCCTATGCAGTCATGAACCTTGCCCTGCAACCATTGGATTGTAACTGCGGGATTGGGATTGTAATTGCGGAAATTGACCAAATCATCTGTTTCAAAAGAGCGTAGTTTCTGTGTCGCCACTTTACTTTGTTTTTACAGTGCAATACATATGGATGCATTTTATCGAGCACTGTTCGCAGCGTCCTTCCCATCAAAAGTTCAGCAGGCGTCTTCTCAGTATCTGCATACACTGTTGTGTGTTGTCGAAAAAGCAATCTTTGCACCTGCAGTTCAGCATCTCCTTCCTCCAACTTCGTTAAGATCTTCGTTGTTTGGACCATACGTTCAGCCTGCCCATTGCTCGATGGATGATATGGCAAATTGTACTGTATTTGATCCGGTTTCTGTCATCAAATTCATGAAGTTCCTTCTAATCAAATTAACGATCGTTATATGAGATAATAAGATCTGGTATTCCCATTCTTGCAAATATTCTCCGGAAACTGTGGATGACTTCAGCAGATGACATCGATTTCATAATGTCCACTTCCAACCACTTGGACATCGCGTCGACTACAATCAGGTTTACTTTTTCTTTGTGAGGGCCAGCAAAATCAACGTGCAATGTAGGCCAGGCATTTTATTTTTTTTGATATTCTGACGAGCTTTAGGTGGATTATTTGCATGAATTTGGCACGTTTACACAGTTTTCTATTTCCTTGTCTGTTAGGCCACCATACGTAGTTCCGAGCCGAAGCTTTCATGGCTACGATTCCTGGGTGATTGGCATGCAGTAGTTCCAAAAATTGTTCCCTAGTCACCTCTGGTGCAATCAACCGATTTCCCCGCAGTAAACAACCCTTGTGTACTGAAATTTCCATTTTCTTCCTTTGGAATGGTTTATACTCTTCAGGAAGTTATTGAAGTTATTTATTTAGTCAAAAACAGTCAAAAACTATATGTGACGTATGGGGGAGAAAAATCATCTGCGCACGCTTTCTTGAGTTTCAGAATCCCTTCCCAACAATTTAACTATTAATAGTAGAAAGATTAATAATAATAATAATAATAATAATAATAATAATAATAACAACATTTAAAAAAGGCGAGAGATTAACATTTCAAAAACTAGATATTTTCGTTGCCAAATTATAGAAAACTTATTTTTAACGGTAAAGAAACGAACAGACTTGATTTTTCTGTATTGTATACAAAATAGAAACTCACCCTAAGCTCTACTACTACTACAAGCAAAGGAAAGTTCAACAAAACGTGCGCATAGTGAAGCTACATTTACGTCCAGAAGCAAATCAAGGGGCCATCTCAGCATTTGCTCAATGAATCAGGGAAACTGGACAAAAACCTGATCGAGATGGGGGTCATTGACCCGGAAGTACATTATTTGTTACAGGCATATTGAGTCTTTTTTAAAATTATACAATGAAAATGTAAACTAATTCATTATACTATATCTTGTTTTTGTTAAAGTAAACATTATGTTTCTTCCGTGGAACTTCCGTGGTTGGCCACTGATGCAAAGTGCAGTATCGAACTCTTAACAAAATTTCGTCTTTTGTTGTATATTCCCAGATGTCTTCTATCGGAATTGGATTTTTCTCAGACTACAATAAAGGAATGTCGCCTGGAGGTGTCAACTCGTTTTTATCCGATATCAGTGGCAAGCGAATAAGGCAGTCAGCATTTCCGTTTTCTTTTCCTTTCCTGTACTTCAAATTGTAATCGTAAGCACTCAAAATTATATACCACTGCAGCATTTCAGGCGATAAAACAGCAGGGATCGGTTTTTAAATAGGTCTCAAAAGAGGTCTACGATCTATTGTAATTGTGAATTCTCGCCTTGCAACATATTGGTGAAACTGTTGAACTCCCTCAACGTCAGTCAGAGCCTTTTTGTGTATTTGCGCGTAGTTCCTTTCATGTTTCCCCAATGTGCGGGAACAATAAGCGATTGGTTTCTCCACGTTCCCCTCTCGATGTGCTAAAACTACTCCGATTCTCTACGGAGAAGCGTCGCAGTTCAACAAATTTCTTTGACTCGTCGTAATGAACCAGCATTACCCCCCGAACTCAACACTTCTTTTAATTTGCAGAAAGCATTTTCATGAATTACAGTCCAATACCAGGGTGTGTCGAATAATCTGATCAATGGTTCAATAATTGTCGATTTATCTTTGAGGAACCTGCTATAGAAATTTACCATTCCTAAAAAAGACTGTAACTCTTCTTTATTTGTGGGTCTTGGCGCATTAACTCTGTCCTCTGTAAGCCTCACTCCTTGTTCACCGATAAGAAACACTAAAAACTTTCTTTCAAAAGATTTCTTTCAATCCAATCTTGCATTTACTCTTTTTAAGTGTTAATTCTGCATCCCGAAGTTTATCCTAATTTCTTCTTAAAGTTTCTTCGTGATTTTCTTGATTCCTTCCGAAAACACTTGATATCATCCAGATACGCTTTTGCTCCTGGAATCGAATCGCTGTTTCGTCAACTCTGATCTGTTGATATGCTTGAGATAAAACCAACGTTGAAAACACAGAAGCTGGCGTCAAGAATATTAGCATATCTCTAATTGCAGGTAATGGGCATGATTTCTTCTTTAATGCTGGATTCACTGTGCTTCTGTAATCTCCACATAATCTTATCTTCCCGTCGCTTTTTCTCTGTGTAAACAGGGGTGTTGCCCACTCCGAGTAATCATTAGGCTCCAAAACTTCCTGTTGAATCAGCTTTTCCAATTCCATCTCGACCGCTGGTTTTAAAGCAAAAGGAAGTTGCCTCTTTAAAAAACTGGTGTTGCATCCTCTTTCAATTCTAGTTTCATAGGATCCGCAACTAACATCCCTAGTTTTTATTTAAACACAATAGGGTATTGTTGAAACAATGAAAGATTCGGTTGTAGTGTTTGAGTCTTGCTGTCCACGTTGTGCACTCTCTGGTCTGAAATTCCCAGTTCTCGAAACCAATTTCGTTCCAACAAATCCCAACCACCGCCTTCTGAAACCACAGCCTTTGAATGTTTGGTGATTTGTTGATACTGTTCTTTGACAACTGTTTCTCCCAGAATATCAATTTTTTGTTGTGTCCAGGTCTACAAGCTGAGCGGTGATTTCTGAAGAATTTCATTCCCCTGACAAATTTGTTCCCTTTTTTGTTTCTTTATAATCGTGCAAACTGCTCCCGAGTCCACTTCCATCTTTACCCCGATGTCGTTTAATTTTAAATTTGCCACGATTTTCTCCTGTTCCTCCACCGCATGTATTGCATTCAGTATATACAAATTGCATTCATCTCCCACTGCATTACGATCCGCCCTTTTTGTATTCTGGGATCGTTGTCATTCTTCTTAAAACATACTTTGGCCATATGCCCTTTCTTCTTACAGTAATGACATACTACTTTGAATTTATAATTTTTTCCATTGTGCATTTCCCCACAGTGGTAACAAGTGTTGAACGTTTTACTAGAATTACCTTCTTGATTATTTTTGTTTGTTTTTGAGATTTTAGAAATCGAATTTCCTGTCACATTTCTGGCATCAACATTTTTCTTTGCCGCTTCCGCTGCTACAGCCAGTTCTAAAGCTCGTTCAAAAGTAAGGTTAGGTTCCGAAAACAATTTTTTTGTAACACTTCGTCGGCAACTGCACATACTATTCGATCCTTTTCCTCACTAGCACGTCTATACTATCCTTTTCCTCACTAGCAAATCTATTAGGAGCATTTTCGCAAACACCAAAACTGCGCAATGTTACCCTCCGATGCGCTGATACATCTCTGATAGCGAATCTCCTTTGCATTTGGTTGTATTTTTCCTGATGACTTGCTTCTCGAGGGAAGCCGTCCATATGCCCACTGATGCCGCATACATCTTCGATAGTAGCACGCTGGAGATTATTCGTCACTTTGCTTCTTTAGGTCCACCTATATTAGGCATAAGTCTGGAGAGGCTGGATCCAATCGTTGCTACTTTGTATTCTGTCGTGTAGATGTGAGACCCGAAGCTCAGTCTGGGGTCAATTTCGATCTCCAAGTATGTGATTTATCGACTCCAAGCGATATTTATTCCGCCCAAGGTGATGCATGGGAAACTAAAAGATCTTTAGTCGGTAAAAACTACTGAATCCGTTTTTTCAACTGCCATCTGTAGGCGTCTTTTGTTCCTCTAACCCTAAAAAGAGCTTCGTTTATGTACATTTACTGCAGGTCAACGTTATCGCTGTGATTAATAATCAGCGAATCGTCTGCATATCTGATCAGCAGAATGTCTTGTGGAAGGTCAATATCCAGTAAGTATATGGTGTTCCACAGGAATGGGCCAACTGGGGTGCTCCACACGTCATTTCTTCCTCCCGCCTAAAAACGTCCGAATACATAATATTCCTTAGGTAGCCCTTAATAATTCTTAGCAGATATTCCGAGACCTGCTTTTCAACCAATACCTTAATAAAATTTTACCAACTAGCAGAGTTGAAGGCATTCCTAATATCGATAGGGACCAGTTCACAGGACCCCGTTTTTTACTTGTTCCTCTTTTAGCAGTTTCCGATAGACCTACTACTTTCAAAATAGCGTCCGTAGTCGATCGGCCGTCCCTGAATCCAAAATGTCTGTCAGAAAAATTCTTCCCTGACGATGATGCTCTAATTGTTGAAGAATCAAGCCTTCGAAGTGTTTGCCCATTGTATCCAGGAGACATAGCGGCCTAAACGATGATCTCTCCATGGGCTTATTTCTTATCCGTAGGAGGATTAATTTCTGCTTCTTCCAGTTCTTGAAATTTCTGAGGCAACTATTAAATGCTTTCAATAAGCATTCCGGATATTCCTTAGTCACAATCTTAATTATTTCATTTGGAATAACGTCAGGTTCTGTTGCTTTTTTAGATTTTAATTTTCTCGCATCTACTTCCAGCTCATCTTTCGTGAATACATCATTCTCATTGAAAACGTATTTGTTCAGTTTCCTTCTTACTCAAGAGTCTCTAGTAGGGAAGAGATAATTTAATGCACTTCATCTTCAGTTCTTCAATCTCAGAGACCACCAGTATTTATGCTGTTTCTACCCTGGACCTCTTCGTTTCGACATGGATACGGCGCACGGGATCATATCTATGTCCCTTGCTTCCTTTACAGTTGAGTCAGGGGAATTCGGCTTTTCCACCCATCCAATATTATGTACTAGCTTCGACTCTTCTAGGGTCTTCTTCGCTTCCCTTTCGTCCAGCTTGTTTATGTTCCAGAGTGGTCATCCTCTGGGTTTCTGGTAGTCCCTTTTATTTCCACCAAATACATTTGAGGAAGACTGAATGTAATTGTCATCACTGAGTGTCTCATCATTCAGTATCCTCCAATCCTTTACTCTCCTAGCGATGCTATTGGAGCCTATCGACAGATCCAATATGGATGCCGCTTCTCCTCTTTGGAATGCACGCAATACAGTATCCTCTCTTTTGTTAGATCGGCTTTCCTCCATTCTGGAGACTTGCGATTAAAATCGCCTGCCAGTACATCTCCCCTTGCTGATTTTAAGCTCAACTCAGTAATTTTTGTTTTCCAATACTGGCTTGGCTTTATACATATAGTACGGGCGTATGGTGTTAGGTGATATTACACCATATTTCACTGCAAGGCCTTGATGTTTGCTGTTAAATTGTGCCGGCTTAGGTATTCTGTGTTTGCCAAATTTGTGCATGACGTTATTATGTGGCCTATTGGGTCTGGTGCTTGGGCATACCCTACATTTATCTCAAACATGTTTTTCCAATGTATTTTTGTAGTTGTTGGTAGCAATCACCTCATCTTGAATGACATGGATAAATGCCTCAGTCTCCCCAAATAGGGACCCATCCCGAAGCCAATGCATCGAGGCGTCTTTATCTGCATTTTCCAGGGAATGGGAAAATCTACCGTGAAGACGTTTGGACTTTCATGCTTGTATTCTGTCATCAATGGTAGTTGCATTCGGATAGTTATCTTTATCCTTCAAGTTAAGCGGAGTATACCCTTTGTCACAAATGGAAATAGCTTAGCACATATATGATGGTTCAGATAGAAAGTACGATTTTAAGCCGGTCACTTGTTTATTGCACAGGCTTTTAAGGGCTAAGATGCCCCTTCCTCCTTGTTTTCTGGGAATGTACAATCTTTACACAGCACATTTCGGATGGTGGATTCTGTATCTAGTGAGCATTATGCGTACGAGGATATTTAAATTTTCTAGATCAGTTTGTAACCAATATATTACACCGAAGGAATACGTCAGTAGTGGGATACACCATGCATTATTTTTTTGGCAATGAGCTCTATTTTAAGGATTTTGTGAAGGCGATGTTTGAACACGTTCTTCTTTGTTGTTCCTTTTGTCCTTATTATTAATTCTTTCTTATCAATTAATAATATTTGCCAGCATCCCAAATATTTATACACATGCTTAGGGTCCACTGATTGGATTGTTATGTCATCCAAATTTGCCTCTTCCGGGGTTAATTCATGGACTATTTCTCTCACCACAATAAATGTAGAACACGTTTCTACACCGATGTACATATTAATATCCTTACCGAATTGTGATGTAATGTTCAGTAGGCTTGTCAGTTCATTGCTATTACTAGCGTAGAGCCTTTAAATCGTCCATGTAACACAGATGGTTAACAGTGTATCGTGCCTTACCTTTATTTTTCAGTTGAATCCCAATACCAGATTCGTTCAACATTGAGGAAAGGGGGTTAACAGCTAAACAAAACCACAAGGGGCTCAAGGTGTCACCCTAGAAAATTCCACATTTGATTGGTATGAATTTCGACTTTGTTATATTGTTTCCACCTGATTATTATTATTATTATTATTATTATTATTATTATTATTATTATTATTATTATTATTATTATTATTATTATTATTATTATTATTATTATTATCATTATTATTATTATTATAACTCTAATTCACGACTAAAGATGTAATGGGTTGATTACCAAGTCTACCATGGGTAGCAACCAGCTTCCTAAGGAGCAGATCTAGGGACTATCGGTGTCTCTACAACACTGCGTAAAATGTTGGCTGTTCCAAAGAAAGCAATGCCTTGCACTTCTCAGTCTTTTGAATGGCCTGGGAGTTTAGTCAAGTTTTTCCACAAATTTTGCGGAACAAATCCCAGAGCTCCGATAACTATCAGGACGACCTCTGCTTTTACGCCTCACATTCGGCTGATCTCGATTTGGATGATCTCGATTCTCTGATCTCTTATTTAAGACGTGTCTCTGCCTCCTTGGTTACGACCGTTTGATCGCATGGTACAGCAACATCGGCAAGAAGACACAATTTCTTCACCAAATCCCGGATAAAAATATCCGGTTTGTTTGCCGCTATCCTGCGATCAGTTTGAATTTGTTGGTCGTACAATATTGTACACAGTCCAACAGACGTCACCGGTATTGGTGTTTGTACCGCTTGGCGCATGTGTTTGGAGCTTCGAGGGTGGTACAGATCTTCCAGTGGAGGTAACTACAGGCCCTTTTGTATCGTTTGAGATATTGGGCCTTTCTAGAATTGGACAAGCTGAATGATATGATCAATTGTATCTACTGGCAAATGTGACATTTATCTTCTTGGAAAATTTTGAGAACCGCTTTATCATAATGTCGTGTTCTGAACGTCTGATTTGGGCAGCTATTAAAACTGCTTCCAATTCTGGCTTCATTCTTCCCCTTTTAAGTCACATAAATGATTGATCTTTATTCATATGCACCTTGTCCATTCTTTTTAGACACTGTTCGTGGAGTGGTTTGTATCTCCACGATTTCTTTAACATTTTACCTCTGTTTAAGTTGATTTTTGCACACTTGTCAAGAACAAACGTCACGCAGATCTCATTGCTAAAATCATTGATGACAGTATTTGGGAGAGAATCGCTTCATTTTTAGCAAACACTTTAAGACCATGTACAGCAAATGTGATACTAGTCTTTCATCACCACGGAGCTTGTAACTAAAGTCAGCTTGCGACAACTGTCTAGATAATGGAATTTAACTAATAAAAAACAACAACGGAGTTAGCGAATATCCTTGAAAAATTCCCCTGTTAATCTGAATACTTTTTGTTTCTAATACTTCCTTTCCGCTGGGTAGTAAACGAACTTAGTACTACACAACCTGGTACTCCACAACTTCATATTGGCATTGCAAAACTCAATAAGTCTAAGATGAAATCGATAAATCTCCGTGATCTTCAAAATTGAATTGTGTGATACATTGTCAAAAGCCTACTGGTAGTCAATCCGGCCATGCTTAAATTACAGTTTCGTTTCCTTATATCAGTCAAAATTACTTTATTTAGTGGCAAGATTTCCTCACAGCCATAGAAACTTTTACTACATCATTTCTGTTCACCTGGCAACAGATGATCTTCTCTATGAGTCTGTACATTTTGTTAGCTATAGCTGCAGATATAACTTTGTACAATACTGGCAGACATGTGATTGGCCTGTAGTTATTCGCCAAAGAACCGTCTTCCGTTTTGGTTGCTAATAAGTGATGCCGTATGTGAGTCATTCCGGGAGTTCCTTTGTCATTTTTAAAATTTTATTAACAACCTTTGCTAGATGAGATTGTAACTTCTTAATCCAATACATCGGGGTCTTATCAACACTTTGGAACGTCCAGTTTCCTATGTTCTCAAGTACTTGGAAGCGGTCCTTCCAATAATTCGTGAAAATGGAGTATTTTTCGTTGAACTTTAGAGGTGTGCGTTGGTTTAGAAGATGCCTCGGTTAAGAGTGATGTTTCACGCCGTGTCAGCTATCCGTCTCTTTCGCCCATGTGGTTTCGGAGCTGTTTACTCTCTTCGGCTGCCGGCCGTCGGTGTTCTTGGCTGATCCAAAAATTATCTGAGATACCTTTTTCAGTAGCACAAACAATGTGATTGATTTCAGTAATATTTAGATCTCTACCAGATGTCTATACAACTTCATTTAAGACAGAATTTGCTATCTCTATCCATCTCTTAGCTTTAGCATTTTCTATATTCTCCTCAACAGTGCACGATTGATTGGTAGTGATTCCGGGCGCATCAACTACTGAGATCATTACCGTAAAACATGCAGTAAACATTCACTACACTCCCGTAAGTGTAATTTTTGTTTTTTCATCGCGAGGTAAGAGTGTTCGTCCTCCACTGAATGGCGAGATCCGGCGCCGACCTACCGTCGACTATCGGGGTTTTCGCCAATCAGGTATCTCCCACCAGCGGGGCACCGCCTCAGCCGGGACAAGCTATAAGCCCCGACCAGTCTTCCAGCTTGTATGGTAGTGTAGTGCATGTGAGTGTGTGTATGTATAAGGGGTGAGGATAGAACAAGAGGAAGGAACCACCTACCAATAAATGTGACAACAGAAATAAAACTCTATAAATAAATAAATACTGGACCTTTCTCCTGATAAGGAAGGAAAGATCGTTAAACTGATGACGCGAGTTCCTTGAGAAATGATCTTAGATACCAGTATCTCACGCCGAGTGTCGGTATCTCCCACCAGCGGTTGATCCGTGGCGCGCTTGTTAGCCATTCGCCTGGCGTTGATCGGAGAAACTTTGAAAAACGACCGATCACAGTAGTCGGCCGCTAGAATTCTCCTCCAGACAGCAACTGAATTCGACCTAGCTGAAAAGCTAGTGTCGAAAATCCTTCTGCCATCGGGACTCTAACCTAGGACCTCCATGTCAGAGGCACTGCATCAACGGTGCACTAGATTCGAATGGAAGTAAACGAACTCGTTTTATCTCGTATCGAGGGAGGTTCTGCATCATGTCCTTACCGCGATAGCTAGATGAATTTTCTCCACTGACGGAGTTTTCACTGAGAAGAGATGAGCATTCAAGAGGACCATCGTTTTCAGGGATATTAAATGGATCTAATTGTTCGTCATGTGGATAGTTCAATCGAAGTACATACTCTGCATTTCTCTGAATGTCTACAAGGTGTTCTGTTGTGAATTTTCCACTGATGAGAATGTATCGTCTTTGACTAGCAAGCTTCTTTGAATCTAGGGTAGGGATATCTGGGTTCCGCTCTCTCCATATCTTAAAAGTTCTATTTCTGAGCCTCCATTTTTCGATTTTGCGCAGTAAAAGCACCTCATTACCTCCTTTAACTCATCCCGTGTCCATCTCTAACGATGGTTTCGAGCTATTGCCGACTCTGGGTCCCTGGGACTAACATCCGTGGGGTAGCCAGACGAAAGGTGACATTAGCTCGATTTTTGTGCACGCATGGGACATTGCTGGAACAAGGCATGTTAAGATTAATTTCCTTTTTTGTATTCATTTTGCTCATTGGTTTTAAATTAAGTTTTGCTGGAAGTTCGAGCTCACAGATTCCAACACTTAATCCATGAGTTATTTCCTGATATCCTTTACTGCAACCCACAGTGGCCTCGAGACGTATCCCCGCAGGGCCCAGCAGGTCCCTCCGATCGCCAGTCGGCACTAATAAACCCTACTGGATTTTCGCTGACTGCTGAAGGCATCCTCATTCGCTGGCTAATGGAAGATACGGACCTCCATTCTAATCAGTGGCCTGGTGTCCCAACCTAGATTCATTCCTGTACTCTCCAAGGGCCGATAACAGGAAGTCCAAAGGTTCACGACCCTTCCCTTTACTTACTTTCCAGTCTCCTCTGAAGTACTTCTTAGTCTGACCCCTTACCATCAACCTATTCAGTATGGAAGGCCCTACCAGTGGCTAGGCTACCGCCGACATAACTCTCAAGCTCATGGGGGTACTCAAGTTCCACTAATAACTACAAGGTCGTGTACTCCCTAAGTGGAGTTGTTGCTGTTATTATTATTATTATTATTATTATTATTATTATTATTATTATTATTATTATTATTATTATTATATCAGTGGGGGGTGTTCTCATCGAACTTGGCGAGAGGACAAAAGAAGTCGAGCAATTCGGTAATGCATTGAATCAGACCCTTTGCGAAATGGGGAGCGTCCGGCAACTGACTTCACGTGTCACACTTGAGATTCGTGACCTGCACGCCTACATGCAGAGCGAGGAGGTGCGAGAATGCCTATCTAGACAACTAGAAGAAGTCCCGCCCAAGATGAAAATTGTGATGCTTGGTCCAAACAAATGGTGCAAAAGATTGCAGTTTTCGATATGATCGAGAAGGTGCCGAACATACTCTAATCTAAAATCGAAACTCAATTGGGAAATGGAGTAGGTGGATTGCCGAGTGAGGAGGCGAACAGTCGTCACTAGATGCTATAGGTGTCTAGGATATGGGCACTTCTCTCGAGACTGCAACCGGGAGCGGTAGCTCAGTGCATCAACTGATATCACTGCAGCGCCTCTGACCGGGGGGCCCTAGGTTCGAGTCCTGACGGCGGCGGGATTTTCGATTCTAGCTCTTCAGCTAGGTCGAATTCAGTCGCTGTCTGGAGGAGAATTCTAACGGCCGGCTGCTCCGATCGGTAGTTTTCCGTGGTTTCTCCGATCAACACCAGGCGAATGCCGGAGCAGCACCTTACAAAAAGGGCCACGGACCGCGCGCGATCTGTCCTTCCTCTTCCTTGTCCTATCCTCTTCCCTTACACATACACTGACACTAACATGCACTACACTACCACATATTCCGGGGGACCGGTCGGGAGCTTAGAGCTCGTCCCGGCTGGGGCGGTGCCCCGCTGGTGGGAGAGTCTTGGTTAGGGGGAAACCCCACTAGCCGACGGTAGGTCGGTGCCGGATCTCGCCATCCAGCGGGGGAAGATCACCACCATCTCCCGAGAAAAAATATGCACTACACTAACGGAACTAATGACCACAGTAGTTGACGAGCCAGGAAACATGAAACAATCAATCAATCAATCGAGACTGCACATGCCTGGATCGTAAGAACACCTGCCACAGATGCGGCGAGGAAGAGCATAAGCCCCAAACAGGCGCTGCGAGTTCCCCGATATGCGCGAAGGAATCGGGCCAAAGGGACTGGAACACGCTTCGGGCTCCGGTACGTGCCACGTCTACAGACGAGCTCCGAAGAAAGCGAAATTATGATAAAACTCATACAGGCAAATATAAACAGAAGCCGATCAGGTGATCAACTACTAAACCAGCTAGCGATGGGACATGGGATCACAGGAAAAATATCTGCCGAAACCGGAACCGCCCGGGATGGTACTCTCACACCCTAGGCATCGCGGCTGTATGGATCAAGTCGCGGATTCGGTAGAGACTTTATTTGGATAAAAAGCGGGTTATTCACTTTTGTGAACTGCTACACGACTCCCATCGAGGGAAAGAGGAGTACCGCAGGAAAATTGACGACCTAGAAGACATGATTCGAGAGAATGATGGAAATGCCTTAATGGGTGGCGACCTCAACGGTAGAGCTCCAGAACGGGGCATGTCTGCGTCGAACACTAGGGGACGATACCTATTGGTGATGGCGGCCGAACAATATTTGACAGTCCTGAACGACGGCTCCATCCCTAAATTCAAACGACCCGGGTACGCGGAAATGATTCCGGATATTACTTTCGCAAATGGAAATCTCGCAGCTAGAGTGACGGACTGGCGAGTGATTGAGGACTCCATAGGCAGTGACCACCAGTACATCACACTTTGTCTGTGGCCGAGAGGGCGCTTCACCAAAAACCTGGAAGGAGAAAACCGGGTTGGAATGTAACAAGTTAGATGAACCCAAACTAATTGAAACACTGCAACATGGACCATCAAGGATAACGAAGCAGTCATCGAATATCAGCGCTGAGAGACTTGTAGAAGAAAAGAATCTCGCCCTGCACAAAGCCTGCGACACATCAATGTCCAGCTAGAAACAATCCCGAAACGGCAGAGTCTATTGGTGATCGGAAGATATAGCAGAGCTGAGGAAAATCTGTCTCAAGCTGCGACGACAAAGAGCGAGACTGAGACCTGAATCCGCGCTGCCGTCCACCGTACCAAGGATGCCAAGAAGAAATTGAGAAGTGCGATCGGCCGAGGCAAATATTAGTGCTGGAAGGCCCTCATTGACAGAATTGACAGAGATCCATGGGAGCGGGGTTACAAGATAGTGACCCGAGAACTCAAGAAGCGGACACTGGAGGGAAACCTCGGCGCTGATTCCATGCGTCGCATTGTGGTTACATTGTTTCCCAGACCACCGGACAAGCACTCGAAGATAGTACAGATATCCTGCTCTTCGAAAACTTGGAGAAGCAATCATCAGCCTCCAGGACAGGAAGGACCCTGGGCGTGATGACATACCACCAGAAGTCCTGAAAACAGCGTCGCGAGATTACAGGAATCTTCTGCTGAACATGTATACGCCTGCTGAAGAGAGGGTATCTTCCCTAAGCGGTGGAAGAAGCAGTTGGAAGAAGCAGTTGGTCCTGGTGAACAAGGGTAAGGGTGGACACCACCTACCATCATCCTACAGGCGCTACTCTACTTGCTCGAAGCGGCAGGGAAGCTACTCTAAACGTGGCACAAACCAGCCTACTGATGGCGATTCTCGCTGGCGGAAACTTAACGGACAGACCATACAGTTTCAGAACTGGGCGATCTGCCGCGGACGCAGCCAAAGATGTACTGGAAGCCATTGAAGACACACGGCAGGTAAACAACCACTCTTGCAAAATAATGCTGTTAGCAACACTAGGCGTACGGAACGCTTTCAACTTGGCTAGATGAACGAATATCCTGCTGACTCTAGAGAAGTTTAAGGTACATCTTACGAATCCTCAGTGTGACTATTTGAGGGAGTAAAGACTAGTCTATAGCACCGAAGGTGGTCCCCGGAAATGAGACGTTATGGCGAGAGTAGCGCAAGGATTGAACCTGAGACCAGTCCTCTGGAACATTACCTATGACGACATACTTCAGGTGGAAATGACAGACGCAGACGACATTTCAGTCATCATCCAGGGACGCACGATGACAAAACTCGAGGAAGTTTAACCAGGTGATGAGTCGCGCCACAACATGGAGGATCACGGGCTGAGCCTTGCTATGGAAAGAGAGAACTCGTCCTTTTGATAAGAAAGCAGATCCTGACGCTGATTCCCATGATTGTCCATACCGTGGTTATCCGAACAAAGACGTCCGTGAAATATCTTGGCCTCAAGTTTGACACCAACTTATCTGTTCACCTTCGGTGAACACATAAGACGGGCATAAGGTTTTGCGAGTGACTGGAGCACTGAGAAAGCTGATGGCCAACGTCGGAGGATTGAGACCGAGCAAGCGACGTCTACTCATCTCTTTGGCGCACTCCATTATGATGTATGGGTCAGATATATGGGCAGACGCACTCGTAAGGGAACACCACAGGCAACGCTTGCGCGCGGAACGGAGGAAAGGAGCACTGAGAATTGCCTGCTCCTATAAAACTGTGTCCGAACCTTCAATATTGGTAGTGGCTGGAGTCACACTCATTCCCCTTCTTGCACAGGAGAGGAATCCCCACCAGACGAAGGCTGAATTGGGTAGCCGACAATCCATCGAGAACCAAAGCCCTGACAATGGAGAACCGACAAAGCACCTGGGAAAATGAAAACAGAGGAACATAGCTAGGCTCATCCTACAGATATCGCCTTAGATCGGGCGTAAACACGGAGAAGTCTCCTTTCATCTGAAGCAGTTCCTCACCGGTCACGGATATTTCCGCAAATACCTCCACCAGAGAAAATAAAAGGGGGGGAATGCGTGATCTGCCACACACGAACAGAAGATGCTAAGCACACATTCTTTCTCTGCGAGAGATGGGCAACTGACAGAAAGACACTAGATGAACGGGTTAGATCTATAACCCCTGAATAACATCATTGAGATGATGCTTACCAACAAAGAAAGTTGGGCTGAGATATCTACCTGCGTGGAAAAGGTACTCCGCACCAAGAAACTAGAAGGAATCCCAGTCCAATAACGACTTGAACGAGTAAAAAGAGGCAATGCGACGAGATAAGCCCCTGAGGGCAAACGACAAGATGGCATACTGATGGAATGCGAAAGCGGTCCCGGAATTGTTCCTCCGTGTAAGGAAAAGGGTTTGTGGTTTTAGTGAGCGAGAGGTCCGCACTTTTCAGGAGTGCGCACCGTTTTGAGTGTTCATTAGAATTTTCATTTTCCCTCGCAAAAACTAATTTTTTTTATTATTATTTCTCTACTTCACGACTTAAGATGTTATGTCGGCTGAATCTACTCCAGGATACAGACAGCTTCCTAAAGAACAGATCTAGGGACTGTCGGTGTCTACAGTACTTTGCACAAAATGAAGGGTGTTCCAAACAAAGCAATGTCTTGCACTTCCGTCATTTAAATGACCAAGGAGTTAGCCAAATTCTTACACAAATTTTTCGCAACAAATCCCCGAGCTCCGATAACTATCGGGACTCGTATGTCCCACATTCGGCTGTCTCAATTTCCAAACTTGAATTTAAGACGCTTCTCTGAATGGTTACATTTTAATCACATATCAGTCATCTCTACAAGTAGACACTTTTTTTCTACAAATCCCGGATATCAGTATTCGGTTTGTTTGCCGCTATGGCGCGATCAGAGCGATCAGTTTGTTGGCCTTTCAAAATTGTACACAGTCTAACAGGCGTCACCGGTTTTGGAGTGTTCCTACCACTTGGAGCATGTGTTTGGACCTTCGAGGCCGTTACAGATCTGCCAGCGGTGGTAACTACATACCCAATCGTCTTTTCATGCATTCGGTCTTTGTCAGAATTGGACAAGCTGAGACGATACCATCAATGGTTGAATAATGTCGAGTTATCAACGCCTGATCGGAAGCTATTACAACTACTTCCGATTCTGGCTTCATTCTTCCCCTTTTAAGCCACATAAATTATTGATTTTATTGATCTGCACCTTGTCCATTCTCTTTTAATATTGTCCATGAAATGGTTTGACTCTTCACGATTTCTTTTTCATTTATCTCATATTTCATGTTAAGTTGCAAAGGAAGCTCAGTGCCTGTTATTCTGCGTCAGCTCGACGGTGGGCGACATGATGCATTGTAATCAGTTTTGTTGGTTTTTCGATCCATGATTCGAATTTCTTGCTCATTTCAGTACACTGATCTGAAACTGTACTATGCGAGAGGTACCGCCAAACTACCTATTGCTGAAAGTTAATTAGTGGAGTTCAGAGCGGACTACAAGACAAGTCTCACTTTCTATAATACCCCTTGCGATATCTCTCTTTCATTGTGTCGTTCGAGATGGTCTCATATTCTTCAATGCCTAGTTATAAGTTTTACCTTGCTCAAGATCTTGAATCACTGTGCATGCCCTCTCTCTCTTTCCCTCGCTCCCCCTCCTTTTCTCTTTCCTTTTCTCTCCCTATCTCTCTCTCTCTCTCGCTTTCTCTATCTTCCTTCTCTCTCTCACCCTCTCTCCCTTTCTCTCACTTTCCTTCTCCCTTTCATTCACTTCCCTTTCTCTATCCATCTCTCCGTCACTTAGATAGAAATTTATTCTACAATTAGGCAAATGATGCCCGGTGGCAGAATACAAAATTACAATTACAAATAAAATACTAATATATAAAAAATAAATATAAACAAACAAATTGACTGTCATTTCCTATATATGCAGATGGCATTTACATTCCTATACTAAACATTAAAATGCATATACACTAAGATATAAATGAACAAACTTACATATTACACAAATATACATACAAACATATACACGTATATACATAGAGAGACGAAGGAACCCTCACATACACAAACAACTTATTCAGTCATATTCAGAAGAAATGAAATCACTTCACTTCACTGCATATAACTTTATCTAAATATTAATTGTTCAGTTTTTACTGTAGACTACGCATAATCGCACCTTTCACTTCACTTCACTCCACTATACGTTTTCACCCTGTTGACTAATTTCCTATATTTTTTTTCTAAAATCTCGCGCTGAGCAAGGAAAGGGCTCAACTTCAAAGGGCTCACTTCCCCCTCTCTACTCTCTCGTGGGTAGGTGTTTTTTCGAGGGCAGGGGAAAATCTTCCAAAGACACTGCGGAGCCCACACAACGCAGCGTGTGGGATTCACAGCTAGCCTATGCCTACCCACTAAACACCCCTCCCATTCCTACGATTCCCTTTCCGCGGAACCATCGTCAGGCACTGCATCACGGGAAGGGAAGATCAGCTTATCGCTCTGTGCCAGCTGATATCACGGAAAACTCCTTCGCAGTCGTTCTTCTAATCGAAGCTTCTTCATAACCTTTGCGGACTAGGTGACTTCTGCATTCCAATTCTCTTGGAACACCAGCATCCTACTGACGATGTTATCAGGAGTCACGACCTGCAGGAAGAGTCGGTGGAGTTCTTACCTCTCCTCGACGAAGCATGGACAGTGAAAGAACATGTGTACCGCATCATCCACTGGCTCGCAGGTTGGGCATGGGGAGTCAACGTCCAACCGGAAAAAGAGTTGATATGCACCATAGCACCCATGCCCCGTTAACAATTGGGTCAAATAATGATTCACAGATCCGTGTTTTCTTTGAGTGCAATGTGTTAAAACAGGAATAAGACGAAATGTTCATCTTCCAGTTGATGATAGAACCCATCGCCGTTGCCCCAGGGTCATTGTCACCCCCTCTCTTCCTTCATGATGACGCTATTTGTAGCTCCCTTCCACTTACGTCTGTAGAGTCTGACCCTTTCTTATGCCAAAAGGTCTATAGGGGCATGTCCGCTAACACACAGCGTTATAAGAAGCCGTGCGAAGCGCTCGGGCCACCCTCAACGCGGACCTTTTTTTACACTGACTTTGCACCGCGGGCACACGATTGGATCCCAAAGGCATCAGCGTAAATGGAGACCGCACAGAGTTAACAGTGCTAGACAGAACCTTCCGGCTACTTTCCCTTGGACCTCCAACGTTAGGCATAATTCGAGCCACGGCGGAGGCCACGTGCCTGGCCGCAGGCCTCTCCGCCTGTGGTGTTTGTTGGCTGGGTCGAGTAGTCCAACCGCCCACTGCCGGTCCCAAGCCCGGGTGAGGTTAGTAGCCTGCCCGGGGTAAAAAGCAACCAAGCTCAGATAACCAAGGATTTGCTTAGGAACCATATGTTGACGACCTCGGTTCGGAAAAGGATAAAGAATTGGAAGAAGGAAAGTATTATTAGAATTGGGACGTAGAACGTGAGATCCTGGAACACTAATGAGCATGAAATATGAATTGAACTTGAAAGAAACAAAATAGATATATGTTATCTAACGGAAACAAAAAGGAAGGAAACGGAATAGAACAGCATGGAAAGTATACATTAATATATGCCGGTGTCTCGAAACATATTAGTGCAAAGGAAGGAGCGGCAATAACCCTAAGTAACAAACATTAGTAAAATAAAGGGTCATAGTTACATATCTGAGAGAATAGCAAGTTAAGTTACATACTACATCGAGACCGATTAATATAATTGCTGTATGCACCTGAAAATAACAAACCATCCCGCGATAAACAAAAATTTTATAATGATCTACAAGACTTTCTGAGTCAGATTGATCACAAGGAGAGAATAATAGTAGCAGAAAATCTGAATGTGATGATAGGAAATCATATTATCCAAGGAATTAAACAGAAGTTTAATGAAGAAATTGTAAATGAAAACAGTGAAACCTTAGTAGACCGAAAATGAACTGAGAATAAATAATACATGCTTTGATCATAAATTACAGCACAAATATACACGGACAAACTCTAGAGATCAAAGATCTATGATTGATTATATTATGACAAATCGAGAAGTACACTTGTCTCAGTTATTAGATGTAAGGAGTCTTTCTGCTGCGGATATAGGAAGTGATCATAAACTTGTCCTCTTAAAACTAAGGTCAAATTTAAAAGTGAAACCAATGGATGGCGGTGTGAATGGGCTTAACTATTACTTTCCAGTCGTACCGCCTCTCAAAGGACCAACTACCTCTCAAAGGTCTCAAGAATTTCTTTATCTGTCGTAACTTCGTCCAGATCTTTGATCTCTAGGAGCACCTCTCTTGACAAAGACTCCCTTTCAATTGATCGGCCACTGTAGTCATAAACTGTGCAACCTGCGGGTTCCATCTCTAGAAGCAGGTCTCCCGCGGCTCTCTTTCTTATTTCAAGTGCATTAAATTCCTGTTCTTCAAGCTCCGGGGTTTCTTCATGTGTCGCAAAATTTCCGTATACGTCGCCCCCTCTTTGGCTAACACGGAATTCCGACGCTTAGGAATGGAGTGCGGTGGCTTCCCTCAACTGTCTTCCATTGGCTTTCGGGTTATCACCGGACTTAGGTGGTGTCCTCTCACAGGTGAGCGACGTCACTTCTCTTGTGGTCCGACTATTCCCGACTCCATTTCTCTCTCCTTGGGCTTTTTGGGGTTGTTCTTGGAGTACACCACATTGACAAACCGATCGCTGAGCTTCTGCTCCACGCTCTCCGTTGCGGCGGGCGCTGTTTGGGTGCCCATTTCTACACTACTCGGCTGATTGCTTGTTCCTCCATTGTCTGTGTCCAACAGGGCGCTGAAGCGAGAGTGGAAGCAGCTCGTTATCCGCTTAATATCCCCATGAACGTTGTTCCTGGGTTTCACGTATTCGAGGAGTTCCATAATTTCCTCCCCCAGCTCGCTTAACGCTTACGCCACTCCTCACTTTGATGCGTTATCTGCCAACGAAGCCAAGTGGTCCACGTTTCTCGCATTGCAGTGGTTGGATGACGACGCCCCGGGGCCTGCTTGCGCAACCAAAGACGCCGGTTTTGGGGGTCCGAGCGCCTGTACCGTAAACGAGATTCCAGAATGACTACCCATCGCCAGATTTTTCTTCGAAATATTCCTTCTACTAGCATTTTAAGCCTACTGCGAGGAACCTTGGGCATACACCTCCATTTCAGTCAAATGAGGATGGGAAAAGAAAATTTAAGGAAGTGATGGAGAAAGGAAGTACTAGGATATCACTGCCCTGCAACTAAGTGCAGTTATGGTACTTCTCAGGATGACTGCCAGGATAGCGGCCTACCTCCTAGCTAGTCTGGTCCGTCCCGGATACTTAATTTCTCTGGAACCCACCTGAAGGTAGAGTGTTCCCCTTATCCTCCACCTGGGGAAGCGCCCGTTGGGGGAATAACACCCACACGGCGCACTAGCACCCACACGTGTGCGTGCGCGTGTGTGTGTGTGGAGGGGACTACAAGTATATACTTGTTTTTTTTTCTAACGTGGCGGCTGAGGGTAGTATCTTTAAGATGGAATTCGGTACGACTTTTTGAGTCATTCTCAGTTCTGCCGCAAGATGTCGCATGGTCGCGACCGCATCGAGCAGTGCTGCAGATCAAGCGACTCTAGTGGCAGAACTGAGAATTACTCAAAAAGCCGTGCCGAATTCCATCTTGGAGATACTACTTTCAGCCGCCACGTTTGAAAAAACCCAAGTGTAGTGTATTCCACTTGGTTTCTCAAGAAGAATTTTTCATTCATGCTGAATATAAAAAGTATTTTATATGTTGACTTAGAGTAATATTTGTAATGTAAACATTTGATATACTGAATGAATTTTGTTAGCGAAGCAAATTAATAAAAGCTGTATTTTTAATAGTACGCTTAATTGGCCCGGAGGGTAGGGGGGCTGAAGACCCATGAGATCGTACATATAGTTTTACTTTATCATCTGCCATCATAATTGTATTTTCACTAATACTTTATAGTATAATGTATTTATGAACTATATACTGAATTGACAACCAATAACCTTATGGAACCAGTTGTATTGGGCATTGAAAGCCGTACCGGCTTCGAGGCTATGAATCCCGTCTCGATCGGGTTTTTGTCCAGTTTCCCCGATCCATTGAGCAAATGCTGAGAAGGCCCCTTGATTTGCTTCTGGACGTAAATGTAGCTTCACTATGCGCGCGTTTTGTTGAACTTTCCTTTTGCTTGTAGTAATAGTAGAGCTTAGGGTGAATTTCTATTTTGTTAGCAATAAAGAAAAATCAAATCTGTCCGTTCGTTAACCGTTACAAATAAGTTTTCTATAATTCGGCAACAAAAATATCTAGTTTTTGAAATGTTAATCTCTCGCTTTTTAAAATGTATTATTATTATTATTATTATTATTATTATTATTATTATTATTATTATTATTATTAATATTATTATTTTCTTCATCTTTCAACTATTAATAATTAAATTGTTGGGAAGGGATTATGAAACTCAAGAAAGCGTGCGCAATGATTTTCTCCCCCATACGTCACATACAGTTTTTGACTAAATAAATAAATAAATGTCATCCAAAACTGTATTGTTGTATTTACCCGATTAAAAGTCAACTCTGACCACATAATTTGAAGAGGCCTCTTGAGATTTTTTTAAAATTAGTACGTAACTAATTCTTATTATTTAGTCAAAATAAAATTGCTAATTGTTGTATTGATTAGAAAATTGACTGGTGGGTGAGGATGTTATTACTTACGTTCTATTCAGTATCTGTTCTTTTTGGTCCTCCTCCAATACTGCGATGTTCTCTGAGTTTTTAGGTCCCTCTGAAAGTTTTGCACGTCGAAATACGTTCTTAGTCTTCCAAATAGTACTTATAAGTAAGAACATTGGCTTCTGTGTCACCAGATTTTCTTCCTGTCTCGCTCTTATTCGTGGCCTCGGATTCTTTAAAAGAATAAATATAAATAATAAACTCGAAATTTGTGTCGCGTAATGTTCGTGTGATCGAGTTGACAACTGCGAACTCGCATACAGTTCCTCCGTTTTGGGGGTAACGTTGGATATAGCGCTGGCGCTTCCAAGTTTGGGAAGTTTTCGCTTCGTATCATGGTCTTTTGCGGTGGGATTTACAATGCGTACGTACTTCTATCAATGTGAATTTTTTCTTTTCCATTTCTTGTAAAACGCAGATTCGCACTCGCCGGGCGTCGAACCGACAATCCGCACGCCCTCATCGATCCCGTAACGCGCATCGTGTAACAAAAATTTCGGCAAAGATTTATATTCATTTTCACGTTACGTTTCACTTGATACAATGCCATTCATTTGTGATAATCTCTTTACCGGCCCATTCAAAAATATCGGTCTGAATCGCCCGGCAAATTCGCGGTGGATGTCAAGAATATTACCCCGAATATAATTTACATGTTAAAGATTGGCATGATATTTTTTTCGTCTTCACGGCCTATTGTTATGTCAACGTTTACGAATTTTGTGACATGGAAATATAATGTTAAAACACAACTCCTAACCGACTAGTCTTAATCTGCAAATGTAAACAACCTTTTTTTCGAATAAGATATTTAGGGAAAAAACTCGTCTTTTATTCTGGTAAATAAATATATTTGCTCTTGTTTTTTAATTTATATGATGTAACTTCATTAGCTAACTTACTATTCTGAATTAACATCAGGGTCCATTATTTTTTTCATTTTCTTTTGATTTAATAATCAGAAGATTTTAAACATTGGATTTCCAAGGGCAATCTTCTTGTCTTAGTAACTTTCCTTTTAGTTTTAAAATTTGTGACCATGTTGCAATGAGTAATAGATTAGATCATTTATTTCATCCAACTTGTCATAGACATGGGACAAGTCATTTTTATATAATACAGCACAATAAAATATAATAAAGAAACAAAACATACACACAATTGAAGCATGTTCAACATTATTCATACTTAACACAATCAATCCTTCAACCCAGTACATTCAATTAATATGTCTTCAAGACACTTCGTGAAGACTACCAATGCATACATAGGAGGGCATCGGCGCAACTGTGGCCTAGCCCATATTTTTAGGAGATTGAGATCTATGTGGTAATGACACTTTAATCTGCTTAACTTCTTTGTGTAAAGGTTTCAGTGTGTTCTTGTCAATACCATTCACAGTAATTCCAGAAAGTGATGTTGCACTCAGCTTACATTAACATTACTTTGTTCACTAGTGGCCTATGTGGCATAGGCTGTTCTTTCGTCCAGACAATCACAGTAATGTTTATTTTATAAATAAAACTTAGCTTATGGATCAATTCACAAATAATATTAAAAATTTATTCAACGAGCATTATTAAGAAGGAAGTATTAATGACTTTGATGGATTTTATACCACCTTGTACCATCCCTTTTAGGTAGATTAAAAACCTTCTGTAGAAGAAAGTGCAGAAATACTGCCTGTTAATGAATTCATGATTAAAATAAATTTGGCAATCTATTTCTAAATAAATTTTTGTTGCGATAATGACCTAACTTTCATTTATTGCAATTGTCTGTAAAATTGGTAATGCTATTGTATTTTCCATCTTTCATTATTGGCACTTTTATGACTTGTAAGGTACAGCACCAAAGTTCATTAAATTCCCGCACTTGCTACAAAATTAAACACAAATGATTTTTTTTTTTAATGTTGCCAACTTCATTAGCCATTTTCTCCAAACACAGGATCTATTGGCCACGGTTGCACCATTACCCTCATATACAATAATTACATACGAAAGCAAAACAAGATGTGAACATCCTCCAGTCTAACACACATTTTATCCTAAATAGCCTTATATTTTACAAATTCATCAATACTTTAGAAGCCATTACTAGATACGGAATGCTGACCTGTCTTGAATGCACCTGGCTCAGGCAAATCTTTGAGGTGCTTAGGCAGATGATTGTACAAATGTAATGTGTTTGTGCTGAAAATATTTGAAGCAATATTAGAATAATAGTTATTAAAATAATCTGCTACATTTTTAGGACTCTTTATATCAATCCCATTAATGTGTATATGAATATTTCTTATTTCATTCCTAGTTCTTTATTTAATTAATATCCCACATTACTTTTTGTTTTATTATTTGAGGGCAATATGCACTTTTCATTATGTAATTTTATTTTCCTTAATCAGTTCTATATTTTTGGTAGAAATTATAGTAAGTTTCAAATGATTTGGTTACATTTCCTTCTTTCATAATTTTACTGATAAGTCTTAGCTGTCTACTAGATTCTTGTATATGTGGGGTGACCTACTTCTTTTTCTGTCTGTTAATTTTTACTCTTTTTTGAGGCATGGCTTCATTGTAATAATAGTGGAAAATGTTAATAAATTTACTTTATGATTCATTGACTGAGGTTTGCATGTAAATAGATTCTCACAATTCTTTACTAAATAAAATAATAATTTAAATAGTATATTTTCAGTTAATTGCATGCCCTTATTACCCAAAATTGTTCTTCAATTGTTTTTTCTGTTTTACAAATTTGTTCCGAGTGTACTTGTAGAATTAGGGCATAGTGATCAGTGAAACCCAAATCAACAATGTCGTATGAAGGTTTCAGTAATTTTTTGTCAAGTACGATTTGATCAATGGCTGACTGATTAGTACCCCTACTCTTGTTGGCCCATTGCTTATAGCTTGTAATCCATATATGTTTAACCCTTTAGACTTTGTGTGGGATTTTGCTTTAAGAGAGTAGATTTTAAAGTAACAGAACTCAAATTCTATTTCCTTAAGTTAATGCTCTGTCATACATATAACATCTAAGTCAAATGATTCATCATCAAGCATAACATCAAAGTCTAGTTTACTCTTTTCTAAACAATAACATTTTGGTGAAATACTTTTAATTTGTCTGATTTACTTTTGAAATTACCTGAACCATGTTCATCCCTACAAAATCTACCAACTGTTGAGGCAGCTTCATCATCCTGCTAGAAGAGCTAACTACTACATATTAATTCTCATTCTGGGGTGGTTCTGTGAATTTCCTTTCCACTCCAACTCAACCACATTCTTTTGTTTATTTGAAAAATTGTTTTGGATTTTAATGTGCACTCCTGCAGGATGGTAATTAAAACAAAAGGTTTATGGCCATTATATTTTAACAACTGGTTTTCTGGATTTAATTAATTGTAAAGTGCTTGATGTATTTCCAAAGAAAACATATTGTGAACTTATGTAATTGTAAACATCATCATCATCATCATCATCATCACCATCATGTATATGAATAATTTATATATTGTGACGTGTAATAATAAAAATGTGACATTAATAATAATAAAAATAATAATGTAACACATTGTATTATTATTATTATTATTATTATTATTATTATAATTTCCCCCCTCTCTTACGTATATATTTTTGGTTTGATTTTACAGCTCATTTTTTTAATATTAATGTCTCTGATGGACAAGCTAATCATCTGCTCAATAATACAAATTTAAATGAATTCCTTGACAATGGCAGTTGCCTTATTTTGAGTATATCAACTCACAACTCAAGTTCTGGAGAACTTTCATTGGACAACAAGGTAAGAATTACATGACTGATTAATTGATTGATTGATTGAATTATTGTTAGTGATTCCGGGCACGTCAACTACTGAGGTCATTAGTCCTGTGAAAGTGATGCATGTTTTTTCATCGGGAGGTGGCGGTGATCTTCCCCCACTGGATGGTAAGATTCACTGCCAACCTACCGTCGACTAGCAGGGTTTTCCCCAGCCAGGTATCTCCAACCAGTGGGGCACCACCCCAGCCAGGACAAGTTCTAAGTCCCCGACCGGTCTCCTGGTATGTGTGATGGTGTAATGTGTGTTAGTGTACGGGGTGAGGATAGGAAAAGTAAGGAAAAGGAAGAAAAGATAGCGCACAGTCTGGGGCCCATTTGTTAGGGTATGGCATTTGCCTGGTGTTTATCGGAGAAACCACGGAAAACTACCGGTCAGAGCAGCCGGCTGCTAGAATTCTCCTCCAGACAGTGACTGAATTCGACCTAGCAGTAAGAATTACATAAATGTTATAAATGTTGCTTGACTAATGTGATTAGAAAGACAAGTTATAGTGATTAAATAAAAATAAATGAATTTTTCAATTTTATGTTGTGAAACACTTCTTCCACTTTTGTAGTTTTGAATATTTGAATCTAATTCTTAATTTACTGTGGATTGAAGGGTGCTTCGCACTCACTTTCAAATTTCTCTAGCCATTAATCCAAATTTTGACTGTTGTTGCTTCCAATTGTTATTTGAAAAACTAATAATGAAAGGAACTTTATTATTGAATGATGAACTTAGTGCATGAAGAGTGTCATAAATATCAGACTGCAGATGGAAGGAGCACCATGCTCACCCTCGACCTATTGCTTATTTTGTTTGTTACAAAATTCTAAAATTATTATCTTTGATGAAAAAGCTTGGTTATTTCTTTCTTTAATATGCATTTATGTTGTTTAATTTTCAAGTGAGCATTGCGTTCACTCCCATCCTATGGTAAGATACAAGGAGCTCAAGAAAATGTGTGCAGGTTGAATTTCTTTCCTACATATTCCATAGTTTTTAATTGTTTTTTAATGAAAATAAATTGAATTGAAATAGGATGCCTGTGACCAAGAACAGTTTAAGGACAAATAAGTTATATGAACAACTATATAGCTAAATACATTTTCAAATAACAATAATTCAGTAGAAGTATTTTAAAAACTTTTATTATCTACATTAGAAAAAAAATATAATAGAAAATAGATAAGTTATACCAAAAATTTAAGTTAGTGGGTTATTTGCATTTGTTTCTTGCTTGAAAGTAATTAATATTTGGATGATGCTTTGTAACACAGCCTTAATTGATTCTCTAAATGAGAATTTTTAACTTAGTTTTTAAAAATAATTTTAAATTTTTGTCATGAGAAAAAAAGTTGACTCAGAGCAGTAAGTATTTCAAAGCAGGAAAGTAAATGGTATAAATGATTTCAACGGAATGGATATTCAACAGCATTGTTTTGTATTTCTAGGGGATCATTTTTAGCGTTGTAAGGGGATTTGAGGATATTGTATTACCCCAACTCAATTTCATCCATTTGCAGTTCAATAGAATCCTCAGATACATCAATTAAATGTTGTTCAAATACCTGCTTCATAACAGAAATATGCTCATCAAAATCTGAAAATCTTTCACTATACTCTTGTATTAAATAATCCATGACACCTACATATGCATTGAATATATTATTTGTTTTGCTCATTCAAAATTTTGGTAGTTCCGAAGTGATCTGCAGATAGATAGTATTTGAGCAAGACAGCAATGTTTTGAAAATGTTAATTTTTTTCAAAATGCTTGGATCTTTTGCCACATTTTATATAGAAGCTTTGTTTTACCTTGCAAATATGTTATTTACACAGAAGAGTGGCCAGCGTCTCGAACTTGTGGGTTGCACAGTTCTGCTACATGATTGTTCAGAAAGGGCACTCATTAAGTCCTGCAAGAGGACATCCTTTCGATGTATGGAATGCTGAAATGACAGCAACTGATCAGTCAACAGGCCAATTTTGACACTTATGTTTGGATAGTGCATGCTTTCTTGGAGAACAACTGATAATCATAATGAATGATAACCGAATACCAAACAAATTTTAAAACAATTATTTTATTTTACATTTTTTGGTTTGAATGAATTTTAGTTTTGCCATCAAACTGAAGATTTCTGAAGCAATTTCAAAATTGCCTTAAGGGATCATAGGAGATGTATTGAAAAAGGAAGCAAACTAGTGGTGCTATTTACCACACTTTCTCACTCTTAGTGATGGTTATGTCATTCTGTTGATACCATTTCTCTCCAAATTAAGACATCTCAGTCATCATTTTTTGTAAAACTCATTTAAAATCGTTGAACATTTGTAGCGAAAACTACAAAGTACAAACTACAAAGTTTCCATCTAATATCAACACAAATTTGACAATTAGAACTGTTTTTCATACAGCTAAATCATGACCCAACAATGAGACGTAATTCACAGAAATTCAGCTGCTGTCTCGCGGCGCGGAATGCGATTGTTGCATTTCAATCGGATATTTCCTGAAGGCTTGCAATTTTTCTTTCATATTACATTTAACTCGTATTTTTAAAAAAGCAAACCTACTTGAGCTAATTTTAATTAAGATTTGCGAATTGCTTGAAAGAAAATACATCAATACTCCAAAAATACAAATTTATTCTTCGCAACACGGAGAAAAATTACACAGGCCAAGAAAAAAGAAGTTTCAAAAAACTTTTTAAATCTTGATAGCTGATTTTTATGGTTTGAATTTGAACAATTACGATATTAAAAATGAAAAGTGAACGACTTTTCATATACCAACAGAATTTTATTTAAACATAGAAGATGGCTTTATATTCTTAACATTACATTATGTAAAGGCATTACGTGTCCATTGGCGTATTCTTTGTCTCTTCTTTAAAACTCCTGATGTAGCTTTCTCTCCTATGCGCCGTTTGCTGACTCTCTCGGTGAAGTGACTTACAGTATTTTCTCCAGAGAGTATACTAATTTTCTCAATACTAATACTGATTTTCTCAACATGGTGTCCCAGCGTCCCCCCCCCCCACACACACACACGCCTTTTTCATCACTTTCAGATCTTGATGAAAACGCTCACCTTGTTCTCCATTTATATCTCTTAAATGGTCCGGAAAGAATTCTAAATGACTGTTTAAAAAGTGAACCTTGAGGATCATAAAAAATCCCAATTTCTTGAAAGCATCCAGCATATTGACAACAACTGCTTGATAGTTTGGGCCTTTTTATTACTTTGGAACTTCTTTACGAGTTTAATTGCAATCCACGCTTCTTTTTATAACTGGTTCTGTTTTGAAATGAAATGAGTTATTCAAGATATGCATATTCTTGTGTATGTTGTATTTGCCTGCCATCCATAGAAAAAGGTACTTCATGATGGTTGGTCATTACTTTTGCCTTTTTTAGGTTCATGCGTAGGCCTGTTTTGATGCTTTGCGTATTTAATTATTGCAACACACTTTCTAATCCTTCAGCTGACGTAGCGAACAGAACAATGTCGCCGGCAAATCTCAGGTTGGTTAAATATTTTCCGCCTATTTTAATCCTAGCATTTTCTTTCCATTTCAGTGAACGAAAGATTCTTTCCAGCAAACATGTGAAAATCTTAAGCGAAATTGAGTCTCCCTGCCTCACTCCTCTACTCAAACGAAATTGCTGTTCCTCTCATTCTGTTTTTACTTTTGCGACGCTTGTTGCGTACATTTTTGATAAAATTCTAAGGTATTTACATTGAACCACTTGCATTTTCAAAGCCATGATAATTTCGGAGTGTTCTACAGAGTCAAAACGCTTTAGTATAGTCTACAAAGGCTATGTAAAGTTCCAGACTGAATTACTGTACTTTTTTAATAACTTGATTCATTGCCTGGAGGTGGTCAGTTGTGGAAAAGCCGGCTCTAAAACCAACTTGTTCTGACGGTTGTTCCTCATCAAGCCTCCTTGTTATTCTTCTGTTAATTATCATAGAAAATACTTTGTATAAATTTGACATGAGACAGTTTGGTCTGTAGTTATTTAGGTCTGTTCTTGTTCCCTTCTTGTGAATTACCCGTCGAGGTGGGTTGGTCCACGTCCTGACGGGGAGATACAGAGAGGGCTCTCAAGTATTTCTTTCCTTCACAAGTCGTTTTCCTTCTCCCTATTGTACATTCTCATTCTTCTATAACATCCTGTCTCTTTTCTTCTCCCTCTTCTTTTTCACTGGTTCCCTCTGTATGCTGAACGCTCACCCATGTGTTTGCCGTGCATGGCGATCCGTGTCGGAGGGAATGTATGTCCTGGCGGTTGAGGGGCCTGTCTGTTTCCCAATTACTCTCCTCGTGCTACTTTTTCTTGGCATCCAGGGATACGTGTTTCTACGTATTTTGGGGAACATTCCTTGTAGGTCTCAATACACTTGCTTTGGCTACGGACTCTTCTAGACGGGCGGTCGGGAGCTAACCCACTCCCGATCAACCGGCTTGGACTAGGTCTTGTACTGAACTCCAGGATGAGCGGGATCCACGGCGGTGCACCGCTGTGGTAACCCCCCCCACTATATCCCCGTGGAAACCCTGACACTCCGATGGAGTGTCCCCTTGTTGGGCTCCGTGGAGGGTGGGGACCACGGGGATGAATCTGATATCCTCTTAATGGATAAAAAACCTTCCCCCCGCCCTCTCCCATAAGGAAGAGGAGATTTGTTGGTGAAACGGTAAATCTTGAGTGTTTTTTGTAATGACTCTGATAGACCTACTATGCCCCGCTTTCTCGTCATGTCATGTAAAAGTGATAATGAAACAATGAAGAGTGTCAGCCCGATCAAACTTGCCAGAGAAAGCGAAAAGTTTGGCAAATTTCAGTCGGTGGTTCGTCAAAGAAACGGCACAGTTCTTTTCGAATGTCGCTCTGACGAACAGATCAGCAAAATCACTGACCTAAAAGAAATAGCCGGCCTCCAGGTGCATGTGTCCGCCCACCCGACCTTAAACCTCTGCAAGGGTGTGGTAAACCATGAAGACTTTTCTACCGAATCGGAAGAAAACTTGAAAGTTTTCTTCGAAACATATGGTGTGTCCGAGATTTACAGGATTCAGCGCAGAGTAAATGGGATACTCACTCCTACCTCAGCTCTGATACTGACCTTCGACCGTCCATCTCCACCAGAAAAAATAACTTGTAGTTTCAACAATCTCCGTGTCAGGCAGTATGTTCCAAACCCTCTGCGCTGTTTTAAATGCCAGAGGTTTGGCCATAAGCAACCTCGCTGCATGAGCGCCGCAGTCTGCGTGCACAGTGGAAGGGAGTCTTGTAACGACTCGAACTGCTCCGTAGAGGCAAAGTGCGTGAACGGTTATGGAAAACACCCGTCAAATTGTAACCAGTGCCCCATCTTCTTAAGAGAAAGGGAGATCCAGAAGATCAGGGTCTCTGAGAAAGTTTCCTTTCCGGAGGCACGACGCCGGTACCAGACGCAAAACCCCGTGGACATGGTATGAAGTTTCGCTGACACCGTGGGTCAACAGAAGAAAGTAAATGCTGAAACCCAAACACTTAAAGCATCCTCTTTGCGCGATGCTACCTGTCAAGTGTCCTTTGATGACATCGGCGGAGATGCCTATCCTAAATCTCTTGTTCAGTCTGAAACAAAAACGGAAACCAAAAGCATAAATATTTCAATAAACACTCAAACGCATCCAGAGAAGCCGAGGCCGACAGGCCCTATTGCTAGATCTAGGTCGCCTGTCTCAAGGGACCGTGGTCTCTCAACACATGCGACTCTCTCTAGCAGTAGTCAAGATGACTGCAGGGAACGAGGAACTCCGCGCGCCTATTACTCTCCAACAGAGAAGGGAAAAGAAGAAAAAGAAACCCGTTACATAGCCCACCCTAGGATCAAAAAAACCTAAGAACTAGAAACTATGGCTCTCCTCTCATGGAACTTAAATGGCTTTCATACCCGTTTGGACGAATTAAAGTTAATAATGTCTATGCATAGACCCGTGGTTATCTGCCTGCAGGAAACACATCTCCGTTCTGAGCACTCCCTCTCTCTACGCGGCTCTTGTTGCTACAGGCAAGACGTAGACGGTGGCCTCCGCGCCCATGACGGAGTCGCCACTTTTGTCACTAACTCTTTGGTATCTAAAGAAATAGACATACGAACCACTCTGCAGATATCTTGCGTTCGTGTGAATTTTTGCACTATTTATGTTACCACTTGCAACGTCTATATCCCACCTGGACACGTCGTGTCACAGAAAGAACTGGAAGATGTGCTCTCTCAGGTGCCCGCACCTTTTCTTATTGTGGGGGACTTCAACGCCCACAACCCTGCCTGGGGTGGCACAAGGTCGTGCACGAGAGGCAGGTTACTTGAAAATATTATCGATAACCAAAACTTAATTCTCCTAAATACTGGCGAAAGCACACACTTTTCCGTAGCTTCTAACACTTTCTCGTCCGTGGACCTAGCTCCCTGTAGTCTCTCTGTTTCTACAATCTTCGAGTGGACTGTTCTTGGCGACCTGCATGGCAGTGATCACTTTCCCATTCGGGTCAACCTCTATATTCCCGATCTGAACGTTGCCCGCCACCCACGACATTCCCCTGTGCCATTGTGGAACGCTTATTTTGCAGAATTTGCAGAATCCATCACCTCCATAATCACCCCGACCTTTTTCTTGGAGGACAACAGCTTTCATTTGTTGAATCCGCAACCTTCCTTGGACTCACATTCGACAAGAGCCTAACCTGGCGAAAACACATCCATAAACTACAGGGCCGATGTGTAGCACCTATGAATCTCCTTCGCACTCTTACTGACGGGGCGCAGGCCGTGTTTGTCTTTTGCGTTATTATAGAACTCTCATCCGCCCTATCTTGGATTACGGATGCATAGTGTATGGGTCAGCGTCTCCATCGACCCTCTGGCCATTAAATACCATACACAATGCCGGTATAAGAATTAGTACAGGCGCCTACCGCACGAATCGCATCGAATGCCTTTTGGCCGAGGCTGGAGAACCATCTCTGAGCCGAAGGCGGGATATTCTGATTGCCTCATATGGCGCGAAATTATCCAATGTTGATACTCCCTCACGCCAAGCAGTCCTCCATCCAACTGACTTGACTTCATATGCACTTAGACCATCGTTACTCCATCCCCTGGGAGTTCGTCTCCGTATGCTTTTACAGAAGTTTAATATAAATCTACCCAACCCTGTGAAACCCCCCGAAACATTGTTTCCCCTTGGAAACTACACCGGCCGAGAATAGATCTTAGACTGTCTAACCTTCCTAAATCCTTAACTCCCCCCAGTACATTCTTATCCGAATTTGAGACGATAAAATCTACGTATCCTGGCCATTACTTCATTTACCGATGGCTCCTCTCAAAACGGTAAAGTCGGATGTGCCTTCTACTGCATTAGAGCCACGCGAGGTTTTCGATTAGACTCTTCGAGCAGCGTCTATACCGCAGAGGAGTATGCGCTTTTGGAGGCACTTAAATTTGCTGTATCGATGTCATTAGAGAAAGTAGTGATCTGCAGTGATTCCAAAAGCTCTCTTAAATCCATCTCCTCCTTCTCGTCTTATGACCCACTGACAATGACCATCCAACACCAAATCCATCATTATTGATCCGCCACTATATTTTAGTCTTTTGTTGGGTCCCTGGACACGTGGGAATAAGAGGAAATGAAATAGCTGACCAGGCAGCAAAGTCTGCCACGAAGAAAAGAGAATTAGACATCTTCACAGTCCCCACGGAATACACTAAGCCCTTTATAAAACGCTCTTTCCGCAGTGAATGGCAAAGAGAGTGGCATAACTCAGATTTTAAGCTCACGAGAATCAAGGATTCCATAAATCCTTGGTCCTCCTCATCTCGTGATGCTCGGCGCGAGGAGATCATTTTAACACGCCTTCGGATCGATGACTGCCATTTCGCCTATGGTTAACCCCTCCACGGGGACCCACCCCGTATATGCGAATACTTCAAAATAGATCTTACCGTGGGGCATGTTCTCTTGCACTGTGTTAAGATAAGAGAGAGCCGACGAAGGCATCACCTTGCTAGCTCCCTAGCGAAGATTCTTAGAAATGAAGAATCTTCTCTCTGCAAGCGTTTTGGCTTTTTGCGAGAGACTGGCTTGTACAACCTTATCTGAGAGATGATGATAATACCAAATATTGGCTTTTAGCCCGAGATTTTAAAGTAACTATCTGGTATTTTTCTGCCAAACCCTTTAATTAGGATAAGTTCCTTCTTAGTTTTACTTTGCTTTCTATTTAAAGATTTTAATTTTCCTTTGTTAGCTTGGCACTGCAATATTGTGCACTGGTCTAAAATTAATTTGACAGGGACGCAAATGACCTTAGCCGTTGAAGCGCCCTTAAACTCAATCAATCAAATCAATGACCTGCAGTTGCTCCTTTATGGGAAAATATATTTCCATTTTTATTTCAATTATTGCTTCTCCCATTTTTCGTATTTCGCTTAGACCTATTAACCCATATTTTTGCTTTGATGTTGCATTTTAAAACTAGAGTTATATTTTCTCAGTTCTTAATATCCGGACATTGTTCGTGGCAAGGATTAGTGCATTTGAGTGGTGTGTATTTTCTGGAGTTATTATGATTAGTTGTGTTTTCAATTTATACATCGTTTTTCCTTATATCAATTGTAGTTCTTTTTATACATTTTCTGAATGTACTCTACTAGACCGTCAATATTTGAGCAGTATTATACTAAATCCTGTTCTTGTTTGAAAAATGAACAAATTGCTTATCTCTTCTCATGTTCACACGAATTGAAGTTCCAGCTCCAAACAAGTTATTTTCCTTGAGTCTGGAGGCAAGCAGTTTAGCTTTCTCCTTTGTTAAGCCAAAATCTCTGACCAAGTCATTTACCTCAGTTTGAGTAAACAACTGAGGTTCCATGATTTTGGCTGTCCGGGTGATGCCGCGTCGAAGGCTGTGTTGCCGACGTTTCGACAATCTTTTCGTGGTCTCTGGTCTGGGCAGACCAGCCCTGAGAAAGACCTTAAAAAGACGGTCGAAACGTCGGCAACACAGCCTTCGGCGTCACCCGGACAGCTAAGATCATTTACATGACTCTAGCCGCGGAAACCTACGACTTCAACTGAGGTTCCACATTGTTTCCGGGACATTGAAACTCATTGTCAGCTGCTTCATTTTTATCACAGGGAGATTCATCACTTGACATATTATCCAGATCAACAGTTGCAATAGCCACTGGTGATTCAGGTAGAGACAGATCAGTACTATGGTCTATTGGCTTAATTGCAGATGGTAGGTTAGGGTACTGAATTACTTTTTTGTTTGATGAGTTGTAACCAGTAGCATCAGTGCAACAAAAGTAGCAATCATGTGAATGATTCCTTGGCTCCCTCCAGTGCATTGGAATAGCAAATCTAAAGGATGCTTTCTCCTTTTTTGGTCATTTTCTAAAGTCCTCTACACAAATATAATATACTTTATGTGGCGCCCAAGATTTGTCCTGATCACTAAGTTTAATTCCAAAATATGAAAATTATATATTTCTAACTAAGTCTGTAATGATCCGTTGTTTTTAAATCACAAATATAAGAAAAACTGTCAGGACTGTTCTTATAACCAGGACTAGCCATTACTGAACAGTAACTGCTATACTAGTATCTAATCTTGATAGCAACAATGCAAACACATGCGCCTCCAATGCAACAAATACGGTACTGCTTGTCAAATATTTTACTAAAGAGTATACTAGCATCTTTGTCGTCCTAATACTTTCTCATTCTAACTTGCTGCATCTCATACTTTTGTAGATACTCACAGCTGCATTTGCCTAGCTATACAGAGAAAATGTTGAAATGTGAACAAATGGTGGATGATACAGCATTATTAATGTTCTTTTTGGAATCAGCACACCTAAAATGATAAGAATTTGGTGAAGACACAAAAAGTTTTTTGATCGTTGGCCTGTGTTATCAAATAGGTTTTAATTAATTACTAAATGATTAATTTTTAAACGTATAACAAAAGCTCGAATGAAAGAAACGAACAAATATAAAATAATATACAAATTCTAATTTATGTAGCATCCAATTGCGTGGAATCTCATATTACGTTCACGAAGAGCAGGACATTTGAAGCGGGCGATTAGGTTTGACGCCAAATTTCACAAAAGATATTTTCGAAAAATTGAATATGACCTTATTTGAAGATCTGTTTTGATGAAGACATTTCATTAAGAAAAAACGTATCTTCACAATTGTAGTTGTTGGAAGTTTTAATTTTTAAAAATTTTCTAAAAATCAGGCATTGCACGAACATGAACCATTCTCTTAAGCGTCGTTTACGCCAAGGTCCAAATTTAATCAACAAATTTTGTGCAGTTAAAAAAATGGTTTAAAAAATTGCCTGTTTGACACAAACTTGCATAAAAATACTCATAATTTCGAAAAATTCATGATATCGATTAGGGAATATCAATTTTGGATAAAATCAGCTGAACGGTTTAGGCGTTAGCGTTGACCACAGACGGACATTTTGCCATCAATCGATTTTTCGGTAGCAAGGACCCACAAAACATGGATTCTGACTAAACAACGTGTTAGAGGAAGTAATGTACTATTTATAGGGACAAGATTTATCCACTTTTGCGTCAGCAGGGCAATAAGAGTTTTTCTGTCGAAAATTCGCCATTTATTGCCGCAGCATTACAATACTTTCTCTAAACTGTGTAAGAAGTAGCGAGAAAGTAAAGATAAGAGAAAAGTTAGCGTGATTTTGTGTGTTAGAAAACCACTACGATATTGCAACTTCCTCTACCCCGTCGCTTCAGATAGAGAGAGAGTCACTGGGCGAATCTAGCGATGACCACGCAAAAATGCCTCGCCACTGGTTAAAGAGAACATTGAAAACGAATTCCACATTCACACAAAATCACACATCTTGCGCACATTGTTTTAACATTTTATTCTTCGCAATGATTGTTATTTCTGTAAAATATTAATTTTCAACAGGTTGTACACAAAGATGGTTCATCGGAGCTCATTTTCTTCAAAATATGTCCAGATATTATCACAAAAGACAATATTCATTCAAATATATATGTTTTATCCATTGCTGCATCACCAGTTTCAGCCTTTTATCACACTATAGAGAAAGTATTTGCTCCTGTATTATTAAAGGTAAAGAAAACAAATTATTTTTTTGTATATAATTTTAAATACTTCAATTTTTTGTAATTTAATGTTTTATGTATTCATTTGTGTTGTAGAATGATGAATGGAGCCAGCAATTTGATCCTAAACTTCAAGAACTCATAACTCAATTAGAATCTGGTTTGCGACTCGTTCTCAATGGAGATGAAATATCATCGAACAATAAATCTAAAACGAGCGAAAACACATCAGGTATCTTCATATATATATATAATTTTTTATTACTCCTTGAAGTGAAATGTCTTATTTGATATCCAGAAGAACCTTTTTCTGACAGACCTAAAAACTTAGTGATTTCATCATAATAATGTTTTATTCGTAACCATCTCATCATAAAAACGTATGTGACAAGTAATTGTATTTCTATGTATGTCTTTATCCGAAAATCAATTACTTTGATAACTACCTACTAAAGTAGTTTTCCTAAACTTGATTATATTTTCGTGATGATGAAAGTAACATGTACAAATTCTGTTTTAGCTTTCAATATGAACTTGTTCGAAAAATCCAACATAATTGTGATATTTGAAACAAAAACTAAGTAATAATGAAGTGGAATTCGTGCATTTTGTAAATTAGTAATAAGCTGTGGCATCCAATAAAAGGATGCTCGTGAAATACTGATCTCCAAAATTTTTGATGCAGAAAATACTTTTTCTTTCATTTTTATAAAAAAATAGTACAGACTTTTAACAAAAAGGAAACACTCTTAAGCATAGATGAAAATATTTTCTCTATACTCATTGCTTTGTATGTGTTGGGCAATGATTTTACCTAGCAGACCTGTTTCCGGTCCAAGATGTTAATGGACGAGATGTAAGTGGATATTCCGGGCGAGGGAGGGCTGGTTGTTGGTAGCTCAGGAAAATATAGTTGACCTTTGCAAGTTTTAATATGCTTAGGAAATGCAAAACAATAGTAACAAATTATATTTGTTTGCTTGTTAAAAAAAATCTAATTAAAATAGAAAGCCGCAGTCATATTACTAAATGTTTGTAGAACTTACGTAGGAATCATTTTGCATGTTATCATCATCACCTTAAGTTAATTAAATGTGTTTTAAGTTCATTTCTGTGTTTTTTTATTGAACATGCAAAACCCGAATTCACACCGAGAACGGTTACAATATATATTGTGACATACCAATATGTAAGTCATTTTTATTAAATGTTATTTGTCGCAAATGGGTGTAAATGCTAGGGTAATTAAATAGGAATATGGCACCTTAGCAACGGCGCCCAAGTCGTTGTCAAGATAAATAAATTCATCTGGCATTGAAAGTGACGGCGTGGCTAGTCAGATTTGAAAACGATTTGGGGATTAGTTGGAGAGAGCGACGATAGTCTACTACTGCGGAAGTATGTCTGATTTTTTTGAGAAGAAAACAGTAGATGGGGGAATTCGAGTTTTGGAGGGCTGAGCAGTAATAAGAAAACGGACATTCTGTCATATGTCATGACGCTGGATAGATAGATTTCGCGCTCGCGGATAGATAATTTGTGTAATTGGAACTTGTAATTTTTCATGAGACACACTAAATTATGCTGCTGACGCGCTGGGAATCACCAACCAACCATTGAAATTTTCTGGTCCCTCACAACTCACTTCAGAATTCCTAAACTTTCGTCACAATGCACAATTCTATTGCTTTATCAAATTTACTTACTTTCAGGTCAGGACAAAATTCCATTTTCTTCATCCAAATTTTTAGTCACATTTGTCATGTGTTTGGTTGCTGCGAAGTGTCGTTTAATTTTACTGTATCTCCAACTTCCAAAAAATTGTCAAAATTTGAATTTTCAACGTCTTGTGATCTGTTGAGCGAAGAGAATCGATAAGTTTCTGAATAATATTTTTATTGACTAATTTTTCAATTGAGTCGAAGGATCTTCAGTGTAAAAACAATTATCTGTGATAGCAATTTTTTTTAGGGTTCCAACAGCCGGTTAACCTTTACGTCCCGATGGGACCGATTCGACCATACACTAGACCATGCGGGCTCCTCTGATCTGGGGTCAGCAGAACGCGAGGCCCTCCGCGACAACACATACAAAGTCAAGGGACAAACAACCATGCCCAAGGCGGGACTCGAACCCGCGACCCTTCGGACTGAAGCGCTGAGTCGGTACTCGCTCTTAGCCACCTCGGCCATCCAGGTCGGCTAGCACTTTGTACTATCTGAAATTTCTCATGGGGATACCATTTTTGTTGCAATTTTCTTATCTTGACGGGGTTTATCTTCTTTACATTCATTTCACAGACAATGATGAACTACCTGAAGAGCTTAAATTGCATTTCCTAGATTTCCACTGTTTTCCCTATATTCATTGGACTTTCCGCTACTTTCGTTAATGCCACGAGAGCCAATGATCTCGACCCTCTCTTCAATAACAAAAAGCATTTTTGGAAGTCGGCTCCTTCTTTTACGACGTGAATCACAATCGCAGTCACGTGACGCAGTCACATGACGTGGATCGCACTTCACTACTGAGTGCCCCTCCGGCCGGTGCGGCCCGTTAAGAAGCGCTCAGCGTCGCAGATTCGCCTCGGGCCTGCAGATCCGCTCGCCGGCCGCTCACTTCTCATTGGGCGGTCTTCGCGCCGGTTCGTGGCCCTGCTGCCTTCCGTAGCCGGCGTCCCGCGCTGCCAAATTGGCGCGCGATATGACTTCTCGTATATCGCCGCAACACTTACAATAGATGTTTTAGATCTGTACGTGTTCAGTGCCCACTGTTATATTTGGAAAGTGGCGGAATACGTGAATAAACAAAATGAAAAAACACTAGTACGGTCGCCAGCTGCTGAGGGCAGCACAAAGAGTATAATTAAAAGTATTAATTAAATTCTCGCCAATAAGCGAGGTGACCATGCATTTGCCTACTGAAGAATTAGTCGGAGCTAACACAGAGAACTCCTAGCCATCGGATTCGAGAAGATTGTCGTCACATTCGAAATTGTTCGAAAGAACGCACCAGGTTTTAAAATAAACAGGATCTTTAACTTTACAGGATCTCGGAAATGGAGATATGACAATCCAAAATAACCAAAAACACAATTTATTATAAACAAAAATTTACAAACAATGGTCCTTTTAGCAGAAAGAAACTTAATAATATTACAAAAAAGGACAATGCAGAACTACAATATTCACAAAATTGACAGGCGAATCGCCTCTATACAAAAACCTATGACAACAAAAAAAATAACAAGAGGAAAGACGCTTCAATTTACGCGTCTAAACCAATGCAGAATTACCGTATTTCTGATCTCCCTCGAAAATGCCCACTTTAGGGCGAGGAAACCGAATACATGATACACAAATTTGACAAGGATGGCTACCTAGTCATCCTTCAATACAAAAAGAACACTATGATAAGCAGAATTACGAAAAATACCATACCCTTTAATGACAAAACTTGTATGAGTGCGTAGCTAGCAAGTACATGAAATTGGATCTTTATACTGTTACCAAATTTTACAATTTCGAACATGAAGCATGAATATTCCTGTACAAGGCTAGGCGGTCTCGGCCCAGACGAACGCCGGTGACCTTTCCACGTCGGCGCCTTGGTGCCAGACTCCAATCTGCCTCTTGCCCGAGCGACAAAGAAATCGCTCACGGGGCGAAGACGAACGCAGCGACAATGAGCCACAGCCCTGTGCTGTACGGGCCCAGCTGCCGTCTTTTACGAAGCTCTCAACACACAAAAACGGCCGAATGCCGAATAAGCCACAAATAGAGCACGAAAACTGAAACATTAACCAAAATCATGTAATGAACAGTCACACTATTAAATTTCCATAACAATCGTAGGCCAGCATATATTTCAGCTGCAAATGCTACGCAACAACAACCACAAATGGAATACACTTGCTTCATAACAATACTATAACTTCATAATTGACAAGAATAAGTGAACAAGATCCAATTTCATGTCTAAAACCACATTCATACCTAAAAACACTAAACTAGCACTCATACATATTTACACTAAAAACAAAATAACGACTCAAACCAGAGCCGGGCCTTTCGCAAAGGACAAGTCTTAAAAAATTGGCAATGGCAAAAACCAAACTGTGCGCTGGGGGTTTAGTTTGTCTGTGGACTCATGCCTGCAACAGAATCATAGTAAAATCAAACCAGCACGTATGCGGCAGCTCTAACAAAGCAACAACGATAAAATTTAAGGCGAAAAGGCTCCGTGCGATCGAGGCGCACGTCTTTTATACTGTCTCGTGAAGGGGTACAGACTCGGTAGTATAGGGGGGTAGAGGGGAAATATCGATATAAAGCGCTTGGTGCAAAGAGCTTTGACCACGGCGTTTGCAACTTTACGCCTGCACGGTTATGCAACTTGCGAGGCACCAATACGTAGGTGGCGGCATCTACCAGTAAGGCAGGGAATCACACCAAAAATATTTTATTTTGCCATAAAAACGCTAATTTCAGAGCTAAAAAGGCAAACAAGGTGTCCATTTAACCCTAAATTTGCCCTAAATTTCAGATTTTGTTAGTAGAGCCCGCCAAAATCAATATTTTTCTTATAATTAAAGAATACCTGTTTGCAAAACAATAAAATATTGTGCACAAGATGCTAATTTTTTCTCACAGACTATTGATCCAAAAAATTAGCTCTTGCTAACAAATTTTCAGGTTTTTAGAACCTTCTCATGGCCATGAGATCACACAATGATCTTTAGAAGTTACCAATTCTGAGAAAATTGATGTCAAAAAATTACCCTTATGTAAGCATACTTAATCTAATTACATAGAAAGAGCTTATAACCTAAGTATGTGAAATCTTCTCAGTTGGCTTCTCGGGTGACTCTTGGCTCCTTGATAGCACGAAAACACAAAGTTGGTGGTTCCTTAAATTTCAAATTTAACAACCAATTGTTTTCTTGTGTTTTGTATGAAATTGAATAAGAAATACGCCTATATTTTTTCCAAATGTTTTCTGAGCGAGTTCAAACAGAAAGTTTCATTTTTTAAAAATATCACACATTTAATAAAAGCCGTATAAAGTCTTGTGCAATTTGACGTGGAATGGCTCCTATTTGAATTCGTTGCACTGTCACCCATCCATTCTGGGAGCAGAGTGAACATCTGAAATAGTAATACCTCTTGAAACCGTAATCAGAGAGACGGTCGTTCTTTTTATAGTTCAACACTTGGATCAAAGACTGACCAAACACAGTTCGTTAGTGCATGGGAAGGCAGAGCGCGCCCTCATACTTACAATTGATTTTTTAGAACTGTATATGTGGAGTGTCCACTTTTTTCTGGAGGTATTTTATAGAAAATTGAACAAGAAATACGCCTATATTTTTTTTCAAATTTTTATCTCATCAAGTTTATATAGAAATTTTCATTTTTTGGAAACAACTACACTTTTTAAAATGAATATTTATTTTTTCAAAAATATAGTTACTGAGGAATAATATAAACATTGAAAAGTATTAAATAAAATAAACCAAGAATTTTTATATTAAGTACGTTCGGAGCAACAATTGACTATATTTTGTGAAGTACGCGTAAATTCCAACATTCAATATAGTCATCACTTCACGAATAATTGATATTCAGGGAAAGAAAAAGACCCGTGCCTTTTTTGATATATAGATTTAAGAAAAAAATCGTACATGTAAAAAAAATTTATTTCGTGTCAACTCTTGTGCGATTTGACGTGGAATGGCTCAGATGTGTGACGAACATGGTGAGCGATTTCACCAAAATATCGATGCCATGGAAAGATTAGGGAAGATGGTCATCAAATGTTTTGGTGAGTTACTGCTGGACAGTTCTTCAAGAAGTTTCACTATCCACCCAAACGGAAAGTTGCCAGGAAAAGTTTCCAACTTGTAAGTGCATTTTAAGCTTTATTCGCCTTTCTCGTACTGTTTTCATTGTGTTTTGTAAAACAAAAAATAATTATACAATAAATTAATACAATTTTTGTAATACAAACATTTTTTGTAACATGATCTAAATATTAATAAACCACATTCGTCCTGTATTGTTACTGGGACGTCTCCAAGTTTCTCGAAAGTGGCATATCTTTTCCAGAAACATTGGTAAATTATAGAACATTTCTGATTTCGTTTTCGCAATCAGCGTATGTAATTTAGTTAAGAACACATACTTTCATCTCGCGGCAAGACACAACCTTCAAATTTGTTGCAATGTGAATCAAAGAGAAACCACAGAAAAACATATTTCTGAAGCACACGAAATCGTTTTGACGATTTGTACGGTAAATAGATGAACGGGAGCATTTTACGATCTCCTCTACCAGGTTCTTTCAAAGACAATGATAAAACGTAAGTTTTGTCTTGCCCTAAATCCAGAAGTGATGCAACCCGCTAACGTGGATGTCGCTCCTACCATCATGTCGTTTGGAAAGGAAATATTCCTTAGGATTGATGCTGATCGTGCCTAATTAAAATAATACGAAATGCATTGTAATGACTCTTGCTTTATATTATCAAATGGCATGCTGAGGCATGTAGCTGCAGAAAATCTAGACTGGTGTTCTTCTCTAGGCAAACATAGTTCTGAGCATGCATTTGGCAATTCCCCTGAAACTGACGAGGTTGAGAAAAGTATTTCATTTATCGTTCAAAATTTCGCTCAAGTGGAAACCATCGAAACCTTTTCTTGTTGTGTTGAAGACAGTAATTTAATGTGGCTCTTAAATAACAAACACCAAGAACGTTTAGTACAACGGACTTTATCCCCTAATTTTCGACAGTGAAAGCATTAACCGGCTAATTCTGGTATTAGAAAGAACCGCACTTTATCCACATCGCACTGCATCGGCAATGCACATATTCGCTGCTTACATTTTAACGAGTGAAAATCCGGCGTTGCCCGGGGGTTTATTTATCACAATCATTTATTAAACAGCCTTGCTCGTCTCGTCCACCTCGCCTGCTCAGTGGGCATTTCACGAGGTATGAATGTATGTTTGCAGGTTGCTTGATAATTTTGTTTGTAGATGTCATTCTTTCCCACCCACCCTTCTAGGGCTGTCTTTCCCCCAGTGTATTCTTTTTCCCATTGTAATTTCCCAGTAATAATGTATAACAGGTGTTATGTACACAAAAAGACGCACGTTAACAATAACATTTATTTGGTCAATCTTTTTACAGTAGTGATCCAGTTACCAAAATCCAGAAGAGTAGTCAGTTGTACAAAGCCTTAGGGTCCAAAATCCAGAAGAAGTCCCACAGATACGCGCACGGTCGTCAGAATCACCAGTATAGAGAATACCGTATAACTTAGCCGAGTTCGCACAGGATCACGCCATACACTGAGTCACTACCGGATCACACTTCAGAACTGTCTGCCTCTCTGGCCGGCGCGGCCGTTTAAGAAGCACGCCGCGCCGTAGCCTCGCCTCGGGGCTGCTGATGCGCCTGCCGGCCGCTCACGCCCTATTGGCCGGCCCTCGCGCCGGTTTGTAGCCCTGCTGCCTTCAGAAGCTTCCGTCCCGCGCTGCCGATTTGGCGCGCGATATGAATCTTCATATATCGCCGCAACAACAAGTTTTGTTGAAATGACATTGTTCCCGCGTTGAAGAGTTAAGCTGGAACACGAACACACACATATACATATCCATCAATTAATTTTGTAGGCCCCTAATAATATTTTCGACAATGGGTACTTTTACGAGTCAATGTTTATATCGACGATGAGATAAATAATAGTATTACATTTAATAATTATTATATTTATTATAGGTTGATTATAATTTCATAAACGTGCGTGTTTTTGCACATATTTTTGAGAATTGAAAACTAGCGTTTTCTTCGAAAATCTTTATCTCGTTTGGTAATTGGTTCCGAAAAAAATGTTTTATACAAAACTGGTAGGAAATTCTAACCTCTTTAAAAAGATTGGAAACATTTTTCTACAGGACTTAAGATTAAAGAGCTATAGAGAAAACACGAAACAAATGAGAAAAAAATATTGTTTATCCGAGCCTCACGAAGTTAGCGCAGGGTCTGGAGGTCGAAAACTTGAGGTTTTAACTAGTGCCTGGATACGTACAATACACTTAAAGAAGAAGTTTTTATGGCCTTTCTCCAGGTAAAATGTGCATACCGACTTGGCTATACAGGCAATTCAGATGATAGAAGATGCTCGTTACTTACACTGGGCGTTTTGAGTGGCGATTGTAATAATTGAATGCCGGGAGTGGCATTCACAGCAGTTAGGGGATGCTCTGGCAGATCTGCGAAGAAATCTAGTGCTACGTCGTGCTGTGGAAGTTCCCCATTGAAGTTTGGAAGTTTTGCGTAGTGATTTGACGTTGATCGTTCTCTGAAGTAGCTAGTTGCATTAGTTGAGATCAATACATGTGTGGGCGGACACAATTTATCATAGCAAGTCATACACAGTTTTAACTGTTTTGACGTAAAATAAATAAATAATAAATAAATAAATTTTTTTAAATTATTTTGCCACGCAACTGGCGACAGAACTGAAAAATTGAAATTCTGTATAAAAAATTATCATTACTGTTTTCAAGTAATGCAAATTACATAATATGTTTTATATTTTGATAATAAAGACAGAAACTATCTTAATATCTAGTTAAATTTTTAAATTCTACCTCGAGAATAGATACTCTTGTGACTAGCTGGAACGTGGCACTTTCTTAACCTGATCGATGACAATTTTAATTTAAGTTTCAGGAAAATATTTTTTCTATTTGTTTTAACATTAATATGTACAGAAAATGTAATTGTCAACCTTAATAAGAAACCGACTTTTTCTTTGTAATTGTCGAGGAATATATTTGGTTTCATTTGGTTTTGATTCATCAATTGGGGATTGTTTTTTGTTCCTTTACAAAGACGAAAAGAATTACTACGAATTGAATATAAAAAATTAAAATTATACAATATCTCAAAAATATCTGACGTGACTTTTTAGTCACTTTGAAGCATTTCTTTGCCTGATCACCGCCAACGAGCGTCATAAAATCGCTTTATTGACTATGACTACACTTCTGAATGATGAACATACTGACAAGTTGTTACTTCCTTTAAAGCCGCCTCTCGTAAATGTAATAGAATAAGTGCTGTGGCAGAAATGGTGAGTATTTTCTCGATCTATCTCGAATAATCGATAAGATTAGAATAATAAGAAACAATAATTTTCAGTTATTATGAGTCCAGTTGATGAATCGTCCTATTGGGCATCAGTAGCAAACTCAACATCACGAAGAGATTTAAGAGAAAGGAGTACAGCCTTTTGGAATGCATTGGAACCTTTAGGAAAAGACTTCAGGTAAATTAAAATGTACTTACGCCATAATAAGTAATTTTTACTCTAGTTACTTTCTAAGGTATAAGGGTTGAAATTTTAATCTGAATGGTTCGTAATTAAGCCTAATATTACATTTATAAATTAATATTGGAATTTTGTCTGAAATACCTTCTTTGAGTATTTGTTTTACAGGAAAAATGTTCATGGCTGTCCCCTTTTCCATCCATTTAAGTTAATTTTAAGTTTCTCTTCAAAACATGTGTTTTTGCAGGTTGTGCAAATACTTAATGTTGCATATTCAATTTTTGATAATACATTTTGTATTCTCTAATCTTTTGCAAAGGCGATAGCAGAATAAGAATGTAAGCAATGGTGAACCTAATCTTACCAGCCGAGTTTAACTCATTGTCAGAGCCAGCCTTGTTGCTGCCCGTGCAGTGACTCTGACCTTCAGTTCAAGTACCAATGATGGCGGATTTTGGACCTATTCAAGCCATTCCGTAGATAACTAGGTCGAATTCAGTAGCTGTCTGGAAGAGAATTCTAGCTTCCGTCTACTCTGATCGATAGCTTTCCGTGATTTTTTTCGGTCAATATCAGGCGAATGTCGGTGTAGTACCCTGATAAACGGGCCCAGTTAGCTTCAAGCAGAAATGACATGACACTCTTTTTTCACACACACACACACACACACACACACACACACACACACACACACAAACACAAGATATTGCACATGGCCTTTTTTAAAGACCTGATTTTCTAGAACATATTACATTTAAGAAAAAATCTTTGTTTTTAAATTTGTAGTTTTTATTTAAACTTCGGCAGATTTCAAAAATACAGAGCAGTCCCTCTGACCAGGAGGTCCTAGGTTCGAGTTCCGATGGCAGAATTATCGACACTAGTTTGTCAGCTTTGGTCGAATTCAGTCACTGTCTGGGGCAGAATTCTAGGGGCCAGCTGCTCTGATCGTAGTTTTCCGTAGTTTCTCCGATCAACATCAGGCGAATGCCGGAGCAGTACCCTAACAAACGGGCCACGGACCGCGCACGTTCCTTCCTACCTCATCCTTGTCCTATACCTTACACACACTTACAGTATCATGCACTACAATACCTCACATGTCGGAATACCGGTCGGTAGCTTAGACCTTGTCCCGGCTGGGACGGTGCCTTGTTGGTGGTAGAAACCCTGCTATCCGACTAGCTAGAATACCTGGTTGGAGAAACCCTGCTAGCCGATGGTAGATCGGCACCGGATCTCGCCATCCAGCGGGGTAAGGCCGCCGCCACCTACCGGGAAAACATGCGCAACACTTACGGGACTAATGACCCTAGTAGTTGACGAGCCCGGATTCACTAACAATCAGTCAATCAATCGAAAATACAGAGTTCGCCGGTAATAGAATCACTTTTTTTACCGTCTTTTGATACATACGAGGAGAAAATTTAAAGAAAACCTTTGAAGCTAAAAAATTGTAATAACTGTGACGTTATTTCAATATCTGCCTTTGAAAAACATATTTTATTAAGGAAAAATCACTCTCTTCAATATTGTTGTAGGAATGCGTCGAAAAAAATTAACTTTCCAATTTTCGGAAAACCAGGAATTTCAACGAAATTCCAGCGGACCAGCGCCATATTTTTAAGTGTCCTGTACGGTAACCGAGCACAAAGTTTAATAAAAAATTTGGGAGCCATTTTTGAGAAAAGTTTGAAAATGTAATTGAGGCTTCCAGTACACCCAAAAATCAAACTATTCGTTTCAAAATCAGAGGTCCTCGAGTTCCAATGAATAGATTGTGGATTATAAATATAATATGGCCCTCTTCTGTCCAGCCATCTCTTGATCCTCTCCAGGCTATCATTTACTACAATCTGCAGTTCTTCTGTACTGTCTGCTCGACTGGCGATGATTGCATCATCTGCAATGCCTTCTAGCAGCGTACCCTCTGATAGATGCATTTCAAGAAAGTCATCGTACAAAACGTCCCACAGAAATGGCTCGATTTTAGAACCTTGTGGAAAGCTGCATGTCATTTCCTTCTCGAACATCTTTTCGTTACAGTAATTTGAAACTCTTTTGTTTTTGTAATTGTAACTTGTAATTGTAATTTTGTAATTTTTTGTAATTATTTTTTTTTGTAATTTTGCAATTGTAATTTGTAACTTCCTTTACAGTAACTGTCTTTCGTTTAGATAATTGTCAATCGTTCTCAGAAGGTAATCTGTAGTTTTTTTTACTTTTGAGTGCTTCCAGGAAGTGTTCCCATCTTGATGAATTGAGTGCGTTTCTGATATCTTTTGCGACAAGGGCACAGAAGCCTTTTTGCCCAGCACAGTCACTTTTCCGTTTTCCGTTAGTTTCACAACCGTCATGATGGCGTCGATCGTCGAGCGCCCTTTCCGGAATCCATACTGTCTTTCTAAAAGCCCTCTTTATTTTTTCGAAATGCTTCTGAAGTCTTTGGAGAAGAAAGCCTTCAAGGAGTTTGCCCCTTAGTATTTAGAAGGCAGATGGGCCTGTAAGATGATGTTTGATTCAGGAGTTTATCCCCTTTTCGTAGCAAAGTTAATTTTCCACTTTTTAGGAAACTCTCCTTTCTTCAGACACGCGTTGAAGACGTCTAAAAGGATTTTCGGGATCAATCACTTTCTTCAGTACTTCATTTGGTATTCCTTTTCCGTCAGGACCTGGGGATTTTCCATTTTTTTATTTGCTTTCCCATGTGCTCCAATTCCAAATTAGTGAGCAGTTGGGCTTCCGTCACTTCACATGGGTCGAAAGTATTCCTTGTCCAGTGCCCTTGTGGAAAGAGCTCTTTGATTATTTTACTCACCCATTCCGCATCATCCAATATGGAATGATGGGATTTTATCTTTTTTACTACGATTTCGAAGGGTAGATCCCATGGATCATTTTATATTTCTAGGATTAGGTCTCTACAACATTTGTCTTTTCGTTTTTATATTGCTACTCTGAACTCTTTTCTTGCACTTCTATAATGCGCTTGGAGTATCGGATCGCCTTTTGATCTGGTTGTTTTCCTTCTAGCACAAAGACACTTTTTCCTTAAATTCGCTATTTCGTTCGTCCACCAGTAAATAGGCACTCTCCTTGGAGCTTTATTTCTTTTCCCATTGAAGCTTCGGATGCAGCTACTATTTTCTCATTCAGAGTTTTTAATTTATTTTCAATAAATCTATTTATTAATTTGCTTTCTCTCTCTCTCTCTCTCTCTCTCTCTCTCTCTCTCTCTCTCTCTCTCTCTCTCTCTCTCATATATGTAAAGTAACCCCAAAATTAAAAGAATGTTTTTCAAACTCGCAGAGCTTCGATCCAGGCCAGATGGACGGGCTTTTTTTTCAATTTGGAAGAAATACTACGCTTGGTTTAGGTGCTAGTATTGTTCACATACACCAGACAGACGGACAGACGTTTTGAAAAAAAAACACTTTTTCGGTATCAGGAGACCCCAAAACATGTATTTCCTTTGAATGTATACCTTCGTACGTATACGGATTTGCCCCATCCCTTTGTCAGCTGCTATCTATCGTCGCCAAAGTACATTTTCAACTTTTCGGTTTCCTAATAGTTGAAACGAAATATTACTTCAAGAATATTGAAAAAGAGTAAAGCCTTGTCCTAAATAGAAATTTTCATTGAAAGCCGTTTCGAAGAAAATGGCGATTAAGCATTACTGTTCATGCGAAAAATGGAGGTCTTTTTCACAGGAATGTATTGAGTTTTCGAAAAACTTCATTTGAAGCACATTCACTCACACATACAATTATGAACACAAATTACTGGAAATATGCGTATAAGTAGCGTGAGAGATATTTAAAAAAAATACATTTGTATAATTGTTGAAAAAACAAAAGAATACATCAAAATGGATTTAATGTCATATTAAACAGTGCATTAAGCACTCTCCATTAGAAAAATTTGAAGGAAAAATTCGGAGCCATTTTTGAGAAAATGGCGTTTGAGCGTTTCTGAAAATGCAGAATTTTGAGTTAACCTAATAGTAGAATCGAAATATTACTTCATGAATATTAAAGAAGAGAAAACCTCGACTTATCAGGAATTTTTGTTGAAAATTTTGAATCCGTTTATAAGAAAATGGTGATTAAACATTACTGTAAATGTGAACTTTGAAGCTCCTTTTCACAGGATTCTATTGAGTTTTCGAAAACTTAATTTAAAGTCATTTGAAGCACTTCCACTCATAAACGCAATAAAGTATAAAAATCCATAGAAATGTGCATATTAACGGCGTAAGAGATATTTAAAAAATATTTCTGTAATTTTTGAAAACAAAAAATACTCCAAAATGAACATTACGATGTATTAAACAGTGCAATTGACACTATACATTGAAAAAATTTGAAGAAAAAATATGCGGCTATTTTTGAGAAAATGGCATTTGAGAGTTTCTGAAAATGTGGAATTTCGAGCTAATTTGCACAGAAAACTGTTGATTTTTTGAGAAACTTTATTTGTCATTATTTAAATCACATGTACTCGTAAATATAATAATGTGAAGAAATTGCCTTTAATGTAAATATTGCCGGCGTGAGGGAAATTTTAAAAAATTACATTTTTGTATTTTTAACACTATTCCTAACAAAAATTTAAAGAAAAAATTTGGAGTCGTTTTTGAGAAAATCTTGCTTATTTAATTTTAAAATTGCATGTAGGTTATTTCACTCAATATTGCGCAAAAACTACCAAAATGAAAAAAATGTACGTGAACTTACTGAAAGACCTAAATATAGACAACGAAAAATCTCTATCTTCAATTTTCTAGTTGTAGGAAGACGTAAAAAAAAATCAAACATTTGAAATTTTCCAGTAATCAGAGGTAACCATGAAAATCGGAACAATTCCACATTTATAAGTGTATTTTACACTTTTCTTACAAGAAATTTAAAGAAAAAATTTGGAGCCATTTTTGAGAAAATTTTGAAAATGTCCGAGGGCCTTACTAAAATGACATATCCCAAAAATTAATGAATGATTTTCAAAATCACAGAGCTTCGACTCAGGCCAGATTGACATGGGTTTGTTCAGTTTGGAAAAAATAGTACACGTAGTTTAGGTGCTAGTGTTGTCACATACACCAGACAGACAAACAGAGACAGAGACAGACAGACAGAGACAGACAGACAGAGACAGACAGACAGAGACAGACAGACAGAGACAGACAGACAGAGACAGACAGACAGAGACAGACAGACAGAGACAGACAGACAGAGACAGACAGAGACAGACAGAGACAGACAGACAGAGACAGACAGACAGAGACAGAGACAGACAGAGACAGACAGACAGAGACAGACAGACAGAGGCAGACAGAGACAGACAGAGACAGACAGACAGAGACAGACAGACAGAGACAGACAGACAGAGACAGACAGACAGAGACAGACAGACAGACAGAGACAGACAGGCAGAGACAGACAGACAGAGACAGACAGACAGAGACAGACAGACAGAGACAGACAGACAGAGACAGACAGACAGACAGACAGACAGACAGACAGACAGACGGAGACAGACAGACGGAGACAGACAGACGGAGACAGACAGACGGAGACAGACAGACGGAGACAGACAGACGGAGACAGACAGACGGAGACAGACAGACAGAGACAGACAGACAGAGACAGACAGACAGACAGAGACAGACAGACAGACAGAGACAGACAGAGACAGACAGAGACAGACAGACAGACAGAGACAGACAGACAGAGACAGACAGACAGAGACAGACAGACAGAGACAGACAGACAGAGACAGACAGACAGACAGACAGACAGACAGACAGAGACAGACAGACAGAGACAGACAGACAGAGACAGACAGACAGACAGAGACAGACAGAGACAGACAGACAGACAGACAGACAGTCGCTTTGAAAAAAAAAAAACCTTTTCAGAATCAGGGACTCCAAAACGTGTATTTCTGTTGACATCTCGAAATCAATTTTCCGCAGCATTACAAAACTTTCTCTATACTATGTATATTATTCCGTATATACGTATATATACAAGAAAGTAAAAAGTCGTGTTTTTTATTTTCAAAAAGGAGGGAGAAGTGAGAATGTGGAAGAACAAGCCAAATCCTTAATCCAAACACATTATACACAGAGTTATTTCAATATGTTTGGTACCATGTTTTATGTTCTTATTCTGCATAAGTCTGTGACATATTAAAACTTTGGGTTTTTCATATAACCTCTTCCTAAGTTTCATAATTTTTGTTTTCTTTAGTGGAGATTAATCAAAATTTGGTGCATTTTACCTTTTTTGTAATTAATGTTCATTTGAATTAATCTATTCAATAATTAGGAATCTTTCAATTATTGTTCAAAGAAAGAATAAACATTAGAAAGATAATTTTCAGATAATTAATGTAGATATTTTACATTAATTTTTCCTGACTATGTTTTTTCTAATCTCCCTAAAACTGCTTATTGAACATTCCTTTTATTTAATTTTTCTGTAGATGTAAGAGTTTCAATGTATTTTGTCAAGGACAATTCTAGATCTTCTGTGTAGAATACTGATTCTCATTGTTGCATTTCAGTTCTTTAAATTCGCTTAGTTTGATTGATATTGATGATGTATTAGAAACTGCACATAATTCTTTGGATGATCTGTGGAAATTGGATGAATATCCATATCCTCAACCTCGAATGGAACATCTCTTGACAGTTACAGGTAATTAAATGCTCAAAAGTGAAGATTTAGAAGAAATTGAAGTACTTATTTTCAAAGTGCCTTAAGAAAGCAAATCCCAGAAACATTGTTTTTATTTTTCCAGATAAAAGCTTTTATAATGTAAACAAACATTTCTAAGATATTTTTGTTTGTAATCACTTTGCCAATATTGACACTAACTCTCCAAAATCCTACACCATTACAAGTGGTCAAAACAACATAATGGGATCTAGATTTCAAATGTTTAGGAAGGAAAAATAATGTAAGGATGGTTTGGGTATGAAAATAATACAGTTTGACAAATATAAATTATGTAATTACATCCTTTTTAAATTGTGCTTACATGGATGTAATTTAATATATTAGTCTTCATCATCAGAGTAGTCATCTATTTCATTTGTTGCACATGTCTGTGTTTTTGCCTGAATGGTATTGCATTTTGTTGCTTTGCAATACCTAACTTGCCTAAAAGCAACTCAACATATTTTATCTCCTCTTTCTTTTCTTGCCCTTCCTTCTCCTCTTCGTCTTTCTCTTCCTTCTTCTCAACTTCAAAACTGGTCATTGCCTTCTTACTTGCAAAGAAATTGAAAAAGCCACCACACATTTACAGTCACCAAGCAAAGCCAGGTGATATGGGCCTTGTCGACTCTCTGATATTATATAGACACACACATATTAATTTAATAGTTATACAGTTAAATCATATAAACTCAGAAAGCAAAGAAAAATAATGTAAAGTAAAATGCAAAACTATAAGCAGTGAGCCCCAATTCTTCAGTGGTCCAAGAGTCTCGATTTTGGCAATTATCTTAGCTTATCATGAATCTTGATAAAATAATCTACAAATTATCTTTAATATCATGCAGATATACTTGTATTTTTATTAAATAATGAATAAACTATTCATATATATATATATAAAAATAAAATTTAGGGGGGGACATCATTAGTTTCGCCCCAGGCGATACCAACTTAAGTTACGCCACTGATGTGAACATTGAACTCGAATGTATAAAGTACCTTTTTGTGTTAAAATATTGCAAATCATCAAATTTGTATTTAAGACACTTTGAAACTAAGCTCTTCAATTGTACATTTATTCTCATGGTATTTTTAAAAGTATTAATAGTATTCATTTGTCTCAAATTTCTTTTGAGCAAACTTTTGATATATTTAATAAATATAATTCCAATTTGATATCACCATGAGTTTTATGTGATCATGAAAACATGATAATGACTTAACTTTGTTTTGTACAGTCAAACATTAATGACTCAAACTTCTATAAGTGGGATAATTATATAAGACTCATGTTTGTCTACTTCCCTTGATCTTGAAGGTTAAAACTCTGTAACTCAAAAAGAAAACATCCTATAACTTAGAGTTCCAGATGCCTCATTAGTATCCATCATTGTCTATTCAATTTGCTTATACACAGCACTTCCTGGGAAAGACGATTTCTGTTTCACTATTATGATTCAATAATAGGATTTGCAGTCACTGACCATTCAGTTCTGGATGTACATTTGGCCATGATTGTTGATCCTTACCTTTCCATACAATTAGTCATTCTTACCAGTCATGCAAATTTTAGCTTTGTGCTGATTTTAATTACCTGTGCAGACTAAAAAAGTGTTAAATCCCATCCTATCAAAAGATTAGAACTGTGGAACATGCAGAAAAAGTGAAAGTTAGAAAAGCTGTTAATTCAAGTAAAAAAAGAGAAAAAAACAACATGTTTCTGCCTTTGGGATTGCTACAAGCACTCTGTTTGTAATGAAATAGGAAAAAATCCTTCAGGAAAGGACATTTAGATCTAAAGGAAAAGGAAAAGTACAAGACTTGCTGAATTCTCTGATAGTGTGGGGTGCCTGTTAAAATGGTTTTAGTAATGCAAACAATTATGTCAGTGTAAGTGAATCAGCACTGACAGAACAGGGAAATGAATTTGCAAAGTCACTCAGCTACAAAGGATTTAGAGAAAGTAAAGGTAGCTTGATTAATTTAAATTGAGACGTGACATAACTTTCAGAAAAGTTTGTGGCGAAAGTGCTGCTGTTGATAATAATATAATGGATGGAAAAGTCAATTACATAAATTGTTGAATGACCATTCATCTAAGATCATATTTAATGCTGATGAGTCAGCTCTTTTTTAAGTGGTACTTAGCTGTCCGGGATGAGTTGTGTATGATGAGCTGACGTTTCGGCCATCAAAGTGTAGCCTTCCTCTAAGCTATACAGTGGCAGTCAAGTACCAATTGACTCTGACTGTGGAAGCTTACAAATCCACCTGTTTTAATAGGAAAATCAAAAAGGCCAGATTGTTTTGCTGACTGTTGTTCACTTACATTGAATTACGAGGCTAATAGAAAAGCTTAGATAATATGCCAATTGTTTGCAGAGTGATGAATGATCATCGACATCGACATTGACAAAATGATGGTGAGAGAAAAATGTAAACTTTTCCTTTTCATCAACAATTGTACTGCCCTCAATAATATTTTGCAGTTCAAGTCTGTGAAAGTACAGTTCTTGCCTCCTAACACTGCATTCAAATTACAGTTGTTAGATGAAGGCATAATAAAAAATTTCAAACATTTGTAAGGGACAGATGTTTTGAAGAAAATAATATCTGAAATAAGGAAAGTACACAACTTTATTGCAGGCAATAGAGCCTTTAAAACAAACTTAACTGGAAGTCCTTTCTGTTTCCTGTGTGATTCATTTTATCAAAGTTTGAATGTAATGAGAAATTGATTAAGACAATTTTTGCTTCAACAGTTGATATTTGTGGTTTGTAAGAAATTATACTTTCATACATCAAAAAGAAAAGGAATTCAATGCCTCTACACTGACTCACAGATAAAGATAAAAATGAACAATGGGAATATGTGAAACTCTTTCACAACAAACAGAGGGTTAAGGTAGGAATGAAGCTTGTTACCATGCCTGTTCAACATATATGCCAACCATTTAATAAAGGCATGGAAACAAACTATAAGAAAGGGAATATAATAAATAATTAGGGAATAATAAATATCACTAAGAGACAGAAGATTCAAACAATCCTTAATGCAGATGATATAGTTATAATAATGGAATCAGAAGATGACTTGCAAATTGCAGCACATGAACTGTATAATGTGACTGTGAAGTCGTGGGCTTCTGCGGCCAGAGTCATATAAATGATCTTGGCTGTCCAGGTGATGCCGCATTGAAGGCAACACAGCCTTTGACGTGGCATCACCCAGACAGCCAAGATCATTTGTATAATGTGACATTGTTGTGATGTGAGTGAAACACAGACACAGAGTTTTTATTTACAATTACTGTACAATATTGACAGTCCTCTGAAAATTGCTGCTGCAATTCACAGCATTACAATTCCTGAGGCAAGCTGCCCCAGCTTGAGACAGAGTACCCCAGCGTGCTAAACCTTAGCACTGCACCTGGCCGCCCCCGCTCCATGGCGAAACGCAACCCTCTTGAGCCTGCGATAATCCCCACATGGGTGACAAAAGTGCCTACACACCACGATTCGTCTCAAAGTCAAACGCAACAGTTTTCTCCACTAGCCCCTATCATGAGGAGTCACGTGACAGACCTCACGCTGTCAGCTGCATGCCGACTTGTCCTCACACATCATTCTGCGTTAGCTGACCCCAGTGTTCCCAGGCAGGCCCTGGTGGCTTGGACCTTCCCAAGGCGACAGAGCTCTGGTTGCCCTGTCAGCCCAGCGCCTGGACCAAACCCCTCCCCCTCGCTGGCCACACGCCTTGTGCGGTCTGATGAGCAAAATGTTATGACGTTACAATAAAATAGTACAGAAACATAAAATGGGCTAACATAGCACAGAAACAAAAAGCAAACAAGGCAAATGCGATGGCTTAAAAAGGAAAATAAATGAGAAGAGGCAAAATTGTAATAAATGAGCAAATAATAGAACAAGAATCTAAATCTAATTATTTGGGCAACTCATTGGACAGAGATCGGAAGACATGGAAAACAAACTTCAGAAATACAATAGGATGAACATATTAATCAAAAGACACTGGAAGAGTTATGACCAAAGAGACCAAACTAAGAATCCACAAAATGATATCTAAACCAATCCTCATGTATGGTTCAGAAGTCTGGTCAATGAAAAGTAGTGTGCAACAAAGACTAGAGGCAATGCAAACGTGATTCCTCAGTCATCTTGCAGGAGTCACACTAAAGGATAGGCAAAGGAGTAAAGACATCAGAAACAGGTTAAAGACAAAAAATGTAGTTGAAGAAACAAAGAATAGGCAGAGAAAATGGCTTTCCCACATAAACAGATTGAAACAAGAAAGATTACAAAAAGCAGTGTTGAAGTACAAACTGGGGCGAATGGATGTGAGAAGACCACAAAAGAAATAGCTTTATCAGGAACACCTGGAGGTATAAGCCTTCTGGTCTATTGGAAAACTGGAACAGGTGACAGACCTAGCAACCTACAGTTTATGATGATGATTAGAGAGAGGATTTTTATCTCCTAAAAAATCTTGAAATATGCACTTCAATATGCAATTAAGATTAACAATATGTCATTTGCTGTATAAACCTTTCTTTACAAAATATACAAAAAAAATAGAAAAATGTGCAAAATCATAGAAATTCGCTCTCTAATGATGATGATGATGATACATCAAAAAAGCACCTCTAGGATGGTTCATGGGTAGTGTTCTAGCTTACCATGGTGCGGTCCCAGGTTTGATTCTCAGTTGAGGCAAAAATATAGTTTGAGCTTTCCTTTAAAATTGTCCCAGTTTCTGTAGCTGCATGACAAAGAAAAGCTCAGGCAGGTGGATCTTGCTAGTTATGGGGAAGGGAATAGGACATGTTCACCAGATGTTGCCCATATCCCCAAGCATGAGAAATAATCTAGGCCCAGGCATGGGGGACATCGTTAGCTGGCTGGCAAAGTTGTACTATCAATCCAAAATGCTAATAGGTACATACATCAAAACCCTGTTTTAATAATTGATTTGAGTGCAGTGGCTCCTCTGAAGATTCTGGAAGACAGAATTTCAATAAAAGTCTTAGATAATTGAAGGTGGTGTAACAATCCCAAAGTGTACAATAAAAATTAATATTTTTCTATATAAAATTCCATCATTTTGGCAACAAGAATTTTTGAAAATGTGCCTTAGCAAAGCATGTTGTTATTTTAAAGTTTGTTTATTTATTTATTTTAATTTTGATTTAAATAACTTTTGAGTGGAAACAGCAAAAGTTCATCAGTGTCAAAATGAAATGTATCTTGCTATAAATTTTCTGATTCAGACTGCCCTGTCACTCATTAAAACTGTTTTTTCACCAAAAAAAAATTATGAAAATCTTACATTTTCATTTTCTGCCATATTTTTCAAAATTAAGTGAAATTCAGTGCACAAATGCTAGAAAGAGGCCAGACAGCTCTTCATTGTAATTGTTTCACATGATCTATTAATAGATTGAAAACATTACTCTGGAACTACTTTTTAAAAGTTCTTTTACAGGGGAAAGAAGTAAGCCTTCTTTCTTTTTCTTTTATACTTAATTTTGGAAAGGAAACTGATGGGTATAATAAAAGAAATACAAGAAAAAAAAGAAGGAAAATTTAAATTAAAAGCTTTCTATTTCATAACTGAAAAATATTTATTTGGATTTGAAGAAATCTTAATCAATATTTCAGTTGGACTAATTTTGTAATATTTTTAAAATTCTTACTAATACAGTTATTCTTATTAATGTTGTTCCAAAATCTGAATGTTCAATTCTAATACAATTTTCCAGGTAATGCATTATCTAGGTACATGCAGTCTCACCTCAAGAATATACATCTTTGGGAGGATTCATTCAGCAAAGTAGAAGAATTAATTAGTCAGGTAATCAAACTTTTCAGACCCAAAATACTTGAATATAAAATTTATTCTATTGAAAGTTCTTTTTTTATTTATGTTTTTAAAATTGTTTTGTTAGGGAATCAACATTGGAGAAAAATGGATTCAAACATGTGAACGTCTTACGTCATTATTTTGGCCAAACTACACTCCTCATCCATGGGAAGGGCCGCCATATTCTCCCACTTATGTCAAAAATTTTGTGAATCGCCTTCAAGAAGTAGGTAACAAGGGTTAGATTGCAAATGACAGTTCTCTTGAATAGATGAGTGTAAATTTAGTTCTTGCAGTGTAATTGCATACATTTATGTTGTGAAACACAAACTCCACTGTCCAAGGTCTACAATTTGGAGAAGTAGCAAGAGCCAGGATTACCAGAAGGTCTAGGTGTAGGCTTTGTACATTTTTAAGGCATTTTGACGATATTTAATTAAGCTATACATTTTTATTATTAAAGAATTATTATTGAAATATTTTTAAATACTAAACAATTTTTAAATACATACAACAAATAAATTAGTAAAATATTAATAATCTGAACTACTTACTATCAAAATGAGAATTGGTAAATATGTACAGAAATTTACACGTAAACTTGGCTTTCAAAGAATTTATTCAAATTTTTTTTATAATTTTATTCTAACTATAAGTACCAGTAAAAAAATAAATAAAATAATACAAATTGACAAAAAGGAATGGATCACAAAGGGCATTCATAAGTCTAGTCAAACTTGGAGAAATCTTTCAAAATTTAGAAAGGAATAGAAAGTGTCAACAGAGGTTCCGGAGTACGTCAAAGAATATAAAAGAATCTAAATATTTAAAACATTAAGGGTTTTCATTTAGAAATAAATTTGAGCATTCTACTGAACCAAATTTTGTGATACTCTCTTGGAATGAAAGTAAGTGTTCCCTAGAAATGTTATCATTTGCTTTTATTTACCCATTTTATAGTAAAAACACTAAATTTAATAATATCTTAAAATATATAGAATGAATACTTATTTCTCATCATTTGTTCATTACATTGTTTTCACTATCTACTATATTCCATGTAGTTTAGTGTCTTATTAGCTTTGTTTTGCAAATTGCAATAGATCTAACAAAAGTAGTCAACATTTCAAAGTGAGATTATTAAGTTAAAAAATTAATGAGATTTTTTAAATGCTGAGACTAGTGAGTGTGTATAAAAGCAAAGTTCATCAATCATCTGACATATAAATGTATTAGTAATTAGATCTAAATTAATTCTCTAAAAAGATCAATAATTAATTTTTCTTCTTAAAAACACTACAGTAATTTACATTATTTCCAACTTCATTGAATACTGAGAGTATTATGTTCTGTATTTGCTTGGGTATATGTAAGCAAAAGTTGCTTACAAATACCTAAGTAGTTAATTGAAAAATGCTTGTTTCTTGTATTCTTCTTTCTTTCTCCTATTGCTTTTTTAAGTATTTTTCTATTGCATATAGTACATGTTTCAGTTTCTTATTTTATATTGCATTAAAAATGCACTGGTATTTGTATTCAACACTATGTATGCTTGTAATTTCTGTTATTCCTATATTTTTATTCTGTCCAAATCTGTTAACTTTCTGGACAACTGTATTTGTAAAGTTTACTTGTAATTGTTCTGTTTTAACTACAATGACTTGTGAATAAATGGATAGATGAACAATGAATAAGTAACGCCTAATCAATTAATAAATAAAATGATAAGGAAGATAAGAAAATCACAAAATCTAGTTTACTTTGTGTGATAATATGATAATTTTATATTCTTTATTAGGACATTTTCTGACCTCAGTTTACATGATGTTTTTAAGATCATACATTAACCACTAATATTTTTGCAGCAAATTTTGCAAATTACAATTCCATTTAACAAAAACTTAAATGTATTCTATATTTTGGTTGATAGATTCTTCATCTGAGAACATTACACAGGCAGCTGACACGATTATTGTCGAAATCAGAACAGCTTGAGTTAGGAACAAGTGATAGTTTCAAACCCTTTGAGGGCCTGTCTCCTGTTCTATATAATCCATACACTGAGTCAGAGTGGCAAACTGCTGTACAAAAATTTGAATCATCATTACGACCAACTGAAGATAGGGTAGCATCTAAACTCAAAATGCAATTTAGAAGTACCAAAACTAATACTCTTCAGGTGAGTTATTGTTATATTGTTGTTTTTCTTATGTGCAGTATTGAAGCAATATTGCAATTTTCAAACATAATGAAGAATGACAAAATAAATCCCTATTATGTGATACATGTAGCTATTGTATGAATTTCAACGCTATGAGGAGCTCATTAAGCGACCAACTGTAAAAACGACACTGCTGGCAGAGCGTGAAAATCTACTCGGGCGGCTGCGAGAGTACTTGATATCTGTTGCATCTGAGTTCAACTCAACAGAAGTTCCAGTATATGCTCAGTTGTTAAACATGCCCGAAGTAGTCAGCATGATTTACTGGATTCGTCAATTGGAAAGCAAGGTGGAGTATCTACATTTTCATTTATGAAGTATCAATTTATTGAAAATTTAATGTTTTTTAAGTTTATGGATATTTTTGGAAGAGATTTTTGATAAATACACTTATAGCGGAAAAAGAGCAGGGGGTTGGCTTTGATCAATAAAATATTAACAGATATGAACCTTAGTGTTTTCTTTCAAAAGTTTGGAAATATGTGGCTGCTGAATAGTTTTTCTTTCTATTTTCGCTGGACACAGAACTTATTTCACTTTGGTCTTTAAAAATGTTTATTTTCATTTTAATACATTAAGTTGAACATTTTGTGCTAGTATGTTGAAGGCTTTGGGTGATCTTTGTAATTATAATGACTGAGAGCCAAATGTAGTTATTAAATATGTTATAAAAGTATATTACATTGAAACAGTATATTAAAAATACAGACTGTATACTTTCATGATGTAAACATTTGGCACAAAATTGCTCTGGAAATTACACTTGCTTGTAACTTCTAAGCCATGTTTACAGCATTACTAGGGGAGCAAGGATTATGAGGAAAATATCCTCAAATCATATTTATTTGGAGATTAAGTTGTTTGCCACTAATAAATGAAGAGTACATTTTTTCTGTTGTCATTTAATGAGCCTTTTTAACTTCCTTGCTGATATAGGTGAAAGAAATTCAGAAGACTGGGAGTAAAATATTAAATGATCTGAATGGATATGAGGAATTACAAAAATCTTCATCTGATTTGTTGAGTGAATTAAAAGAGTACCACACAGAACGTTTTGACAATTGGTGTCGAGAAATGAATTTATCCATTAGCAATAAAACATTAAGGTACTATCTAATATAATTTTTTTTCTAATTTTGTTAGCAGTAATAATAATACACAGATTGCACATCTTCCCATAGTATCTCGCTCATATTTTAACTTCCTTGTATACATATGTATATATGGAGTAATATACGTAGTAGAGAAAAACATATGTTCTGCAGCAGAAAATTGATATCGTGATTTCAACGAAAATACACACTTTTGGGTTCCCTTATACCAAAAGTGTTTTTTTTTCAAAACGTCCTTTCTTCCATCCATCTGGCTGGTGTATGTGAACAACACTAGCGTCTAAACTACATGTACAATTTTGTCAAACTGAACAACCCCCTGTCAATCTGGCCTGAGTCGAAGCTCTGTGATTTTGAAAAACATTCATTCATTTTAGGGGGTACTTGACATGAAGCCCCATGAACATTTTCAAAATTTTCTCAAAAATGGTTCCAATTTAAAAAAAAAAATTTCTTGTAAGAATAGAGTAAAATACACTTACAAAGGTGGCATAAGTCCGATATTCACAGTTAACTCTAAACTTTTGAAAATTGCAAAAGTTAGAATTTTTTTCTGCGTCTTTCTACAACTATAAAATTGAAGACAAAGATTTTTCCTTCAAAGGAAACTTGTTGTCCATGATTAGTTCTTTTGTTAAGGATATGTACATTTTTTTGAAAATTTTAGTAGTTTTTGTGCAATATTTGCAATTTTAAAAAGAAACAAAAACAAGATTTTCTCAAAAACGGCTCCAAATTTTTTCTTCACATTTTTGGTAAGGGTAGTGCTAATTACTCTGTATAAGATGACATAAATGCCATATAACTCTACTCCTTTGTTTCTTCAAAAATTACAAAAATGTAATTTTTTGACTTGTTTCTCACGGCAATATTCACATTAGTGGCAATTTGTTCACATTATTATGTTAAATAATGTCATATAAAGTTTCTCGAAAACAACTTAATAACAAGTTTTCTGTGAAAATGAGCTCAAAATTCTACATTTTCAGAATTGCTCAAATTGTTTTTTCTTCAAAATTTTTCCAATGGATAGTGCTAATTGCACTGTTTGATATGACATTAAGTTAATTTTGGTGTATTCTTTTGTTTTTTCGAAAATTACACAAATGTATTTTTTTAAATTATCTCTCATGCCGTAGATTTGCACTTTTCTATCAATTTGTATACATTATTGCATTTGTGAGTGGAAGTGCTTCAAATGACTTTAAATTAAGTTTTTTAAAAACTCAATAGATTCCTGTGAAAAAGAGCTTCAAATTTTGCATTAATAGTAATGCTGAATCACCATTTTTTTAAAAACGGGTTCAAATTTTTGAATGAAAATTTTTATTTTGGTCGAGTTTTTACTCTTCTTTTATATTCTTGAAGAATTATTTCAGTTCTTCTGTTAGGAAACTGAAAAATTGATTAAAAAAAAAAAAATACTTTGGGCGGCAATAGTTGGCAGCTGGCAACAGAATGGGGCAAGACCATAAAGGCAGTCCACATCAAGGAAATTAGAAAACTTTACTACAAGAAAGTCTGTGCTATTCTGTAGTAACACTAGTTTAACATATTTTGTTAAATAAATAAATAAACAAACATTCAACTCACATATTCATTCTCATATAGTCACTCAGACATGCGTGCATGCCCATTTGCTCACTCGCTTGCTCACTCTCTCATTCATCACTCGCTCATGCACACACTAAACCATGTACTAAAACAGCCACCCATCATATGCACTCACTCCACATATACTGACACTCACTAACTCACTATTACCTATTTATATACACACTCTTGCACACTACAGGACATGGGAATTTGCAAAGCAAACATTATTTAATTCTCAAACTTTTTGCATTGAGAGATTACTTTTTATTAGTTTTATTACTTGTCACCAAATTTCTAATATTTCTCTAAAATTATAATTCTCAGTTCAGTTTAATTCAATTTTATTAACCGTAATGTTGTGTACAAAATAGTTATAAAATATCTGCTGAAGAAGAAACTTCCAGTGTGCGGGTCTGTTTAATCACATACATATTATTATTAATTACTTTTTAGAAATTATATGAAGTAACATACAACTTTGATATTGTATGAATTGTTTTAATTTTTTGTAGCCTACTTACTGATGAACCTGTGGTGCATTTTGAACAAGGCAAATTAATGCGAGTAAATTATAATCCTCGTCTTGTACAACTTGACCGAGAAGTGCGTCAACTTGCAGTGCTTGGATATACCATTCCTACCCGCATTATAGATGCTGCTACTTTAGCGAGAAAGTTTATGAGACAAGCAAAGGCCCTGGAACAAGTATGTGCAGTGAAATAAATTATTGTGATTAATTTAATAGAATTTGAGTATAATTTTCATTTTCCATTTCTGAACTAATTTGGGAATTAAATAGCTTTTTATCTCAAAAGTGAGCCTTTAGTGTTTGATTTACAAATACAGATACTAAAACAAATTTTTGAACTTTACTTTTATGACACTTATATTTTGAATGCAGGTTGCCAACTTTCACAACACAATTGGGGATCGTATGATAGCTTCTCAACGACCAATGATGTTGGATGCTGCTCTGGAGTTAGCAAATTTAGTGCAAGAACAAAATGGTGTTACTTGGAGCAATACAGAAGCTGTTGACCACTATATTGAAAGGTTGCAAACCGTAGTGGAACGACTATCTCGAGAAAACAACAAATTAGCATCATATCATATTCAAATTAGGGAGAAAGTAAGTGTGTGCTATCAGGACTATGTAACAATAAATATGTGTAATGAATTCATACACTCTTAGCAGCTTGTCTATCATTTCAATAAAATATTATTGTTATTAATTGTAATACTATATTTCAAAATAAAATATTAATCAATGTAGTGTTATTTTTATTACAACTTATAATTTTGATAAACATTCTTAATATTGTCCTTTTTCTATCTTATTTGATTATGACATCTGTCTGATCTATAAAAATTTGTTGTGGCTTTCAGGTCATTCAGCTAATGAATACTGATTTATTACGTCACCAACAACAGTGGAAAGAGGGCTTGAAATCTATTCGAGATATAATTTCTCAAGTAGAATCTCAGGTGAGATGTTATATTTCTTGATGTCTTGAAGGAAACTTTTGGATTTACACGTATTATTATACCATTGGATTTCTGTGTATTACATTGATAGAATTTTGCAAGATTTGCCAAATATTTTTAACTGACTTTAAGAGAAGACAATGTGTATTCATTTTTGTTTTGTTTTTAATGTTCAGCTGTAACTATCAGAAAAAAAACAATATACATGATTTTTTCTTTGATTTCAAGTATGTCTAGTGGTACCACAGTAAATTTAATAATATTCAGATTGTCATGTCTGAAGATATCATTGTAAATACTAAGGTTTTGCTGCATTTCAACCAAGCAAGTGACACTAGCATGTAAACCATAAGTACAAAGGTTAAAAAATAAAGATGATATTCTAATAACAATCCGGCTCAACTTGAGACCCTACGAATTTCTAAGGAAATTTTTAATTTTCAGATACACTTTATATGAAGCTCATACATCATTTTCAAACTTCTCTCAAAAATGCCTCAAATTTTACTTTCTTGCTACTGCTTGCGCAGTATAAAGTATTGTAATGCTGCAGGAAAAAACAGCATGTTTTCGACACAAAACTCTTTTGCTGGTCCCTGGTAAAGATAAATTGGATAAACCTTGTCCCTGTGTATAGTAAATTAGTAAATTGCTAAAGTAGGATTTTCATCAAAGTTGATGTTCTTCAATTGATCTGGCTGATGCCGCGGCCCCTTGAATTTGAAACTGATATTTTAATTGTGTTTTTTTGTTTGACAGGAAACCAGTGGGACATAAAAAAAAGTTATTAAATTTTAACCTCGTATACTGTAAAGGACTCTAACAAGAATGGCACAGGTATCATTTTTGGTGAAGTCTCTGATTTTTTGATAATTGCAAAAATTCAAAATTTTTTTGGTGTCTTCCTACAACTACAATTATGTAGATACATTTTTTTCCATAATGAAACCTGTTCATCAGAAAGAGACCTTATTGTTATATTGAAATGGGGTTCCCAGAATATCAAAGAAGAGTAAAACCTCTTTTCTTATGGAAGTTTCCAAGAAAAAAATGGAGGCAATTTTGAGCAAATGACATTTTTTGTATTGCTGAGAAATGAATCAGTGTTTCATGAATGAATAATTTTGAGCTTATTTACCATAAAAAAACTTTTGAGATTTTGAGAAACTTTATAAGGCATCATTTGAAGCACTCATATCTACAGTTGTATTGTATTTTATAAATAGACATTTTATAAATGTAAGTTACAATGTATTAACTGCCTATGAGATATTAAAAAAATATTGCATACTTATAATTTTTGAAAAATTAAGTTTTATTCAAATAGTGCTTATGTAATGTGATTTAGTGCATTATTTTCTATCTGCACAATCAATGTAAAGAATAACTTTCCAGCCATTAGTGAGAAAATCTTATTATTTTTGGAAAATGGGCATGGTTTGATTCAAAATTTCATCTGTGTTTTGAAAAACCTATATTCATTATTGAAAGTCCCTAAAATCAAATGCATTAAAAACCAAAAACCAAGTAAAAAAGGATATCCAGTTTTGGAAATTTCAAAAATTAAGAAGTTTAAAGAAAAGTGGACTTCACCGTAATCGAAATTGCTCTTTGCTTCTTTCAAAAATGAAATTTATAGAAAACATTTGGAGCTTTTTTGAGAAAATGTTGGAAATGTAATATGGAAATTCATGTGAAGTACCCCAAAAATTAAAGGTTTTTTTTGAAGGGGCTTTTAAGTTTGGCCAGCTTGATCTGGGAATTGCTCTATTCTACAAATATGAGAAAGTCAAAAACATTTAAAATGAAAAAAATAATTTCAAACATTCATTTAGTCTTTTGATTCAGCAATAATTTTATTTAACAAAAGTTCCCAAGCACTTATTGCGAAATTGAAAGTCTAAATGTATGTACAAAATTATTTTTAAATACAAACATAAAAATAATGTTGCATTTCAGTTTTGGCTGTATTCTTTGGATAAAATTAAGGTTGACACTATATTTAATATTTTTTGATTTGTAATATCTAAAACAGTTCAGCAATCTGAAATCTTGGAAAGTTCACTGGGACCGTCAACTATACAAGGCACTGGAACATCAATATCAAGTTGGACTTGAAGCCCTCAATGATCATTTGCCAGAGATGAAGGTGGAACTCATATACAGGTGATAGAGGGATGTTTCATGTGATTAAAACATTTACTAAGTGAAAATGCATTTAAAGGTTTTCTCTACATTACTTACAGAAGTTTTATTTTTGAAGCTGTGATATATTACCACAAAAGAAATAATTCTCAAAAGAAACTTCTGAATTTTGATATTTTACTCTTCTTAGAGTTTGATCCTCTTCTTAGTTTCTTTTTCTTAGAATTTTCGTCTATTTTCTAGCATATATAAGAGATTAATTGCATTCTTAAAAATAGACTTGTTCATCTGAATATACCAAGTTTTGTTGTAAAACCATTTTCATTTCTCTAGACAGCAGAAATTGCAGTTCCGACCACCAATTGAGGAAATTAGGATGAAGTATTATGGTCAGCTGAAACGATTCTTAGCGATACCTCACAACTTTAAAGGTGTAGGAGATGGCGCAGAAAATGCACTTTTTCATGTTATTATTGAAAGGCAAGTAAAACAAGTATAAAACATTTCGTTATAATTTCTATGGGCTACATTCTCTCTTTTAATGATTTTATTTACTGCAAAAGTGATTGACACCAATCAAAATTTGTTATTATTTAAATTTTATTTGAACACACTATGCATGATAAGCAGTTTCTCATGCTTGTTTTCTGTGAACAACTCAGCTATTTTCTTCATTCTGTGTGAAACATCTATGAAAGATGTTTCACACATGCTAATTAAAAAAAAATAGTATAAGCAATACATGTGCTAGGTCAAAGTAATCAATTGGGTAATATAACTTTTGATGAAAGTTCTGAAATGGTGTTCACACACAAGTGGACAGACATACAGTTGTTTTACCATAAACTAATTTTTCAGTATCAAGGTCCCACAAAACATGAATTCTGACTACACAGTGTGTTAGTGAAAATCATTTAAAACATATTTTTTAAAACAAGATTAATCCTTTTTCTGGTATCAGGGTCCCACAATACGAGTTTTCCTAAAAAAGCTGCAGAATAACAATACTTTCTCAATGTTAGTAAGTGAAAAAGTAAAAATTAGACACAAAGAAATTAAATATATAAATTACAGACAGTCACATAAAACTAAATGAAATAGATAACTTAATTTTTCTTGATTTCGCAGTATTCACTATAATACTTACAAGATAAATTGTCATTATCATCAGTTCCAATTTTCTTCTCCTGATTTCCAATACTGGTTAGAATTGCCTGACTAATAGAAATTTTTGTTTCAAAAAGGCTTAAAGCAATCAAACAACATTTTAAGAAATTATTTGTTAACAGCTACTTACAAACTATCAAGAGAAAAAAAATTAATTCTAAGAAATATAAACTCTAACATTGGAAGTTTTTAGTCTGCTAGAGAATCCTCACTTGGAAGAATTTTTCAAAATTTTGACTAGTTGTTGACAGAATATGTCTTGTGTGTTTTGCATTCCATTATTTTACTCTACATTTATTTTTTCATTTACATTCATCAGATATATACAAGAATCAATGGATTACAACATTCTCTGATGAATTGTTGTTTTCTAACAAGAAACAAATGAATGAAATCGCTTTCCAATACATATTGGTGTCACCTGCTTTTACAATGCGCTCATTGCAATAAGTTTTTCCAAGGAAAAGGAATTGAGTTTTTGAAAACAATGAAACGTTAAACAAGTATTTAAGTATTTTATTAAAATCAAGAGAGCTCCCCCTCTTAAAATTTATGGCGTAAGATATCAAGACTGATACTAATTTTGTTTCTTGTTGTTGGATTTAATAAGAGCCATCAATAATTACTATTATAAATAATATTTATGATACATGTGGCCAACCAAAGTAATCAATTAAAATGAAGTTAATAATAGGGCTTGATAAAAATAATAATAAAATAATAATTTATTGAATTATTTCAGTAGCTGATCACAGTGGTAGTACAAAGCTAATTTCATTTTCAGAAATGCACCACGTTTTGCTCATTTATTTACACGAGCAGAAGAGGTATTTGCAAAACTTGAGAAACTGAAAGAACACTGGTTAGATTGGGTGGCTCTAGGTTCTGTGGATCTTGATGCACTTGCTCAAGAGCACCTTCACACTGCAGAAGATTGGGATAGGAATTTTCGTGCATCAAAAGCATGGGGGCAGGAAATCGGCAAATTACCTGGGTAAGAAGGAATTCATCAATTCTCTGCTATTTAATCATGTCTGCATGTATCTCACAGTACAATTTGCATAATTTCATTTAAACATTAATAATGTGAATTTTTTGTACTTAGAGAAAAAATATTTAATTTTACCAAAGATATCCCTTAGAATATCTATTTAGACATTAGTAAAGGGATGAATTTTGTAGTGAATGAGTTGAGAAGTTGAAAAATAAACTAAGTAAATGTTTTTTGTTTCACTTCTTATACTATTTGGGAATGAATAGGTCTAAATATGGAGCTTTTGTATTAATATACACACAGCTTGGAAGTTTATTTCATTTTATTCATAAATAAATTAAAGATATATTAAATTACTGTAATGTATTAAATTCAATTGTATTCTTACTGACTTGCAAAAAATAAAAAAAAATAAAAACAGAAATGTAATAGTTATATTGTTATGAATAAAGTCTGGAAGTTCAAGCAATTATTTGACATAAAATAGGCAGGCGAAAAGGTATTCATTCTTACTAAAGTATGTGTGCAAAAAGGCATGAAAAAAATGAAAATCACAGAAATTATGACTTCACAAAGAATTATGTTAATGTGAATTATTTAAAAAATTAATAATTAAAATGATTCACGTTTATAGTCTTACGTCTAAAATTTAGTTTAGTACTTACATGTAAGGAAATGATCTTTCTTTGTAATTTTGATTCCCCATGACCACCTAGAGTGATTACTATGAATTTGTTTTATTCACAACACTGTCTGTTTGAAATGTTGTTAAAGACTCACGTTTGAATCTTGAAATGGCATTAGTGAAAACGGAATTATATTTTTCGTTCTTTATACCTGTGTAATCTGCAGCGCTGAGAAGGGTACATCATATACAAGGAGCTACACTTTCCAAAGGGCTTGGAGGCCATACTCAAAAGTAGGATGGAATTCCTCACCAGGGAATAAAACCTGATGGCAATAGTGGAAAAAAAGTCAAATATTTTGACTAGTATGATCTTTCTTTTTCATTTACATTTTTAACATTACCAGACCCTAGAGCCTCTGCTTCCACAGGAAGAAAAAGCATGATCATGTCTTTGCGTTGTGCTGGCTTGCAGGTATGTTTCCCCCTTGATCAAGAGTGGTGCTAAAAGCAAAATAATGGCAATGAAGGTAGAAAAAGACAAAATTTTAAAAAGAGGAGAAAAATGGGCAAAAAAGTCCAGAAGTACAATTAAGTGATTCCTGTTGTTAAAAATCATAAAATAATAACAGTAATAAAAAAGAATTTTGCCAAACTTCCAGACTCTAGATATAAACTCTTATTTACATAGTTAGACGGAATAGTTACATTAAAATATTATAGTGAGAGGAGGTTAATATTGCTCATTATTCCAATATTTTTTATATTTGATCTAGCACTGAAGAGAAAGTGGAGTGCTTTGCTGTTAGTTTTTTACCTGTACGAGCAGAAATAGAGTTGCACAACAGACGGTACTGGGATACTTTGGTCACCTCGTTACAATCTTCTATAGTTCGTGATGTAACCACAGTGGAAAAATTTACTACAGAAGCCACTGAAGCTTTATCCCATCAGCCACAGACAGTGGAAGAAATAGGAACTGCCAACCAGAAACATGCTGAGATCATGAAGAAAGCTCCTGAGGTAAAAGTATATTTGATATAAAATTATAGTAATGATTCAAGATAATAAGTCAAAGTAGCAATGGATTTTTCTTGATTTACTATAATTTTTACAACTTTGAAGAAAATTTTCAATTTATGTGTTTTGAATACCAGATCTTTAGCATGGTTCAGGAGGCTGAGAAGAAGAATAAGACTCTGGCTAGTTGGACAAAAGAACGAGTTGAACAAGTAAATCGCATGGTAACTAAATGGGACAATTTTCAAACTATGCTAGATAACCACCAGTACCTTATTAGCAAACAGGTAACATGTTCTTCCATTATATTGTATGAAAATTGCATTTAGTCATAATGTCATAGCATTGCTTTTGTTTTGTAGTTTAAATATGTTATTTATTAATGTTTTTAAACATGTACTTGAATAATTGTTTTAAAACCAGAGTTGCTAGAAAAAATGAAAGGTGTATGAGAGAAGACCTATAGTTGAAATTAAATCAAACTTTTAACACATGTAATCAGAATCCACGTTTTGTGAATCATTGATACCGCAAAATTGATTGATGGCACAACGTGACAGTTAGTCGGTGGGTGGGAGGATGGTCTACGCTGGTGCCTAAACCATTCAGTCAATTTTCTCTAAAATTGATATTCTTCAATCAATTTAAATGAGTTCAAGGCTCTGTGAGTTTGAAACAGATATTTTGATTTTTGAGGATACTTTACATGAAGCCTCAACAACTTTTTCAATATTTTCTTGAAAATGGCTCCAAATGTTTTGATCAAACTTTGTCCTGAGGTAGCACAAAGGAGTCTTAAGAAAATGGTTCTGGAGTCATTTTCATTGAAATCTCAGAGTTTTCAAAAATTGCAAAACTTTTCATAGAACTACAATTTTGAAAATAAATTTTCCCCCTAAAAAAATGTATTTTTTAAAGATAGATCTTGAAATAAGGTCATGTAGAATTTTTCAAAAATTTTAGTAGTTTTTACATAATTTTGTGTGAAATACAGAAAATTTTAATTTTTTAAATATTTCCCCCCCAAAATCGAATCCAAATTTTTTCTTTAATTTTTCTCCTTGTATGTAAAAAAAGACTGTAAAAAAATTGCTGTTGGTCTCATTTCTAGCAACTCTGTACTTTTGAAAATTGCAAAAATTTAACAATTTAATATTACAAAATTGAAGAAAGACATGTTTACGTTACACACAATCTTTTGTAAAAAATCAGCTCTTTAAAAATAATCATGTCTGATTGTTTGAAAAACAAGTACATTTTCTGAAATTTCTTCGTGAATTTAATGCAATATAAAAAACAAAACATTTTGTCAAAAATCGCTCCAATTTTTAATTTTTTTTCATGGATAGAATAAGGAATCATTAAAAGAATGTCAATGGTCTCATTTTCGTTGAAGAAGCTAAATTTTGAAAATTGTGAATTTAGAAATAATGCGAGAAAGTAGGTGCTGTTGTAGCACTACTAGTTTTCCTTGCAAATGTTTTTTTTTTATTATGCGGAACTTAATGTATTCATATCAAGTTTTGGCAAAAACGTCCGTTTCCAACTGTGTTCGTAATTCAATTTGTATAGGGATAGGGTACAGATCCCACTATTTATGAAAACGTGTTCAGAATATTCTCCTTCCCATAGTACCTCAATAGCAGATTTTTACTTTTTTTTGACATTAAATAAACAAAAAGTCTTAATACTGAATGATACAAAATAGAATTTGGGGATGTTTCTGTTTTCTGTTTAGTAAATATGTAGAAATGTTCTACAACCACATTCCACATGTTTTTCATTAATTTTCGGCGTGCATCTCTGCTCGAAATTTTAAACCGGGGGAGATGGCTCAGGGTATCAAGGGTATGATTTCACTGCAGTCCCTCTGACCGGGAGGTCCTGTCCCGACGGTGGCAGGATTTTCGATACTACTAGCTTGTCAGCTAGGTCGAATTCAGTCGCTATCTGGAGGAGAATTCTGGCGGCCGGCTGCTCTGATCGGTAGTGGTGACGTCAAGACAGTGACGTTACCATGATGACGTTTTAACTCTCGATTGGATGACACCGTAACATCTGATTAACTGTCATCGGCCAGATTAGAAAAAACCGCGTATAGATTGGTGTTGATGCTCGTGGCGTCCCGCTCAGGCGCCGCCGCGTGCTGCCACGACACTAGCGATTTTTAAGCGTAAAATAAGTATTTTATATCATCGCGGCATCGTACGCTCGCTACATTACATTTTCCTTTAAAAACATTGCTTTTACTTTAATTATTTTTCTTTCTTTTACGCAAAGATGCATTTTTATATAAATTCTCAATTTGTTTTTGTTTTAGATTTGAAATGAATGCTGCTTGTCAGTATTGTGTGGTACATATAGACTCAAACTGTTTTATTAATGAACTGATATTCATATATTGAAGAAAATATGTATTACTTTTAACCAAAGGGAATTAGGTTTTCAAGAAATTTCGGAGATATGAACATTGGGAACTACAAAGATATGTTAAAATGAAATATAGAAATAGTTATTGCAACATTATTTGTTTAGACATTAAAGGAGCTGTAAGAAGCCAAAGACAATAAAATGGAAAATATAAATAAATGTAAACTTCTACACCTTTTACTTACTTCCACACCTTTTACTTATTTCCACACCTTTTACTTACTTCCAGACCTTTACTAATTTCTTCACCTTAGACAAATGTACATTAATAGTAGTATTAACAATTACGAATTGTTATAGGTGGAGGGTATTAAAAGTAACTTGACTGTTCAAGTGGAAAACATGGTGGGCGATTTGGAGAAGTTCCGCCTACGATGGGAACAAGCTCGTCCACGAGAGGAAAGTTTGCAAGATGGAGATGCAGATGTGTTACAACATAGTTTAGAAATAATAAGAGAGAAAAGACTTGAATGGGAAGATTTAATGCAGTCTTGTGCTCAGCTACAGTAAGTTATAAATAATTTTATATTTTATTTCTTCTTTTCCGTTTATCTTGCCCGACAACCGTTGCCATATTTATTTCCTCGCCCTTCATATGAAGAGGAAATATTGTTATCGTGCCCCGGAAAACGGCAAATTTTTGGCAGAAAAACGCTTATTGTCGGACCCTAGTAACGAAAACTTGGATAAATCTTGTTACTGTGTGTAGTAAATTACTTCTTAACACGTTGTGTAGACAGAATCCATATTTTGCGGACCCTCGAAACCGAAAAATTGATTGTCGGCAAAACGTCTGTCTGTCCGTCTGTCTGTCTGTCCGTCTGTCTGTCCGTCTGTCTGTCTGTCTGTCCGTCTGTCTATCTGTCCGTCTGTCTGTCCGTCTGTCTGTCTGTCTGTCCGTCTGTCCGTCTGTCTGTCTGTCCGTCTGTCTGTCTGTCCGTCTGTCTGTCTGTTTGTCTGTCTGTCTGTCCGTCTGTCTGTCCGTCTGTCTGTCCGTCTGTCGGTCTGTCCGTCCAACCGTCCGTCCGTCCGTCCGTCCGTCTGTCTGTCTGTCCGTCTGTCTGTCCGTCTGTCTGTCCGTCTGTCTGTCCGTCCGTCTGTCCGTCCGTCTGTCCGTCCGTCTGTCCGTCCGTCTGTCCGTCCGTCTGTCCGTCCGTCTGTCCGTCCGTCTGTCCGTCCGTCTGTCCGTCCGTCTGTCCGTCCGTCTGTCCATCCGTC
>BLKR01000102.1:0-112452 GCA_011170035.1 Teleogryllus occipitalis | reverse complement strand
GTCTGTCCGTCCGTCTGTCCGTCCGTCTGTCCGTCCGTCTGTCCATCCGTCTGTCCGTCCGTCTGTCCGTCCGTCTGTCCGTCCGGCTGTCCGTCCGGCTGTCCGTCCGGCTGTCCGTCCGTCTGTCCGTCCGTCTGTCCGTCCGTCTGTCCGTCCGTCTGTCCGTCCGTCTGTCCGTCCGTCTGTCCGTCCGTCTGTCCGTCCGTCTGTCTGTCGTTCAGGATAGGAAATGAAATATGATTTTCAAAATTTAATTTCAAAATTTATATTCAAAATTCATATTCCCGGATCGATTTAAATGAACTCGAGACTCTCTGAGTTTGAAATGAATATTATGATCTTTGAGGGTATTTATATGAAGCATTAATAACATTTTCAATTTTTTAAAATATGGCTTCAAATTTTTTGATTACTTTGCCCTCGGTTAGCTTAAATGAGGCTTAAGAGAATAGCGGAGATCTCATTTTCGTTAAAATACCTAATTTTTCAAAAATTCCAAAACAATTTTTTCGGCCTTTCCTACTACTAGAATATTGAAGATAGAGATTTTTTCGTTAATGAAACCTGTTTTTAAAGACAGATCTTGAAATTAGGCAGTGTAAAAGTTTTACAAATATGAGTAGTTTTTGCGTATTTTATGTGAAATATAGGAATTGTAAAAAATCTTTTAAACATTTTTTTCTCAAAATCGGCTTCAATTTTTCCCTTTAAATCTGCTTCTCTTATGTATCAAAGGACAGTTGTGAAATGGTGCTAGTCTCATTTCCGGCAAACTCGCTATATTTTCGAAAATTGAAAAATGTTAACATTTATAAAATACAAAACTAATGATAGAGATTTTTGCCTTAAATTCTGTTCCAAAACATCAGCTCCTTAAAAAGTGTCATGTTTTGTGCTTCGAAAAAAAAAGAGTAGTTGTTGCATAATTTGTGATCAAAATTAAGGCAATTTATAAAAAAACAACATTTTTCTCAAAAACCCAAATTTTTTATTCAAGTTTTTGTACAAGAAACGCCTGAGTGAATGAGGCAAGTCTAATTTTCGTAGAACTCTGCATTTTTGAAAACTGCAAATTTCGAAATAATCGAAATAATGAGAGAAAGTGTATTGTAGCACTACTAGTTTTCATTCTGTTGATGTTTGAATGTTTTAATTTTAAAGTGTATTCTACTTTTAAGATTATCGATTTACTAATTGTCCCTTTAAATTAATCTTTCAGTGGTCGCGCACGTAATCGTAACGAGTGTGGTTGCATCGATGACAATAGTAGTCCATTTGAAAAATATTACCATTCTGTTATAAATTATCATTCGTTTATACAGGGATTGGACAAAATAATATGATCAGCATGCTATGTAGTACGTTTTGCATGTTGGCGCCACTATAAACGCATACTCTGCGCAGCGGCTGCATTGCATAGTTGACGTGCCATGTCTGAAGATTATATTGCAGAGTATGAAGAATTCTTAACGACCAATTGACGAAGTATTGAAGGTAGGTTAACGGAACTTGGTCAGAAGTAAAAACTATTTTTTTCTTCTGACCAAGCCCCGTTAACCTGCCTTCAATATTGCAGAGTATTATAGGCTTTGATCTGCGACGGTGAATACAAGTGATCGGTAAGATGATCTCTCAGGCTTCGAAAGAGATCGTTGCTGCGCGGTTAGCGGGAGCATCTGTGACGAAAACAGCTGGACAGTTTGGCGTTTCATGAGCGACAGTGTTCACGTTAATGACAGCATACACAAATCACGGTAAATCATCATCGGCGAAGAGGAATAGTGGGCGAAATCAGAAGTTAACGGACAGAGACCGACGAACACTAAATAGGATTTTGGCCTGACAACCTAAAACTACCGCGGCAAAAGTGACTGCCGAACTCAACACTCACACACTTACACACTCACAACAATGGCATGCGCAAATGATTTTCTCCCCCATACGTTACATACAGTTTTTTTATTGTTTTGACTATATATATATATATATATATATATATATATATATATATATATATATATATATATATATATATATATATATACTTGAGTAAAACACACAAAAATAGTACAGCCAGAGCTTCACGAAGCTAACATTCATGGAAGGTCTGCAATTGCGAAACCCGTCATAACGGAAGCCAATCCAGAGCTGCGAAAGAAACGTGGAAACGGTCCTATAATCGTATTATTGTAAAACTTGCCAACTTGATGACTGGAAGAATGTGGTATGGTCCAATGAATATTTGTTTACTTTCTTTCCTACAAACGGCCGGGTTTATGGATGGACAAATCCAAAATGAACCAACGACCTGCCTACTTCCTAATCAAGCATGGGGAAGTTCCGTTATGATTTGGGCGGCTATATCGTAGTATTAAGCCGGTCCTATCGTTATGCTCACTGGCCGGATTACTGCGAAAGAAAATCTCGACATCTACAATGAAGTGTTTACAATAACTAGCATATTGCCAAACAGCCACATTTCAAGATGATAATGCGCTCATATACAAAGCAAAAATTTCAGACGTGGTTCGCGAAGCATCAGAATGTTAGCAAACGTCTTCCCTGGCCAGCACAATTGCCAGACCTCAACACAATTGAAACCTTATGGGGCGTTTTAGAACAGAGAATGAGGAGAACATTTCGAGCTCCAACATCGTTGAAGCAATTGGCGAATGTTTTGGTTCAAGAAAGGGAGAACATTCTGTTGGAAATTATTCAGACACCTACAAATCTATTTCGCGACGAATTACAGCTGTTCTAAAGTAAGTGGTGACCCATCATCTTATTAATAAATACTTTGTATATTTCAAGTGTTCAAATTATTTTGTCCAACCCCTATAGATATGGTAACAATTTAGCCTAAGGATAGACTAATGTATTCATCCGTTTGTCATCGTCACAAAAAAAAAAAAAAAAAATTAAAATTTCATTCTTCGCGTCATTCTGTTCAGGGAGGTGACAAAGTTCCCCGTTTACAAGTAAGCGAGACGCAAAAATGGCGGATGAAAAATACTCATCTCTCTATAGCTTTGACCTGTCTCAAGGAACTGCGACTGTGTACAAATTAATTATTGATTTGTATAATGATGTATACTTTTTTCTTTAGGAGAGATTGTGATCATTTTGGGATGACTTCACCTGATTTTAAAATAAGTGAAGATATTGAAGCTGATCTTAAGAAAAACGAAGATCTTTGGTCATTATTTGAAGAATTTAATTCAGGTACATTTATTTGTTAATATCTTCCGAATATTTTTAAGTTACAATAATTACCACGAAGAAACTGATTTGGTATGTTGTAATGTGTTAACCATCAATGGCGTTGGGGCTTATGCGGCAACGACTGCTCTAGTCTTTAGTGGTGGTTTTAAATATCTGATAATGTAGGATTTTTTCAAGTCATCTAATAAAACCTAAAAACACAAAAACAAATGTAGGACTTCACTGTAGTTCTGCACTCAAGAAGAAGAACATACATAAAAACAAAACATTGCACATGAATGTACGAAATCCTAAATTCCACCAGGCATGGCCGGGAACAGTTGAATAGATTTCCTGAACGTGGTAAGTGACCGGAAAGCTCATTGACTTTCGAATGATCACTAAACGATGCGACCACTTGAGTCGCCGAGAGCGGCGGCGTGCTCTCATTATCGATGCGCTAATGTGCCTAGCGATTACTTTGGCGATCTTCTCGTTTTTCCACGGCTATTTCTGTGCTGTTTTAACTAATATCTCTAAATTATATGGATACTTTCCCTATTATCCAATTCACCTCTAAAATATTAAAATGCATTATTTTTACAATTTTGTTGGTCACCACCACATCTTTCGATGACCGGACGTCTCGCCAATTCATTTTACAGAAATTTCTAATGGTCGCAAACATATTGTGCGTCGAGTATTTTATTTCTATCTTGGTTAGTTTTCTAATTTTCGAACTAACCTATGAATGGAGATTTTTATTTTTTTAAGTAGTGAAAGCTTCGAAAATTAGTGTGTGTAAGGTTAGTACAAGATTAATGTATTAAAGTTTCTCTTCTGCGTAAGTTAAAAAAATGAAATAAAATATCGCTTACTAATATCCCATTTTGTAATCCTAGGTTATAATTTTTGGATTTTCATAAAAAAATTTCTGATCAAAGAGAAATTTTATTTTGTTAACAGGCCTTCAGGCATTAGCTGATGAAGAATGGGTGATTTTTCGAAGTAAAAGTTACCGGTTTGAAGAATTCCTTCTGCAGTGGCAAGAACGATTAAAATCTGGAAAAGAAACCACATCCCTTACCGTAAGATTACTGCAAGAAGTGGAAAAATTCAAAGTAAGAATTATGAAAAATAACAAAAATTTAGACTTTGCTCTAAAGATATTTGATAAAAATATTTTAAAAGTAAATTATTCACTTTGAATTTTTATTATAAAATATCAATGAATGCTGATTTAAGGACACTGGGTAGAGTTTTAGGCTCAAAAAATCGATTTTTGGTTTTTAGTTGCAAACGATTCGGAATGAAATGCTGAATACACTAATATATATTTTGTTTACTTTTGGCGTGTTTAAATGCCCTAAAGCGACATTTAAATATGGCGCAACCAGGACCGCGCCCCCTTTCAGCACATTGATTCGCAACTTCATATTATCGAAATGTCGCTTCTAGGGTTTTAATTTCTGTTTTTTCGCTTGTTGGTAGTTCTGTTGGTTGCCTGGGAACAAGTGACACTCGCTAGCCGTCTGTGTACGCGTTTTGTTTACGAGTTACATGTGATTTTGTGTGGTTAGGTGCTTGAGTTTGGAGTATTAGCGTGTTATTAGTTTTTTGCCGTTTCCCGAAAGTTGATTTTTTTCTTATTCAGGAACCTATATCTCAGGAACTTTTAGTCTTAACAACTTCATTCTTTTTTTAAAATGCAGAGACTGAAATTTTCTTTCCAGTCAGTGAATATTTAACTTGCTTAAGTGATAACTATTATTTAAAAAAATAATAATACCCCATTTTTTAGAGGTGTAAAGTTAATGTATAATTCAAAATGTTTTTATCAAAAAGTGTGAAGGTGTAGTTGTAAAATATGTCACTGAATGTATTAAACTATTAAAATGGAACATTTTTGAATAAGGAGTAAAAGTTGCTAAAGTTGATAGTTTTTCAGCAAAAAGTACCTAAAAGTAGAGTTGCAAATTGTCTTTACGATTGTTGATTGCTAGTTATTTATTTCTAAAATATGATAGAGTTGATGAAGATTAATTTACTTTACACCATATTGTACATAATCATTTGTTTTGCAATTGTACAAGTTTTCACTGCAATACATAAAATAGCTGAAGAGAAACAGCATGTTAAAAATAGTAAAATTTCGGGTAGAAATGCTTTGTAAACTCTACCTAGTATAATATACATTACGGGAGCGTTCAATAAGTTATCTATGCGGACCCCATCGACTTCAATACGCTTGGTCTATTTTGCCTCCAGTAATCGAATGCCCTCAGAAAAGAAGGAAACATTTTGACTGTCCAGATACCCCATTACAGCTTCCATAACTGCTTCATCGCCAGGAAATCGTCGCACACGCTTAATTTTTTCATGTTTCTAAACAGAATGTAGTCACCGGGAGCCAGATCTGGACTATATGGAGGATGATTAAGTTGTACGAAGCCACAGTGTTCAAAATCTCTCATTTTGTCTGTTGACCCGCACGCCACTGCACTTGCCATCTTCTCACATTAAGAGCTTACGGGATATTGATTTGTAACTGAGGCCGAAGCATACCAAGTCATGTCTCAACTTGCCTGTGAACGATTAGCTCTCCAACAATGTGAGATACCGAGGTAAGATAACTTATTGAATGTCCCTCGTATACCACGAAGTATTTAAAAGAAGCTTTCATGTAGACTTAAAGATATTATGTGCCAAGTGTTATGTTGTGATACAATTTGTAAGGTGGTGTGCAGTTGTGACTCATGAAATAGAAATATAACCATAGAGCAGCTAATGAAGAATTAAAATGGATATCTGAAAAGAGATTTGCGGGTTGTAGCATGAATTATTCGCATGTTCATTTACTCATAGAGTTAATAATTAATTAATTCTCCACCCATTCATTCTGATATATTAACAGTATTTAGATAACAATAGCAGTCTCAGCAACAACGGCAACAACCATAATAATAACAATAACAATAACAACTCCACTTTGTAGTTGGTGGCTGAACTTGAACTGTGGTCATGAGAGCTACGTGGACGGTAGCTACTGGTAGGACCTCCCTTGGCGAACAGGGCGATGGTGAGGGATCAGGTAAATCAGTACTCCAGATGAGAGCACCAACGGCATTTTAGAAGAAGAAAAAGAAGCTATTCACCTACAGCATAGCGAATATGGCAGAAGGCACACCTCGAAGATCCTAACAATACTCTCACACAGGAGTGGGTTGTTTGTAAACAGCTTCCGTCTTCGTGTAATGGGCTGCTTCATCTGTAGACGGAAGTAATTGGGAGGAAAGAGTCATTGATTCCTGTTATCGGTTCCTTGTAGGGTACAGGAAAGAAACTGGGATGGGACACCAGGTCACTGATAATCGTGGAGACTCGAACCGTGCATTAGCCAGGGAAGGAGGCTGCCTTCAGCAGTCAGTGAAAATCCCGTCGGGTTATGTGATGCCTGGCGATGGGAAGGTCCTCCATGCATTGCTGAGCCCTGCGGGGGATGACCCGAGGCCACCATGCGTTGCAGTAACAGATGAAAGGAAATCACCCGTGATTTAAATGCAATATATGCGGCGGCGATGGTGTAACGGTTAGCGTATCGGGCTGTTATACCCTAGTTCAAACCCGATCGAAGCCGTGGATTTTTAAGGGCGAAAAAATCCTTCGTATTCCTTCCTTCTGATTGGAAGTAAAACCGACTGTCCCATGTTAGTAGATTTACTGCATGAAAAAGATCCTCAAGCCTAAATGAAGCCTCTGAGCAAAATTCAAATTGCCTTTTTCGTCGTCCGAGTAATACCTTCTTTCTCCCCTAGTAGGTGAAAGGAGCGTAACGAAATTTGCGTGGTCAGACGGAAGAGCAGGCCTCATGGCCTGAGTCTCGCCACCTAAAATAAGGCCGTTCATTCGTTCGTTCATTCATTCAATATATGATCTTGATGCCTGGGCGCAAAACGGATAAAACAAGAATGAGCTTTGACCAGTGGCGGCTCGTAAACAAATGTCCAGGGTAGGCAAAACAAATTTCTGAACAGTGGCGGATCTCGGGAAGGGGACTTGGGGGATCATGCCCCACCTCAATCCAATTTTTTTGGTAATTTTATTTCATTTACTCAAAACAATTATCACACTGATATCAATACATTCCAAAGCCTTGTTTTCAAGAAGCACGAGCAGTCGTGATTTCTAAATATTCAGATTATAAAAAGGTAATGCGAGTTTATGTTTGTTTCTGACAGTAATTCAGAAATCGGATTCAATTTTTTTCAGACAGTAAATATTCACTGTATTCCGTATGTGATTTTTTGACATTTCATGTTTTTGTGTACCTTTTCATAAATTTTTCATGTCAAAATATCCATCTCTATTTCATGAACTTTCCATAATTGTTAATAAAGGCTTGGCCAACAATAAAGCTTGAATTTTAACTTCACTATCTGTTAGCCATTTGTGTGAATCATACCACGAAGGATTGAATCTTCTTGCATTTTTCTCGCCAGCACGATGTACAACCGCTTTCAACATAGGAGTTGGCCGACCATTGTTCAAAATTGTTTCTTTTCTATATCGTTAAGACGGAAAAACGGTGCACGTAGTAGTTCATTCACTGTATGAATTCATCATATGTGTGTACGAGTTACTAATTGTAATGTAACAGACATAAGTAATAAGAACAAAAAATAGAATAAATATTCACCATTGACATCCTAGAAGCAACCGAAAAAAAGGAAGCAAAGACTTTAATAATTACACAATGATCAATAGTGGTGTATCGCAAAATGTCAGAGCTAAAGCAGGGTAGCGATTTTCATGTATAAAAAACTGGAAATAAAATTTAGAAAATTACACATGGATTAATGAAAAAATAATAACTATCAGGGTAAAACTATGCAGAGGACACCTACCAGTAATAGGAATGTATGCGACAAAAGAACGAAAAAAATAATAATTGTTATGAATAACTACAAAAGCAAGTGAATTTACATCTTTTGTTCACACAAATTCACACAAGTGAATTTACATTTCAAAACAGAATTTACATCTTATTGTATGTGGGGATTTTAATGCAAGGGAAGGAAACATTCCAATATAAAAAAAAATTATCGGAAATTGCGGAGAACAACATAAAAAAGCAAATGGTCCAGAAGTTTGGCAATTTGCTAGTCTAAATCACTTAAAAGTAATAAACATATAGATAAATTATTGACTTCTTTCTGATAAATAATACATTAAGGTCCCAGATGAAAGATATGCAGTACAAAAGGGATGAGATACCGATTCAGACCATTATATTTGGCCGGCAGAATTTTGGTTTTGGGCAAAATAAAGAAAATTTTCTCCAAAGAGTGATTCAAGAAGAAATGTGCAAGGTGCAACCACTACGAGAGGAAAGCGTCAAATCCGTATATCAGGAAAGACTTCAACAATAACTCCTAAACTCACCTACTGAAAAAAGTTAGAAAAGGAATGGCATATTATTCTGAAATATATAAAGCGGCAAGCAAAACGTTGGGTATGAAGAAAACAATAAGCAGTAGAAAAAACCTACGAATTTGGAATGAAGAAATTGCAGAAGCCAGCGAAGATAAACAATCCTCATATTTTTAATGGTTAAAGAAAAATGATGATGAAACAAGAAAAATTTATAGAGAGAGCAGCAAAAAAAATTTCTAAGGACAGACCACACCTGGAGCGGTAGCTCAGTGCATCAACTGGTGTCACTGCAGCGCCTCTGACTGGGAGGTCCTAGGTCCGAGTCCTGACGGTGGCAGGATTTCCGACACTAGCTTTTCAGCTAGGTCGAATTCAGCCGCTGTCTGGAGGAGAATTCTAGCAACCGGCTGCTCTGATCGGTAGTTTTCCGTGATTTCTCCGAGCAACACCAGGCGAATGCCGGAGCAGTACCCTAACAAATGGGTCACCTTCCTTTCTCCCTCCGCGATTTTGGGCGGGCCATGGACCGCGCGCGATCTGTCCTTCCTCTTCCTTGTCCTATCCTCTCCCCTTACACAAACATGCACTACACTACCACATATGCCGGCAGACCGGTCGGGGACTTACAGCTTGTCCCGGCTGGGGCGGTGTCCCGCTGGTGGGAGAGTCCTGGTTAGGGAGAAACCCCGCTAGCTGACTGTAGGCCGGCGACGGATCTCGCCATCCAGCGGGGGAAGATCACCGCTGTTGACGCTGATCAAAGCTGTTGACGCGCCCGGAATCAGTAACCAACCAACCAACCAACCGACAGACCACAAACAATCCTGAGATAAGTTTATTAGCCAATTAGAAAACTGTAGACAAAATTTTGCTTAAAAAGTGCTCAAACAAATAAAAAATGAAAAAAGACGTGGCAAGGATCGAAATCTAACAAAAGATTCATGAAAGAAACATTACAAAAAATTGTGGTTTAGAGAAGATCAGAAATATGAATAATGAGGAAACACGAACAGGCAAAATGTAAAAGAAGAAATTGACCTAATTGAAATACAAGATTTAAAAGTTGAGCTAAATGCAATGAAAAATAGAAAAGCCACAGGAATGGGTACGATTAATACAGAATTTCTCAAACATGGCGGCATGATGCTACATTAGAGACTACTGCTTATAATAAATCAATTTTGGCAAGAAATCGGAATTCCAGGTCATCGGAAAACATTAGTAATTTCTTTGTGATAGAAGGCAATAAAAATTATAGAGGAATTAACCTCCTAAATGTAATATACATGCTAAACGCCTGAATTGTAAACAAGAGACTAAAGGCAAAAACCGAAGAACTATTAGAAGAGGAGCAAAAGGCTGTAGGAAGAGACGGTCGCCCGCAGAGAATGTCTTTATACTCGTATTACAACAAATATCAGAGAAGAGGAGGGAATATAACTTACAGACTCACATTGCCTTCATAGACTTGGAAAAAGCATTTGATAGTGTGCATTGAGGAACTTTATAGACAATATTAGAAAATCAAGACAATCCTAGACATCCGAGAAAAATTATGAACAGTTTATAAGTAAAAACAAAAATGGTGATATATTATGGATCACAAAATTCAGAGGAAATCGTAATAAATAAACGAGTCAAACAAGGTTACTCGAAATGATGTCGTTCCAAAAATAGAAACAAAATAATGACGTAGGTATAAAACTATTTTAAATATTTTGTCTTATCCGATCGCTTTGTATGCTATTTACTTAGTGTCCGGCGTCTGTGAAACGTCTCTTTATTACAGCCCTGTAAGGCTGTAGGTTCAGTAGATGACTTACAACAAGATGACTGTACACCACCTCCATCAGGTATATAAAAATGACATTCGGATATCAAGAGAGAAAACAAAAGGAACGTCATTTTGGGGGAAGACACCAGTTAACTCCAAGATAGTCGTTGATAAATTTGAGAACAAGTCTTCTCCACTTTTATTTACTTAAGTGTATTATAAGTACTAGAAAGGAGGCACATAAAACTTGAAGAAAATGAAGAATTAAAAGTAGAACCAATAAGCACTAGGATACAAGAATAGAGGCAAATGGTTACAACACATTGGAAGATACCAGACTTCCAAAAGCTACTTTCTACTACATACCAAAAGGAAGGAGGAACGTGGGAAGACTGAGCAAAAGATGGAAGCAGACTTTATGAAGATGGAACAGGCAGCTGCCCAAAGTGAAGTGTAGAAGAGGAAGAAGTTTGTAAGATGATGCGAGGCGGGCCGTGGCTATCGTCTTCATCACATAGTTCAATTGTGTACGGAGAGGTGTTATATTAATGCACGAAATAAATTGAGGCGCAATGCTCTTGCGATCTTTTGCCGAGGAGCTCGCCTGAGAACCTGAAACGTTGTACTTAAATGCAAATGACGGGGCGGGGGGGGGGGGGAATACACGAGGCGGGGCGGGCTTTGTCTTGACTCCAAGGAGCTCGACTGAGGTGTGAAATGGCCAGCTGATGGTCATTGAGCTCCAGAAGACTGGCGATATTGGTGGGAGTGTATAATTCCGTTACTCTGTAGCACTCGGAACATATTAAACTCGCAACTTTTCTTGAACGATGGCTTGGAGAAATGCGGGTGGAGTGGGGGTATTAGTTACGATATCGGTCACTAGATTTTATTAAGCAATGTCAATCTCTGGAATATGAGTCATGCCTTTGCAACTTTCTCAATAAACTGAGTTCTAATTTTCCCAGGAGTTCGAGGTATCTCCTGCGATGGATATGGATCTAATTTTGCCATTTATTTAGATATTGTTTAGAAAAATACGACCAGGAGTTCTCGATTTCAACGGTAAATATATTTTCTTAGGTGCCAATGAAAATGTGTTTGGAATGTTGTATCAGTGCTTGCTGCGAGCTTTGGTCTTCAACTGTTTATTGCTCTGGGGAGAAGAAAGCAAGTTCATCGTTCAAGAAAAGTAATACATGAGGCCATTAAGAGGTTCTGCCTTTTAAGTTTGAAATTTGACGAGTTGGTGTTAGAACCGAACATAAAGACAATCAGTTCGTTCTCGGCAACGAGACCTGTGTATCAAGACCGCTATGCTCGAGAATGTAGTTCCGGCCACATGCCATTACCAAGAACGAACGATTCCGATATTATATTTGAGTTTTTCTAACGTGACATCTGAGGGTATCAAGATGAAATATGGCACGGCTTGTCGCGTTTTTCTCTGTCGTGCCGCTAGAGTCGCTTGATCTGCAGCACTGCTTGATACGGTCGCGATTATGCGACACCTTGTGACAGGAGCGAAAAAGACGCAATAAGTCGTGCCTTGTTCTATCTTGAAGATAAAACTCACAGCTGCCACGTTACGAAAACCCAAGTATAGCCTGTTCTAGGGATGCGCCCTCTGCGTGGGCAATGGTTACCGTCTCTCGACTCCGTATATCGCTCAAGCGTTTCTATTGGGGGAGCATTGATGCAATATCAAACAGAAAAGCTGGAAGCTTATTATAGAAATAGACTTCAATGAGATATTGCCTGCGCGCCCGTGATCGCACAGTGTCTGCGGGACGGCGGCGTCTCAATTGTTGACACTGAAATGCTGACGTCCGATCGCTGTAGCAATCAGCCGAATCAAAGTAATCCGCGTGGCTGCTGACTTCATGGGGCCAACACAGCAACTTCAGGAGCAAGTACAACTCTGGCCTTCTGACGTTCCTTGCAACGTGGATTTATTTATGGGATCACTAAATAGACCTTGAACCCGTAAACTTGCATACTTGACATTCCCTTCGCGTTGTTGATTCGCCGAAAACATAAAAGAATGCAGGAAGTAACACAGATCACATTTGGTCCGTGCAGACCAGGTCAACCAACCCCTAATAATAATAATAATAATAATAATAATAATAATAATAATAATAATAATAATAATAATAATAATAATAATAATAATAATTTCACTACGTATTTTGTACCACACTCAGTCCATTATCCTCATTCTGGCCGGAATGAAGAATACAGGCACACTACAAACCGTTTGGACCATAGCAAGCCTTAATCTTTGGAGATTATTGCAATCACAAATGTGAATACAAGTGTGTGGGAATTCGACAGATAGCTTGATTTGCAGGCACGACTGCAAACCTCACTGGCGAACGATGGGAATGAAAGACCGAATTGCTTCTCAAAAAATAAAAATGCTGTTGGTGAAAAAATAATTTTCACTATCTATATAGTCAATACTGCCTGTAAAAGAATTTGACAATCAGTGGAGGTAATAAGGCGATTTTTGCACAAACCTACGATCGATCCAGAAACACACTAGTATTTATGTAACAATAATTTGGTTTTGTTACAAATATATAGTATATAGTAAGCTTTAGAAGACGTGCTAAGATTGTCTTTTGAAAACTAATTCTCGCATTCACTACATTCTGTATCAACATTATTATAAATAGTTAATAAATATATGACAGCCCTTATAGATAAGGTGGCAGAGTATGAGACAATGGGCGAGACGATGTTGGGATTTCAATGCCAGTTGCAACATGGACTTCGAAATTCTATAAGAAAAAAGAAGTTAATTTTGGAAGATTTTGCGAATAATAAAATACAAAGTCACGAGTTTGGAGGGGGTAGATGTAGAATGAAGGTTGAAAAATATCGTTTCTGAAGTTTAATGGTTAATGAATATGCTAGATTTAGAAGTACCGAATACTGTTTCATAAAAAACAGGAGTTAGCAGCTCCACTGCAAAACTACATGGGAGTTGTAATGGCAATCCCCGACCACTCACTTCCGTGGTTTTGGACATCTCCAAGACCTCCTTAGTCTGCTGCACACTGGAAGTGAGCGTTTCCTTGGGACCAAAGAGGAAGGAATATGATGCTGATCACACTTACAAGATGCTTCCGAATTTTGGAGAACTGCCTCCAAAAACAACATGGGCGTCTTTGAGACTTGCAGGACAGTTAGTGCTTAAAAAAATTAATATTTATAATAAGAGAAACAGTGAGGTATTACTAATCATTAATTGTTTAGAGGTGATTTACAAGTTTTAGTGATTTTTTACTGGACTCTTCACGAAATATTAAAAAATAATTAATCGGCTTTCTTTTTAATTTATTTATTAATAATTGTTCATTTTTGTACAAATAAAAGTGTAATTATTGTACTCTCCTTATTTCAATTTTATATTTTCAATGCAGGCTATCGTTCCATCTTTAAAATATCTTCGAGGTGAAATGTTTGGAGAGAAGCACTGGATGGAACTTTTTGGTTTATTGGGGATGCTTACGAAACCTATTGAAAGACTTCTTTTTGGAGATTTTCTTGCAGTGAAAGGAAACATATCTGGTAATTTACCTGCTCTTCAGGTATGTGACTTTTAATATTCTTTTGTCTTGTAAATTTTCGTTTACTTAATGTATAATTATTAAACATTTTAAAAATTATTTATAGGATCTAAATGCTCGAGCAGCAAGTGAAATTGTTATTAGGCAAGCCTTGGGAGAGCTTGATATTTGGGAAGTTGAGGCAAAGTTCTCACTGGCAGAACATAAGGATTCTCAAGGACAGTCTGTAAAACTAATTAAAGACTTCAAAGATATTTTGAATAAGGTCAGTATTGTTAAAAATGTAATAACTCAAAACCATTTAATGTTATAATGTATGTAAAAAATATTTCAAAATGAAAATGAATAATAATTCGGAAATTCTAAAATTCCGCGCCATTTTTTGTCTACTTCCGAAAAAGCAAATTTCAGTTTCTGTGTAACTTTTCTAATAACACAAGAAATTTCTTTCAACAGGTAGGTGATAACCAATGCCTCCTACAGAGTATTAAGAACTCTCCAAATTATGAAAGTTTTAGTGACAGAGCTAGTATTTGGGAGCAACGATTAGCTGATCTTGATGTATATCTTCACCATCTTACTCAAATACAACGCAAGTAAGTTACTTAATGTTTTCTTTAATATTTTAATGGATAGGATGACAGTGTAATTTATTCTCCCATTAAGTTGTTAAAACATCGACATAAATACTTGAGTTATTTAGTATAGTTTTTTATTATTTTTCAAATATTGTTATCAAAGGTCCATAATTTGTTACTATATTTTCCTGTCAAAGAAAGACTTACATTTTTTTCTTCACACCAGATGGGTGTATTTGGAACCTATTTTTGGTGCTGGAACGTTATCTCAAGAAAAAGGCAGATTCCAACGTGTTGACCATGACTTTCGAAACATCATGCAAGATGTTGCTCGTGACAATCGTGTTGTCTCTTTGTGCAGAATAAATAATTTACGCCGTATTTTGGATACTCTCCTTGATCAGTTGGCACGCTGTCAGAAGAGTCTGAATGACTTCCTAGAGGTGAGCATAAACTATGGTTAATCTTTAGCGGTAGAAGAAATGATGTTCACCAAAAAATAGTAGGTTATCTTTCAAGACCGTGAAGTGGTACTTTTTCGAGCGGGGTTTTTAGGAGCCGAGGCAGACCAAAACGAAGCCGTCACTGATGATTTACCGAGGTGGAGTAACGCGGCTGGAATGCATACTACATTTTTATATACCATCATACGCAATTTTTTTCGTTACAATAATTTTTTTATAAAATGACATTTTGTGGCAAAGATTATGACGTTTTCGCCGTTAGTGACATGAAAAATCACACACATGGCGAATGCTTTGAAAACCTGTACACTTTCAAAATTAGCGCCTTATTTTTTATTAAACTTAGTTTTGGAATGGCGAAAAGAACGTTAAAAAATGCGGAAGTCACATTTTCGTTAAGATATGTGAAGTTTTGAAAATTGCAAAACAATTCATATGTAGGTTGATATGTATTATGATTGTCACTAATAATATTATTAATTTATTACACAGGTTTCATTTTGTCTTTTCTGATAATCAATAAACAAGTTTTCAAAGAGTTTTTATAGCCCACATACAGCTAGAATACGTCGTTTTGCATGGTATTTAGTGTAGTGTAAGGGGTAAGGGGTTAGTGTAGTGTAAGGCATGTGAGTGTAAGGGGTGAGGACTAGGAAAGATACGGAAAAATCATCTTCGGTCCTTGGCCCATTTGTGAGGGTACTGCTCCGGCATTGGTCTGGTGTTGTTCGGAGAAACCACCGAAATTTACTTATCATAGCAGCCGACCGCTAGAATTCTCAACCAGACACCTGCTGAATTCGACCTAACTGTCTAGTTAGCGTCAACAATTTTTCCACCCGTCGGGACTCGAACGTTAGGACTTCCCACTCAGAGGCACTGCAATGACCTCAGTTGATGTCCCCAGCTGTCTTTGCCGGTCGGCGACTTTTAATAGCTACAATATTGAAGATAGATCTTTAAGAAGAAATAGTTTTAGAAGTGATGGATGAGATGTATTAATGGATCCAGAAATTGTGGTAATATAATTTTATGTAACCGGCACTGATACAAAAAAGTACGTACTGTTGTAGCTCCACTAGTTTGGATACGAACCAGTAGGTATTCTGATAAAATGATTTTACATAAGATTTATTACTTTTATCACATATCTTTGAATTTTATAATACTGGTAAATGTAGATTGAGTGTATATTATATGTATTATTGGGGTATAATATTCCCGGCGCTTATAATAATGAAGTTAAACAGATTAGGGTTTAAAAAAATCAACATCATTTAATTGAGTTTTGTATTCCATTACAGGAGAAACGCTCAGCATTTATTTCCTTGGTGATGATGATCTTTTGGAAACAACATTATTTAATTAAGTTTTCTATTCCATTTCAGGAGAAACGCTCCGCATTTCCAAGGTTTTATTTCCTTGGTGATGATGATCTTTTGGAAATTCTTGGTCAGTCTACAAAAGAGCGTGTTATTCAGTCTCATTTGAAGAAGTTATTTTCTGGCATCAATAGTGTGCAATTTGATCCTGAAGTGCAAAATATAATTGCCATGAGGTCTCTTGAAGGGGAAACCGTGACATTGAAACAGAGCGTAAAATTAACGCAACAGGTGGAGGTGAGTACTTAAGAAACTTGAATTTGTGTAATACCAGTTTTTCTCCAATTTTTTTGAGGCCCATATTCACTATTAATAATAAGTCACTTTATCTATTGTGAAATGTCATACTGTTTTAAAAGTTTAATACGTCCCTAACTCTTCAGTGTAGGTTTCAGAGAGTATCTTTATGGAGTACATCATAATCTTATCATTGCTATGTTTGTGTTATCTTATTATTGTTTCTTATAACTCGTTATCAGTTTTACGCAATAATACACTTTGTGACTATACCTTTTTACCTTCAAAATGCCCTCATTGACACACACACAAACACACACACACACACACACACATATATATATATATATATATATATATATATATATATATATATATAATATTGAATATAATATAAATATAAATTTTGTATACATTTCATAATAATAATAATAATAATAATAATAATAATAATAATAATAAATGAGTGAACTTTTGTTTGACCTAAGCGGCCCCCGTGGATCTACTGCCCCAGGCTCCTTGTTTCCTCTGGGCACCCCTGAGTGGCAGCACATTAAGTGGGCTCATAAAGCCTGTCGGGTGGAAGCGGGAAACAGTGCAGTAGTTGCGCAATGCACATTTATCGGATTTCCAAAAGACCATAATCATTGACTTTCGGGCCAAGAGTGAATGCATTTCCGAAACAACTAAGTTTGTAAAATGGCGATATCCAAAACCAGCGCCGAGGCAACTGTGACGCACCACGGGCCGTAGATGACAGAGGGGAACGGCGGTGGGGAGATGTGTGTGGGCGAATAGGCATGCAACTGTAGAGCAACTGAACACCCAAATGAACCAAGGGGTTACCAACTGGGTACCCTCAACAATCATACCGTAACGCAACTGACTTCCACCGAATGGCGGTATGTGACCTTTCCAGATGAATCACGTTTTCTGCTCCATCGGACAGACGGTCATTGGCATACACGGCGTGAGACGTCTCAAGGTAAACTCCCTGCAACAATCTCCGGACGAGCCCAGGCCGGAAGATGGTTGGGTGTGGGGAATGTTTTCGTGTCATTCCCTATGTAATCTCGATATTCTAGAAGGCACAATGTATCAACAGACTATGCAGCCATCCTTGGGGACCATGCTCATCCCTATATACATTTATTTTCTTCTTAGCAAGATAGCATTACCAGGAGGACAATGCAACGTGTTGCAGCTCGCTGTACGTACGTGGTTTGAAGAGCACCAGGATGAGTTAACAATACTCCCCTGGCCACCAACCCCCCCCCCGAATTTAAACTCAATCGACCCAACCAAACACCCACGACTTTGGTATTGTCAACTTCCATTTTTTACATACGGTATTCGAATCTCAGGTATTGATCTCTTGGAAAACAAAGTTGTTCTGTACTTATTGTACAATCAATATTAAAACCAATAATAAATTCATACTTTTTTCAGTTTGAAATTGTTTAGTCTCGCTTTGAAAGTGATTGGTATCATTAAGAAGGCGTGTAGTCTCAATATCGCGTCGTTCGATTAAGTTGATTGCATTTTTTCTCAACCTGAAGTAGAAGAGGTGCAGTTGCTCCGGAAAACTTTCAGTGAAATGTACCTAAACCGTCCTGGTTAATCCTAGACGCTATTAACGAGCTCACCCCAATTCAATGTGGATTCAGAAAACAACTGTCAACCCTAACCACTTGTCTCCTTCCTCCTTATTTTAGGCAACACCTTGTGGCCATTTTCTTCGATGTTGAGAAAGCCTACTCGGCTATCTGGAGGCATGGCATTCCGCCTACGTTGTGTGTACGAAGTTTCAGGTGTAGATGTTCACAGAGTAACCGTATTACTATTGAAAGATGAACAAATGCGTGTCACCGTAAATTACTCTGAAGGAAATAAAACTTGATGTTTTGCTGATAGAAAACTGGGATAGAAGTTTTAATGACACATTCATAAAAATTCATTGGGCATAAAAGGCGGAAATGGAGTATTACAAGAGAAATAATGTAAACGGTCATGGTTGATTCCATCTCTATTTGGCACTGAGTAGAGGATGGTCACCAACTTCATTTGTCGCGTAAACATTAGTTCATGAAGTTGCACATTAGTTCATGAAGTTGTCACACCATTCCCATTACTAAGGAAGTGTGTAACATTGAGTGACTTTCAAGAAGGCTAGTTGGAATGTTTATTATATTTACTCTTATGTTTATTACTTTCAGGAATGGCTAGCTAATTTGGCAAAGGAAATGCAAATGACTCTTAAGAAGTTATTACTTGAATGTTTAGAAGATTCTCGCTCCGGCAGTGGAGGAGCTGACCCGCTCAAGTTTCCATCTCAAATTCTCTGCTTGGCGGAAAGTGTAACTTTTACTGAACGCTGTGAACAAGCTATTAATGGAGGAGATTTGCAGTCTCTACTATCTTCTCTCAAGGTAAGTAATGCAGAATTACTTTCTTTGAGAAATTATTTTTTATTTCCTAATTATCTACATTAGGTCTAACAGAGTGAATTATTCATTTGCAATTCAATGCGATTAAATGTAGAGATTCAGAACAAAAGATCTCATCCATCTTTGATAAAATTTTATTTTTTTTGTATCAGAAGCGTTATTTACGTCGATACCAAGAAATATTTCAACGTGAAGTCATTTTTAAAATGGCAAACAAAACAATGGATTTTATCAAAATGGACCCATTACTAGAATTATTTATTCTATTAAGAATATCCTGTAGCAGCGGGAATATTAAATCAGGCGAATGCATTAAATTTAATTTTGAAGAAAATAATATTAAGGTTAATTGGAGTTTAATAAAATGCTTGGTACATTTTACATTTTGAAAAACAAGGGATTGATTATTCAGCTGTCAGAAGTAGCTCCGAAACGATCCATGGTCGTAGAAAAAAAGAAAGATGTGACAAATCTTATGGTGGAGCAATTCGATAGAAACATTAGATAGAAATAAAAGAGTTAGAAAGGTTAAAAAATGTACTAGGAACTACAAATATAAACACTGAAGCAACAACAAATCATTTGAAAATTATGATTGTTTCCACCACGAGACTCTCAGGAGATACAAAGTACTTGAAATAATGTAGGAAATGAATAAAATGTTTCACGTAATGCATGACCAATTTTGTCATATCAATCGGGCACTTGTCCTGAGAGGCGTCACAAAGAAGTACACGTCTGGTAAATTATTGCACTTTTCCAGCCCTTTCATTGCGACGGCCGAACCGAGAGTGACACGCGATGTGCGCAATACGCATGACCGTTGGCGCCGCTCTGTGCTGAGGAAGCCGATCGGGCTGAGTTTACCTTTTGTTGGCCGCGGTAACTTTGAGATTATGAGAAAATCCTATAATAACCAAATGCAGACGCAGAGGAAACTTCGAACAACTCAACTACTGAACGGCAAGAAACAATAATCGAATGAAATATGATCTAGGGAAAACCTTACTGGACTTCGAGGACCCCAGCATTTTGCAGAGTTGCAAAAATAAACAGCGTTAGGAAAGAGTCAGTGCGACCCTACATTTCTCTGTGTGAGGCAGTTCCTGGAGAGAGAGAGAGAGAGAGAGAGAGAGAGAGAGAGAGAGAGAGAGAGAGAGAGAGAGAGAGAGAGAGAGAGAGAGAGAGAGAGAGAGAGAGAGAAAGAGACAGACAGGCAGTGAGAGACTTCCTAACACTCTTTGAAGCAGGTTCTACTGGTGTAAACTTGCTGAGTGACACCGCACAAGGCAGATTACATAATTTAAGAGACCAATTTCAGTCGTACCTACATAGAGCACACTGAACCAGACAATAAGCATTCGTATTGTATCAAACCCTCGAAATATCACGTATAAATCAAAGACCAACAAACCATAACGGCATGAACACATGAACATATCAAGTTAATGTGCAGGACCACACATGCACACCGCTAAAATCATCTAAAAAATCAATTGACCCTCGTGAAATGACTTAAAAGAAGAACAATGTCCTGGCATGTTTATACGTCCAGAGGCTGGGAGCCAGCAACAGCCCATCTGCGCGCGCTGACCCGACCATGGGAGGCCCTCAGGCACGGAAATTGTTCCTCGTGCCAACATGTCCAGAGCAGTCAAGAGGCTAGAAAACAACTATTAGATGTTTAGTGAAACTAACGCTAAAGAAACCTTCGACATTATTACCAGTCTGTAAAATGCCTTTTTTCATTGAATGAAAAGGGTTATTTTTTTAAAGTTATTTCTTTAATTTATTGAGAAAAAAGAGAAATGTGAATAAATGATCTTTTGTTCTGAACCTCCTCAAATAATTAATTTTTGATTAATATCAATTTCTGTATTATTGTTCATGAAGGGTATATGCATTACTCTTGAACTTCGTTGCCAGCATTTTCTTTGCTAATTTGACCTAATCTGTATTCTTCTGTTATTTGAAGAAACAAAGGAAAAAGTGACGATCAAATATCTGCAACTTTGCTTTGATGGTCAGGGAATGCGGAAAACGTTTATTTTCACTTTTTAATAAAAAACACGAATAAATTGGCATTACAAAAACATAATAGGATTTATATACTGCGAATTTTTGCCTTTATTTTAGTGTATTTGAAAGAAAAAAGATAATCAGCGACCTATGATTATCATGACGCGACCTATGATGACCAAATATCGTGTTAGCCAGTTGGGAAGTTGAATAAATCAGGCTCAATCGTGGAAAATGTAACATTCCATACAGCGGGAGCAATAAAATGGGCAAAATATCACAGTGTATATACGAGACCTTTTTACAGTTTTGAAGCATTTTACAGAATTAATTACTATTTGCACTGTATATTTCTCACCTTCTGATCAGCTTTTTCCTCCAGTTTCCGAATGCTGAGATGGCCCCATGTTTTACTTCTGGTCATATATGCAACTTCACTCTGTGCGCATCTTGTAGAGTTCTGTGGGTAATATAGTTTTTCAAATTGTCGTTCTCCATGTGGAGCGCTGATGATGCAAACGCCTCAGAGCATGTATGGGAGAATATAAGATTTGTAATGTAAATTTGTATTGTGATTTGGTTTTTATTTGTAAATACGTAGGTCATTCAATAAGTATGATTCCCTATTTGTTTCTCTGCATACCCCGTGGTGTAAACTCGAATTGAAAATCTAGGAACATTCATTAGGGTATGGTGGCAGCGCTTAGCCTTCAAGAGCATGCGACTCGTTCGTATTCGCCAGTACCGCACCATCTACCATGGAGCTACCCTTAAAATCGTGCCTACTTGTGCACTCCGTTCTGTTATTCACTTTTTCACAGGGGAAAATGTATTTAATCACAGTATTTAATGTTTGTTTTGAACATGTTTTAATCCATAGGAACAGTTAGAAGCATACACTCGATTGTCACTCGAATGGGCAAGCGGGAACAAGAGTGAAGTTCCAGAAGATTCTGTACTGGAGTTAAAATTAAAAGCGCTGCTTTTGGATACTATTCATCATATTTCTGTAGTTGAGCACCTCATTGGCCAGGAGGTCAACTCCATTGATGACTGGTCATGGCAACGCCAATTAAGGTAGGGTTTTAAGAGGTTTATTTATTTTATAGTTTAGCCTGTCTCTTCCAGCGGATGATGTTTTAACTTTTTGAATTCCTTCTGTGTAGGTATGTAATAAAAAGATTGAACACAACACAGTTGTGTGACTCGTCTTTCCTCTCGCACGGGGAGTTACTGTAAAAGTAAATATAGAATATATAGTTTTTAAAAGTGTGTTTCTTTACATAATTACGCTTAACTAACGTTAATCTTTTAAATCACGTGAAATATCCTAAATATTGTACTATTTATACTGGAAAGGCAGTGCAGAAACGCGCAGCGTTTCACCATTGTGTTATGAAACTCCATGAAGCATATCTTTCTAGATTTCTTTCAGAATATTCGAAATGGATCCGGCAAAAAATTGTGATAATTTATCTCGTAGTCTCTTTAGGTGCCTTAATAACACCCTCAAAACGAGTTTTAGGCATAAACCTACCACAATACTTTCTATTAATAATTCTCTTAGAATTTTCCCGTGAAATTCTCATTAACTTATTATCTTTATCAGTTAATTTGGTATTTTATATTTCGTTAAGCTCTTTATTCTTCTGTTTCTTGGAATTGAATCAAAGACTTGGGCGAAATCTATAAACATACTACTATGTATTTCAATTCCGTATTCATAACTTTTTTAATACCTATTATCAAGAATATATTATCAATCGTTGACCTGTTTTGACAGAATCCGGCTTGAAAATCACTAATTTTGCTTTCAACTATTGATGTTAGTCTATTGTTTAGGAGAATAGCAAATATTTTGTAGACTAGTATGTTTACAAGTGCAATGGGTCGATGCTTCTTACTACATAACCTTTTTACTACATAATCTATTAGGTTTAATTCTTTCTTCCTTATATTTTTCATAGCTGGCTCTTGTACCATGTTGCAGTGCCTTGAGTCTCGCCTTGTTCTTTCTTTGTATTTCTATTCTGCAATCATTGTCCCGCCATTCGTTTCTTTTCTTTTTCATATTTTCCCCTATTATTCTCTTTGTGACAGTATTTATCTTTTCTTTGAGATCTTCCCAATCCTTATTTATTTCATCTGGTGTTTTGCGGTTTTTAAGACTGTCTGATAACTTCGGTCTATATTCTTTTTGTTGTTGCGAATCTTCCAATCTTGCCAAGTCCCATTTGATGGCTTCTTTTCTTTTTTATTTAGAAATCATTAGTAACTTTTGTTTTACTATTGTTTTCTGTAGGTAATGATCCGAATCTATGTTTTGTCCTCGCATTGTTCTTACATCTTCTATCAGCTCTCTTTTGGTTGCGTTTACTAGGACATGATGTATCTGATTTAATGTATTTTGGTCTGTCGAGGTCCATGTTCCTTTGTCTATTTTACTATGTTGGAATAAAGTACTTGCTATGATTAGATTATTACTTATTGCAAAGCCACATAGCAATTCACTATTTTCATTTGTTTTCCATGTAACGTATTACTCCCCGTTACTATCTGGTACTTCTTCTCCTTCCCAACTTGTGCGTTAAAGCCACCCATTAGTATTTTAGTATTACTTTTAGCTATTTGGTCATATGTGGTTTATAATTGGTCATAAAATATTTCATTAATATCTTCTGGTTGTTCATTAGTTGGAGCATATATATTTACTATTGTTATGTTATTATGTCTGCCGCTGAGTCTTATTAGACATAATCTTTCATTTATTGGCGTTAACTCAATTAATTAATTTAGGATGTTTTTTCTTTATCAGGAAATCAACACTAGTTTTTCCTGTTCTTGAACTAGGGCCATTGAAATAGAAGGCAAAATTTTATTTAGTTATGCAACCACTTCCTACCCATCTAGTCTCTTGCACTGCAAGTATTTCTATCTTTGTCTTTTCAATTTGATCAATCAATTCTTGTAACTTGCCTGCATGTAACAGTGTTTTTACATTCCATGAGCCTATATTCGTTTTCCATTGACTTGGCCGTGTCTGTTTCTTTACATCAGTCCATTTATTCCGAGGCTGCTGTGTAGTACGTTTAGCAGTGTATGTTCTTTACGGATGATGGCGAGCTGGCGTAGCATCCAACCCCCGTCTGGAGGACCGGAGTTTCTATTGGGGACTCACCCCTAGACTTCGGGTCAATGCCCTCCCTGCAAGTCCACAGGCGATTTCGGTCTTCCGCCTCTTCACCGCTGGAGTGATGCCAATCACTCTCTCCCGCCTTCTGAGCCGCTGCGTCCAATGGGGACCAGCAATCCCACACGGGGTTTCATGAGTCCGTAGTGCGATAAAAATCATGTGTTTTGCAGCACTCCTGGTAATCTATGGAAGCGTTGTCGGCAAACGGAAAACTTACGCCGTTGCCCATGTAGTAAAACGATTTTCTTCAACGGATCTTCAAAAAAATAAGAAATTTGTCAATGCTGCGAAATGCCCAGATTCAAAAAAGTCACCGACCGACTAACTTTTCTGGGATCCGGCAGTTCTAGCTTCAACATACAGCGTGTTAGAGAAATAACTTCGCGTTTATAATTTTTGAAAATGTGAGAAAGTAAAAATACGAATGATGTTGAATAAAACTGTTCATGTATATTATCAATTGCATGTTTTACATTGTAATGTAAGATATATAGTAACTAATGCATGATGCCAAGGGCACATTGTCCAAAAAGCGAACCTGTTACCTCAACTAAAATATTATAATTTCACTTTTCTGTAATCATAAACGCGAATCTGTGCTTATAATAATGTCGGTTCCATTATCATAACAAAAAAGTTTCATTGTTTTTTGGACCACAGAACAACTTACAATACAAATGTACAATAAACACTAAAATAAATGCACAGAACTGTTGCAGTCAGTTTCAAAGTGTATTGCGAGTCAATGTGGTTTAAAGACGGGGAAATGGTAGAAATGGGTTTTTATTTTTTAACTACAGCTCATCAATCGAAAAAATTCACGATTTGTGTTATGAGAGGATTTTTTGAAACTTTTTCAAGCCTTAAGACAGTTAAAATTATTTTTTGTCATTATTTAAAAAAATACATTTGGTGATAAGAAAATGTAACAAATGTTTTTCTGAAAATAAAAGTTATTTTCTTATTTTTTATTTTTTTTAATCAGATAAAATGGATTAAGTTGCCGAAAAAATTAAATAAAAAAACACGTTTCTGGCTGTAGAAAGGTTTTAAAAATATTTTTATGTTATAGTTATCGTGTAACTACTCATATGTCATTTGGTTTAGGGGAACATTTTACCAACTTATGCGGGGTAAATGAAGTCGTAGGCTTCCGCGGCCAGAATCATGAAGATATTGGCTGTCCGGGTGACGCCGCATTGAGGACAAAATTTCCGACGTTTCGATAATCGTTTTCGCGATCTTCTTCAGGGCTGGTCTGCGCCATGGTGGTCTGCGCTCGGATTTATATTTAGGTGGGAACCAAGTATGATTGTCAGCCCTCCAGCTATGATTGGCCGACTGTTTCAGCAATGGTACTTGGTTCCCACCCAAATATAAACCCGAGCGCAGACCACCCGGGCGCAGACCAGCCCTGAAGAAGATCGCGAAAACGATGATCAAAACGTCGGCAGTTCTGCCCTCAACGCGGCGTCACCCAAATAGCCAAGATCTTTATGCGGGGTACCCTTTGCCCCCCTCCAATTAAAGATTCGAAATCCCGCCTCTGAACATATGACTCCTCATATGTCTCGATTGCTGGAAGGGAAGGGTCCGACCGTCAGTGACGGACGGACGCACGGTCGGACGTGGGCTACTCCAATATTACGTAAAATTTATTTATTTATTAACTAGCTTATGAAACCCAGCATTGCTCGGACATTTATTTAAGACAATCATCAATTAGTTGGCGTACAAGGCGTTGCTCACGATTTGCGTAAAGATGCTTCACACTACAACTACATGTTCTTCACGTGTTTAGGTAAAAAAGCTAAGTAAACTCCACTTTACAATGTTGATTGAAGATTTTTTAATGATCTGTTAATAACAAACGGCAGTGACTCGCGTAGCCCATGGATTCATTTATAACATCATCGATTAGTAAGGAAAGGGAGTTGTAACTATCACCTACTTCTGTTTATCCTAGTGCCTCCCTAGCAGATCTCTACTCTAACCCGCCCCCACATGATACCTTGAATTAATCACTTTCGTTAGAAAACCGGCGTCGTTAGCCGAGTTCGTTTACTACGCTCCGTGAAGCCACGATGGTTAACCGAATTCGAGACTCGCGGGTTCCTGGTTGGGTGACCGGCCAGGAACCCCGGGATCTAATGGCGTCGAACGCCTGGCCCAAATGATAAAAAGCACTGACTGCGACATGACGAGAATTGACAAAGAAAGTAAAGGAGGATTATTTCACGGAAGCGCTTAACGCCCAAGGGTTCAAGAGAAGCGTTGCTTCGCTGACGGAACAAATAAAAAAATTGGTCTTAGTTATAAATAAATAATTGATTTTTGTTATAAAATAAATAAGAAATCTATACTAAAACAACTTAAATAACTTTAGTCACGTCTACGCATTTTATGAAGTACATCTACATTATACCAATGTAATAAATCACACTTCCTTCCATAAACTGTTCAGTCTTTCAAAGTTTGAACATCAAGCAGAACATTCATGGGGTAATAGGAATAAAAGAGAGCTACTACTACTACTACTTTCTCGAGTTTTAAAAGCAATTACTACCAACATGAATAAACGACGTGCGCATTGGATCTTATCTTGTGCAAATCTCTCCAGTTGTTTCTCATGCGAAGCACTTCCAATTTTGCGAGTGACCTCGGAAGGTGACTCAAATCGGGTTGAAGGTGTAAAAAGGATGTTATCAGCGATTGTTGTGAGCTGGTTGTAATCAGTGGGGGTTCTTGCGCATCGTATCCGACTTCAGCCAATGCGCTTCAGACACCAGTTTGCGACACAATATTTGCGGGAATTTTAAATGCAGCCACATACCAAAATTACCAAAAATAGCGCAAGTCCTAGAGGCAACTAGTGAGCGGTTGGGTGTCAAATACCTGCAGTTCCATTGGCATGAATGAGATGAATAGCACGGTGGGGTGCATAAGCGCCAAGTTTGAATTGATTTCGATCTTTAATTCTGTGTGCAGATTTTTTTGTCTTAAATTGTGATTTTGATAATCTTGAAGTGTACCAACTGTTTGCATGTGATGCTCAATATCTGGAAATAATTCTTCACAATTTGCTTCCTTTGTTGGTTCCAAGAAAGTAAAAGTTTACTGGTTGTCTATTTTTTTACTAATTTGCAGATGCAAAATTGGGCTGTTACTTTTGTACTGCCTTTTTGTACTGCCCTTTACAGATTTACAAATGAATAAAACATACAGGATGTCCCCCCAACTATTGACCCCCCCATAACTTCTAAACGATTCAGGATATCTAAATGCAGTTTTTGCTGAATAATGCGGAATTATGGGGGCATGTAACATGCCACAGAGAAATTGTCTGTAATATTTTTAGTTTTCGAAAAATTTAATCATCTTCGATTTTTTAAATGGATATATATATATATATATATATATATATATATATATATATATATATATATATATATATATAGAATGTAGTATAAAGATTTATGAATATCTTTATTTTTAGGTTTTATGTTGGAAAAGATGGAGGACTTCTAGTGCGAATGGTGGACGCACAATTTCAGTATACTTACGAATATCAAGGCAATGCTCCTAAGCTTGTACATACTCCTCTTACAGATAAATGTTATCTTACACTAACACAGGTGAGTTTATTTTCATAATTTGTTGTTGATTTTATTTATAATTTGTTTGGTTGCTGATGCTTTATATTTACTGTTTCGTTATATTTTGGATGAATAACTGTAAACCTCATTTTAGTCGAAGTTAAGATAACCATGAAAAACATATCATCTACATTTTTCCTTCCTTTACCATAGTTCGAGGAAAAGTATTGGAGACCCTACAACAATTCAACTTCGAATTTTCGGTCGTAAAATCCGTGTTTTGAGCTGTAACTTCCCGTAGGTGTCAGGAGTAATGTCTGTTAGTGGTGTTTCAAACACGGCTTAGGTGGGTACAGGCGAAGAGGAGATTCGTGGAATTTTGTACTCGATAATCGGGATGCAAGGATGGTTGGATGAAAGTATGTGTCAACCATAACTGTCAGATTAGAAGCATTTGAATTTAAACTTAGTAAATACGACAGGAGGAAGATCTAGTTGAAACGTTTCGGAGATCATATTTTTATTTTTGTGAGTACTTTATATAAAGCCTCAGTGAAATTTTCAAAAATAAATGGAAAATGGCTCCCAGTTTTTCTTACCTTTTTGTGCTGCAATCGAATACAGCTCAATAATAAAAGTGATATCGTTTCTATTTTCATTCAATCCTATCAAATTTTGAAAAATGCAAAGTTCAAATCCATTTTCATACCTGTCATACACCTTCGGTTTTAAACTGAATATTTATTTCCCAATTTAAAAACAAAATTCTTCATGAGTAATAATAACTAGTGACACTAAGAGGGAGAAAGTTTTGAGATAACGCGCATTCCTACTAGTTTTTACTTTCTCGTATACGTTCATATATACAGAGAAGACAAGAGTAGACAGCACATGACGCGACGCAGAGATTCAGCGGAAATACACGTTACGGATTTCCCCGACAACGAATTTTTGTTTTTTCAAAGCCCGTCCATCATTTTGTGAACTGGAACCACTCATAGGATTTTTCCAAAATGAAGAGGTACTTTGTAAATTTAGTGCTAAATTTAAGGCCAACTCTTAAGAGTCGTGAAATGCACTGAATAACATGACATCAACGCGATTTTCAAATATTCTTTTGGGTTTAAAAAATTACACAAATGTAATTTTTTGATACATCTATCACGTTAATATTTACATTAGGGGCGTTTTTATACATAATTGTATTTGTGAGTACAAGCGCTTCAAATGATTTACTTGTGTTGTGCTGTTTGTAAAACGTTTTCTGCGAAAATTAGCATTTAGAAAGTTTGAACTATATTTGCTCAAATAAGAGGCTCATTTTTTTCTTGAAACTTCTAGTATTGTTATTATTAAATATAATGAGTAACTTGACATATACACCATTGTGACGTATTCTTTTGATTTTTTAAAAATTATACAAATGTAACGTTTTTTATATATCTCCCACGTCGTTAATATTTCCATTACGGGAACTTATATATTGTTGCATTTGCAAACGCAAGTACTTCAAATAATTTTTGATGAAATTTTGAAAAAGTCAAAACTTTTCTGTAAAAAGGATCTCAAAGTGGAATCTTTAGACACGCTTAAATTATATTTTCTCAAGAACATTTCAAATTTTTGAACGAAAATTTGAATGTAGGACCATATTTTATTCTTCTAAAATATACTTAATGTTTTACTCTTCTTTAATATATTTAATGTTTTACCCTTGGTTAATACACTTAAAGTCGTATTTAAATTCTGTGTAATAAAAAATGTGCACAATGTCTGTGCCCAACTAGTAGTGTTACAACATTTTATTTAAAATAATCTCTGTCTATATTGTATATTGCAATGCTATTTTTTTTGCAAATGGGGGCAATCAGCAGTTTTAGTGCGATTATATTAATTTTCTTTTTTCACGCAATATTACGTGAAAACTACTCATCTTCTCGAAAAATTATAAATTTCCTGATTTCTAGAGCTATTTTTGAGCAACAGATTTTATTCCGGGAAATATCTCTATTTTGAGTACTGTGCTTGAAGGAGACGCCGAAAACATTTTGAACTTATGGAATTTTCGAAGTTCGGACCTTTACGAAACTGAGACCTGCGCCATTTATTCTTTCTCGCCTTACGCCAGAAAAACTCTTATTTAAGTTTCCTTTACGGTATCCGAGGAGAAAGTTTGATCAAAAAATGATCAGAGACCACGAAGAGTTTATCACAAACGGGCGGGGGACTGGCGGACAAACAGAAGTTTTGCCATCAATCGTTTTCGGTATAAAGGACCCACAAAAATTGGATTCTGAATACACAAAGTGTCAGAGGAAATAATTTACTACAAATAGGAACAAGATTTATCAAGGTTTACTTTTTCGTTACCAGAGCTCGACAATGCGGTTTTTTTTGTCGAAAAATGGCCGATTTCCGCCGCAGCAAGTAAAAATCCCGAGTCTCATTATTTTCATTACAGTTGACATTAAAAATTACAATAACATCTGGGCAGTCACGTTTACAGGTGTTCGATTTCACATGGAATCCCGCATGTAGGACAATGTTTTACAGTTATATGATATTCTGAAAGGCGTACTTCAATTTTAGAATATGAGCCAAAAAAACTGAGAAAATCTGAAAAAGAAAAAATTCAGGCGCAGATAGGCAACAGCTGGGAATAAAGTGGGATAAAACGGAAATGCAGGCCCAGACCAAAAGATAGGTAACTAACTAGAGCTGGAAAGTCTATACCATTGTATAGCACCACTGGTTTATTTTCATATATAAAATGAATAATTAGCTTGCACTCACTATGTTGTGTCACGATGTTTTGTCAATCCAATTTTTCCTTTTTTATGTCCAGGTGTGATTAATAAAAATCATTTAATATTTATTATATAATTATTTCTCTTGTACTTTCAGTGTTCGTTTGTACCTGCTTTTATTCTACTATTTTTAGGGTATGCACATGGGCCTTGGTGGCAATCCTTATGGCCCAGCAGGAACCGGAAAGACAGAATCAGTGAAAGCATTGGGTGGTTTACTTGGAAGACAAGTACTTGTTTTCAATTGTGATGAGGTATGTTGAGGAAATAATATCGATGTACTTAACAAATTATATTGGACTTACTCCGAAACAGTAAATATTTTTTTATAAAATTTTCTTGTAATTTAAAAAATACAAATAAATGCTATAATAAAAAGTGAAAATTATACAGTAACGGGGCACAATTCAAATCTCTGAGTAACAAGTTGGTGATGAAGACAGTGTGGAATATTGGGATAATACTAGTTATTTATCTTCTTCTTATTATTGTTGTATTTTAAATACATAATTTAGTGCATAAAATGTTTCTGAAAAGAACATAATTGAAATCCACATTAGCCATCTTCATTAGCCAATCCACATTAGCCATTTATTGACATTCTACTGAAACTTGAATTTATATATTTGTTAGATTGCAGTCATCTCTTACTGTTCCTATAAATTATTTTAAACTATTTTAATTTTCTTAAAATATAATATTTAATTTTTTTCATTCTGCAGGGGATTGACGTGAAGTCAATGGCTCGTATTTTTGTTGGACTGGTTAAATGTGGTGCTTGGGGCTGCTTTGATGAATTTAATCGACTTGAAGAAGCTACCTTGTCTGCTATTTCAATGCAAATTCAGCCAATCCAGTTGGCATTGAAAACAGGTGCAAAGTCTGTTAAGCTCATGGACGAAGAGGTATATTTATTTAGGAGAAAATACGAATTTTAAACATGTCATTCATTACGCCATAGAAAAGTTGTTTACGTTTCAAATTTGTTGAATATTAACCTTGCTTTGTTATAATGTTCAGCAGAAGTATATGGGAAGGCAAGAAAAAAATACACTATTTTGTGACAACACATTCTATTGAAATGTTTTCTAATGTAAAATTTGGAAAATGGTTTAAAAGCAGTGAACACAAACTCATTTGGTTGACACAGCCTGAAGTTTGTGCTCTTTAATAGTCATTTAATGTTGTGCTATTTTGTTCACAACTAACTGATTGACTCGGCGGCGCGTATGATTTGCCATTCATCTATTAAGCAGTCCCCACCCGTTCTGCGAGCCCCGCACCATCAGTCACCACCGTCAAGGCCATTCTGATTTGCTAGCGCGCGTATGAGCTCCTCAAAGCCCATTACATATGGCGTAATGATTAGCAGAAACACATTTTATCAAATATTAAATAATGACGATAACTTCTTCACTCTTAGTTCGATTAGAAACAATTAACTTCTTAGTAATAGAAGGTTTTTATATTTTATACTTTTACAACAATTCGATTTTAAACATATTTTAGTGCTCATCTTTCCTTAATCTACAATATAGAAAACCATTTCTTCATATGTTATAACTACATTCTACGACATTTTTTCTGGTCACGTTTTCGTAAAAAATACGTCTAATCTATTTACAGAGTATTCTGTTACAGAGATGTATGCCCTACTTACATAATATGTGAGCTTTTTGCTGGACTGAGTGATAAAGGTTGATGAAAACATCCTGTTAACCAGTTGGCATCAGTTGGCCCGGAACACGCAGCAAACGCGAGTATTTCAATGTTCTTTGATCGCCTCAAACACAAAACTGATAGTGCTCTGCCCGCCACCATAGCCCCCCCGCCGCGAACCTCCGCCCACGCCATAGGCCGTTCACCCCGCCATATTTAAACATTGATAGCTAACAAACAATTTGAGATTAAGATGGGGGATGTGACCATGAGGATACTTCAATAATTTCCACATTTGCCTGATTAGTGGCCAGTGTTTGTACTATCCATTGATATGCAGTTTTTTGGCTATTAAATTACTGAATAATAAAGAAAATTTGTATTATAGTTTTGTCTGCAGCTAATGGCTTTTATCATGGATATAAAAGAACCATGGTACTTTTTAACTATTTAGATACAAGTTATTTGATTAATTATTAATCAAATTACTTGTATTTAATCTCAACCGTAGGTTTAAATGAAAAGCCGTTACGTTTTTAATATAATTGTATCCCCTTCCGTTTTTTCTCTTTTTTCCCTCCAATAAATCTCATGGTTTATGTTGAACAGGTACCTTTGGATTCTAACTCTGGGATTTTCGTGACGTTGAATCCAGCAGGAAAAGGATACGGAGGGCGCCAGAAACTGCCTGATAACCTGAAGCAACTGTTCCGACCTGTGGCAATGTCACGGCCTGACAACGAACTCATTGCTGAAGTCATACTTTATTGCGAGGGGTTTAAAGAAGCAAAATTAATTGGCCAGAAGTTGGTGGAGTTGTTTGATCTTTCTAAGTACGTTGATGTGAATGTATGTGTGTGTGTCCTGTTTCTATATTATTTAACAGTCGCATTCCAGTCCCCGGCGAACACCAATGAAGTAAGGGTGGAGGGTACACGGGGACTTGTAAATTAATTGCAATAGAATTGAAGGATTTTTATATTTAAAATTAAACTATATATGCACTTCGAAATATATTAAAATCGTCGTCGGCATGTTTGGGTTAAAATATTTTCAGTGTTTTAGGTACAGCAAGAGCATATATTGTAATACGAGTGATCTTGGCTGACCGGGTGACGCCGTATGGCGGTGGAATCGTACGCACAACACGCCCACTCGGCGCGCGAATGTTCGTCCTTGATCATTTGAGTTGGATGGACCCCTCGTGCTTCGGTACCCTGAGCTGTCGGGGCAGAAGCGCCTTAACGCGTGCTCTGCGGCACAACAACTGTTCGAGCGGCGCCTAAGTCCGAAGACTCGCTGGCCACGCGTGAAGTTGGTGGAGCGACACGAGGCGTCTGGTCGGCCTCGAGGTCCGGCTCAGAAGGCTGTGGTGGAAGTCTACGATGGCGATGTGTGAAGTGGTTCTGTCGGGCAGGTCAGGGTTTGGGAGGCGCGAAGGTGTGCCAGTGTTCGGAATTTTACGCGGAGCCGGCAGAAACATCTGGCGTGCTCAGGACGCAGCCAGGCTTCCTTGGAAAGAAGGGGGGGGGCATCCCTCTGCGTAAAGCTCCCCCTTCGTCGCTAAATATGAGGTAAAATTGTACTTCGCGCGCGGTGAAATCTCCTCGTGTGGTCCGTTACATTACAATACGCGTTGAACATTTTCTGCACTTACAGGATTTACCGCAGATGCACACAGTCAACATTCACTACCACACTCATATTCGCGAATTCGATTGCGCAACTATTCTCTACATTGTCGTACAGTAAAAATACGATTTCAATGTGTTTATGGGCGTGTCTGAGTATGGGCGTGTCTGATGTAAGAGAACGCTGGAGTTTCCACGAAACGAATACGCAAGGCGATGGTTTCGATTTTTTCTAGACATGCGATAAGTGTTGAAAGATAAAACTATCACAAAGGCTTCAAAAAGGCTTTAATTACAAAAGTCTTTAACGATTCAACCGTTAGTCCTTCCCTAAACGAAGATAAAAAGTAAAGCCGTCGTTGACCCCCATTTGGAATGCGATTGTTATTGTAATTTATTTTTATAATGTAATGCTTAACTTTGTAAAATAATTAGGAAACTCCTGACTCCACAACAACACTATGACTGGGGTCTTCGCGCTTTGAAAACTGTATTGGGCGGATGTGGAGCGGCTCTCAAAATGGCAGGACGTGCCAATCTCGATTCCAAAGAGGCTGAAGAGGAAGTTGTCGTGCGTGCGTTGAGACTCAACACTTTGTCAAAGTTGACATTTGCAGACGGCACTCGTTTCGACGCGCTTGTACGCGATGTCTTTCCTGGCGTGCCGTTCTCCACAGGCGGACACGACCAGTTGCGCCTGGCTCTGCACGAGGCGTGCCAGGATCTCTCTCTGTTGCCCAGTGACAATCAGGTGAGGTGCCATTTCTTTCCTGTGAGATTATTCCACACTCAGCCGATACATGCATTGGCTGCGTTTCAATACTTGCGCTTTTCATACTTCATGTGTTCTGATGTATTCTTATTTCTTCATGACTAAATCTTCTTTTTATTCTCTGAAGAAATTAATAATTTGATTATTGGGGAATGTCGGTGATTCTAATATTTTCATTTTTATACTATGCAGGGAGAAACCTGAAAACTCTCCCTTCTTGGCCTTTCTAGATGCAATTGGCACGGGATAAATTCGTAGTTGATTTGAGCATTCTATTTTAACTTTCTCAGAAGTGACTTTACTATGATTTCATTATTATGCACTTTAATATAATCAACTAAACTTGTTTAGGATCTAATTAAAAAAGCAATTATTCGAACTTTCAAAGATGACTACAATTTCTCCCAACTAACCAATTTGAACTTCTTTAAATGCAGTAGAGCTCATTGGTTCAGAACCCCTGTATTAGTTCATTACCAACCAGGTGTGTGTGTGCGCTCTCTCTCTCTCTCTCTCTCTCTCTCTCTCTCTCTCTCTCTCTCTCACACACACACACACATTCTCTCCCTCACATACACACACACACATATGCATGTAATGAACTGTGATTTTTCTTATCTTTCAGAAATAATTGTGTCAAGTTTTTCAGTTGTATCTGCAATTCTAACATAATTTGTTCTATTTTCATTTCAAAGAGATTGCAGATTCTTTATCAAATTCATTTTTATTGAACAAGTGCATCTGTATCTTTTCAGTCTTTCTTGCACTAAAACAGCAAGAACATTGGAATTAAATTGCTTATATTACTTTCATTATTAAAACACTGCGTTAATTCCAAAAATGAATATTTCATATTTTCATAGAATTTTTATGACGTTTTCTAGCTGAGGAAATGCCTTGAACTCTACGAACAATTACAACAACGTATGGGCGTCGTAGTTGTCGGCCCGTCAGGGTCTGGAAAAACTACACTGTGTCAATTGTTGAAAACAGTAAGTAACGTAAAATTCATTTTGTTTTAAGAACGAAGTTGTTTATTTGTGCTTGGAAATATAACTATTAAATTTTTTATCTTAAAAAAGGCATTGAGCAAATTGGGACAAGTTGTGCATCAGCATACAATTAATCCAAAGGCTATGCCTCGCACTCAATTGTTGGGGCAGATAGACTTGGACACACGCCAATGGAGTGATGGGGTTCTTACCATGAGTGCCCAACAGGTTCATGCAGAACCTCCCGGTAAGTGCGACGAGCAGTCTCGGATTTTCCAAAATGTGAGGAACAGGTCCTCGGTTTGTGAGAGGATCCCGAGCAAGTTTTTTTCGTTTATGTAAAAAATATTTATCTTTAATATTTGAAAATTACTTTTTATAACATTTAATCAAATATAATTAATTTTATTATGCACATTAAAATATATAGCACATACTTATATTTGACTTACAATGACTCAGCGTTACGTGAGGTAACTTTCTCGGTCTTACCGCCGCGCCGTCCCACAACCCTAGTGAACTGCGGCGAGCATGAGCGAAGCGGACCAATCTTCTATTTTATTTATTTATTTAACGTCAAAAACAGTTAAAAATCTGCGTGTGACGTATTTCGGGGAGAAGTGAATTCTGTGTACGTTTTCAAAATTCTGTGATCCCATTCCTAAGCCATATACTTATTGAATTTTGAATACAGAGAAGAAATGAGCGTTTTTTGCAAGGATTGTTAACAAAAGTATTCGCTCTGATGTAACAAAATATATTTTCAAGGGCAAATCAGCCATAAATTTGGGCTCTTATCCCTCATCATGTCCTTCGTAAGGGAATAATACTTCCTGCCTGAAAACATGGCGAACGATAATTTGAATAACTATATTTCCCACTGAATTCTAGAAGACGTGCACAGATAATGAAGTTACATTTATGTCCAGAAGCAAAACAAGAGGCTATCTCAGCATGTGCTCAAAAGATCAGGGAAACTGGACAAAAAAGCTGATTGAGATAGGAATCAATACAATCGTTTATTCATGTACGAAAGGTTTGCTCCACCCAACACCACTGATTAGTCACAATAAATTAAAACCATGCACTACACTTACGGGACTAATGATCAAAGCAGTTGACGCGTAGTTGACTCGAAAAAATCAATCAATGAATCCTTCACTATGCATCCTACACATGTCCACTTCTCCACGCGCTGTAGCTGTTTGCCAACGAAAGTCTGGTGCCCTCGCGGGGCGGCCTTCTGCCATCGCACGACGCCGCGCGCTCTGAGCTTCGTCTGTGCGGATTACTGCAATCAAACGAAAGGCTGTTCAATTAAATGCTCATTTGTTAAATGCGTTAAGATGTTGATACTTAAAGAACTTGTAATCTCCGCAGCCCGGAAGAGTGACAGAATCCGATCTTTTAGAAGCTCTCTGTTCCGAAATTAAACTAGGCATTCGAATGATCAGAAAATCGAAGTCTAAATTCGAAGAATTCTCGGCTCTCGCAAACTTGGCTCACCATATCGTTCAATTCCCTTACTACTCTAGAAAATTACTTTCGATCACATTATGTTAGTCGCTACTTACAGCTAGGACTCTTGCGCTGTTTCGGTCACGTGTCGTTCTCAGTGTCACCCACGACGTCGCCCAGCGTCCGATCTGGTGCCGACGTCGCCCCGAGACAGCGCAATCCGAGAGGAATGATCACATTCGATAGAGCTCACGCAATCTTAAAACGAAAACCGATGCTCTATCGAGTTCCACCCCGGCAGCAACTGACATGTCACACTCACTAACGCTGCTTCGTTTTTGATTTTTAATTTAATTATTTCTTAAAAAATAAACTACTCTTCTAATTCTAGTCATATTTCTTCTAATATTTTTGGTGAGTGAACTATTTTTCAACAGGTTAATATTATTAGCTTTATACGGAATTTTTATTCCTTAGTTTGAAAACATGACATTTTTTCGAAAATGTTTGGGCCCCCGACAATTGAAATGCTTGTGATTCCATAATTAATATTTTTTGCACTGATAATCCAAGAAATTTGCTTGTACTGTTGTGTTATTGCGGTTTTTCTCATTGGTTTTATAAACTTTGTGCTTCAGAAATCATGTTTTGCCGTCCCTATTTTGAAAGAAACTAATCAATAAATATCCTATTTCTTTTAGAGGTTCATTCATGGATAGTGTGTGATGGTGATGTAGATCCTGAGTGGATAGAATCGTTGAACTCCGTCCTAGATGATAATCGACTTCTGACTTTGCCCTCCGGCTGGCGTATACAGTTTGGACCAAATGTCAACTTCTTATTTGAAACACACGATCTCAGCTATGCTTCACCAGCAACTGTGTCTCGTATGGGCATTATTTTCCTCAGGTACAGCTTTTGTACATGTACTGTAATTTGAATTACGTTTTAAGTATAATACTTATTTTTATTGATAATTAGAAATGCGTACTTATTAACTTCATTATTTCATTAACATTCATTAATTAATTTTGTAATATCTTTATACTCTGATCAGTGTCTTATTACACATTTTTAAATTTTGGTTCATTGAAGTACTCATCATGAAATTATTAGAATCTTTTTATTTTGGAATATATTTAATTAATTATATTATCACAAAGCAGTTAAAATGAGTTTGCAATAAACATGTTTGTTTTAATTTTTTTTTCAAGTGATGAAGATATTGATGTGAAAAGTCTTGTAACTTCTTGGCTAACTACTCAGCCCGATGAAACTTCCAAATTCATATCACAATTGATTGAGGATTATTTTTATAAAGGTAATTCTCCTTACTGTAGTTTTTTTGTAATTTAATACATTTTAAATTATAAGTTTTGTTTATAGTCGACAACGTGATAATGGAAATTAAAAATTTATTCCCATATTTTTAGGTGTCAATTGGATAATGCAACAGGGTGAATTAGTATTGCCTACTTCATTGATTGGAGTTGTGCAAAATGGTTTATCACAACTGCATGGTGTCACCTGTCGATCTCACTTTATAGTGGCGATGATCACTGGCTTGGGTGGAAACCTTGTCCCTGCTAGTCAAGAGGCATTTGCCAAACAGGTTTTTGACTTCATGTTAATGAATTGTTTCTAGAATTTATTTAATTTTAGACTAATCCTAGACAATATTTATATATTTTCTGCAAAATATACAAAGATTGCGAATTGTTTACTCATAAATAATTGTATTAAAACTGCTTATTTTTAAATTTGTTCTTTATTTAATGGTATAGGTATTTGAGTGGAGTGGTGAATATGTGCCGGATCCAAATCGTATTCTCTATACATACTTTAACCAGCAACGTGGGAGTTTGGACACCTATATTGCAGATAGTTTTGATTCAGTCAATGATGCAATTTCACACGATTCTTTGCCTCTTGTGATGACGGCTGATGTGAAACGAACTTTAGATGCAATTGAAATCTGGTTACAAACTGAATCACGTCAACATTTTCTTCTTGTAGGTCCTCCGGGATGTGGAAAGAGGTAGGTGCTGCTTCATTTACAGTTTTATAAAATTAGTGAAATGATTGCAAACGTTATATAGTTATGTAATTAAATTGATGAGATTATTTGAATTCAGTATATTTTGGAAAATATATTATTAAAATAAATGGTGAGCAATTCATTAGTATCTATTTATTTAGTGCCAATTGTTCTTGCATTCTTTGAACAGTTTGATGCTGGCTCACTGTTTTGCGAAGATGAGAGCCACTGAGATTGCCACAATACATTGTAGTGCACAGATTACTCCTCAACATGTGATTCAGAAACTTGGTCAAGTGTGCATGGTTATTTCAAGCAATACAGGACGTGTATACAGACCCAAAAATAGTGAACATTTGATTCTATATTTCAAGGACTTGAATTTGGCTCGACCTGATAAATGGGGAACTTCCATGTTAGTGGAATTCCTTCAGCAGGTACACTTCTGAATTTTCATTTTGATAAGTAACCTACCTCTTCCCTGCCTTAAGGTAGAATACCTTCCATACCTCTTCACCATGGTGTATATTTTTATATTTTTAGAATAATTAGACTACATAAATGTTGATAATCTGGGTAAACCACTGAAGCTCATTGAGATTTTCCGATGTTAATCTTCCTTATTTTTGAATTGCACAAAAAAATAAATTTTATTTGTGACTAAAAGAATAGTATTTTATTACACTTTTACAGTTGTGGCAAAACCAATCAACAACGACTTGATGACTTGAACTATCGACTTGTGAATGTGTGTGGTATACTTTATAAGGTTTAAATGTAACATGAAATAATATTATAAAATTAAGATCAAAGAAGACCCCGACTCTGTGTCACTCTGTTCTACTCCATCCCTCACTGATCCACTCGCCCTGTTTCACGCTGCTCTACTCCGTCCCGTTCTGATTCATCATGCTCTACTCCACCCCGCTTTGATTCACCTATTCTTCTTCACCCCGCTCTGCTGAACCTTGCTCCACTCAGATTAATATGTTGATGCGTCTGAAAATATAATTCCAAAAAATGGATTAGTATTTATTTTATTTTGAATTTCTTCTATTTCTTTACAGATAGTGTCCTACGGCGGATTCTATGATGCCAACTTAGAATGGGTTGGCTTGGAACATGTGCAAATTGTTGGAAGTTTGGCTGGTGGAAACACTATGGGTCGCCATCCTTTAACACCTCGTTTTACTTCTATAATGCGCATCTACACTGTTGGGTAAGTTTGCATTTACTGTTAAATTGCATTCAGTTTTATTCACAGTTATATATAAAATAAATAAATCATTCAAAGCTCAAAATACTGTCTTTGGAGATTTTTTCAAAACGTTCTAAAAGAATTGGAGGCAGGACTGAGCGGGAGAGCGCGATCGGGTAGCGTCTGATGACCACTGGAACTGCTGTGTGGGCCACTTCACTGCCACCACGTTAGAGGTGACTGGGGCTTAGCCACCAACTCACCAGACACCAAGGCTGAATCACCATTGACGTCACTGACATACCCAGAATTTGTTGATAGACAAATTGATTATTTCGCGAGTTCGGGCGTGTGAATAATGGTTAGCATAATGACTAGCTATGGTCGCTAGTCCCATATGTGAAATGTATCTTTTTATCGCGAGAGGTGGCGATCTATATGTCGGATTACGAGATTTTCCCTATGTCGCTCAGTCAAATTACACAAATCTAGTAAAAAATCTCAGAATTTTGAAATTGGCATGACTGTTCGTTAGTAACTGCCGTGGACCATAACTTTTCAAGCGAATAACTTAAGAAGGGTTAATTCTACAACAAAACCTTAAAGGCACGTTTCTAAGGGAGATTTTATCTAATTTGATCTGGTATAGACAATAAATTTCTCTAGGATCGATAGTTATGGAAATATGCAAAAGAAACGTAGAAACACTGCACTTAAACGGCTACCCCTCTTCCGGCTCACCCCCACATTTCAGGATTTTTACTATAATGTGCGCAATGTACCAACGAACAATCAAGGCAAGTTTGGCAAGTGGCAGGTTTCTAAACTCCGGGATTTTTTTTCACTTCGTTTATCGAATTTGACTCGACTATTTCGGTTCGGCTATTACAACGCAATTTCTTCTGCTTATTCTTCTTACTTCATTCTCCACTGCCAGGCCTTTTCTCTCCTTCCAATGCAACAACTCTGTATCTCTCATTTCAAGCGATAAACTAGCAGGTACGAACTCACCACCGCAGTAAACGATGAATCGTAACCTCTCCACGCTGCGAGCAAGTTGGTCGTGCGGGGCACTTGGTCTCTTTCTCATTTCAGAGCTCGTGAAACTAGTGTGCCTAGACACAAAGCGCAACCTGAACGGCCGCCGCCATTTTATATCCTTTCACCCAAGAGCCCCGCCAGACAGCGCTCAGGAGTTAAGGAGAAGAGAATATGAAGAGTTTCAAGTATTTATCATTGTCTTTTGGTGGACTGGTGGTTCCCAACTGCGGGCCCAACTGGTGGTTCTCAAAAAAGGCGGAATCGGTGACGCAAAGGAATGTACTACTCTCTGTATCTAGGGACTCTAGTGGGATTTGTCCCACGCGTATTCTTCGGGCCGCCATTTGAACCACTAAGAGTGAGAACTAGATATAACCCCTTAAACACCGCATTAGGCGTGGCACTATACTTTTCAACACAAAACACGAATGGTCATGTTGTGAAACTTAGCCCGGTTTTTATTTCCGCTCATCATTTTTTGTCTCCTTTACTAAACTTGTGTACCGGGAGCGGTAGCTCAGTGCATCAAATGATGTCACTGCAGCGCCTCTGATCGGGAGGTCCTACGTTCGAGTCCTGACGGCGGCAGGATTTTCGACACTAGCTTTCCAGCTATGTCGAATTCAGTCGCTGTCTGGAGGAGAATTCTAGAGGACGGCTGCTCTGATCGGTAGTTTTCCGTGGTTTCTCCGATCAACACCAGGCGAATGCCGGAGCAGTACCCTACCAAACGGGCCACGGACCGCGCGCGATCTGTCCTTCCTTTTCCTTATCCTATCCTCTCCCCTTACACACACACTTACACTAACATGCACTACACTACTACATATTCCTGGAGACCGGTTAGAGCTTGTCCCGGCTGGGGTGGTGCCCCGCTGGTGGGAGAGTCCTAGTTAGGGGGAAACCCCACTAGCCGACGGTAGGTCGGCGCCGGATCTCGCCATCCGGCGGGGAAGGTCACCGCCATCTCCCGAGAAAAAACATGCTCCACACTAACGGGACTATTGACCAAAGCAGTTGACGCGCCCGGAAACACGAAAAAAATCAATCAATCAATCATACTAAACTTGTGAATTTTTTAAGCCTCTTTGACTCAATACACACTTACTGCCTTTTCTGGAACTAACACATCACTTCTTAAGTTGCAATAAATCAACTTATGTGTGTTTTGATTTGTTTGCAGTTATCCAGAGAAAGAACAGCTCAAGATTATATATGGCCATTGTCTTACTGTGGTTCTGCAAACATGCCTCCCACGTCACAGCATTTGGGGTTCAGCAAGTAAAGTGTCTTTATTGGCTGGATCCATGATAAAAATTTATGATGAGGTTTGTTTTAGCCTTCAGAAACTTTCTTTTTGTCCATGTTTAAAACAGGTATGCTTTAAATTATAGTACCGGCATTTAGTTATTTATGACGATGAGAAAGCCCACCCTAATGTTTTGAAGACCAGTATATGTGGTGAAGGGATGTCTTCGTGCTAACCACACGAACCCCTTTTCACATGGCCGAGAGGCTGGGTCACCGCTGATCGGCCAAGACCCGTAGCGGGCTGTCGAGTCAGAGAACAGAAACATTTAGTTAGTTAGGCTCTTGCAGTTGCTTTCCTCTTCATCTAGACTTTCAAAGACATTAGTTTGAAGACATATGTGTGATTATATATGATGTTCATGGAAGAAGTATATTGTGTATACATGTATAATATGGAGAGTGGATTGAACAAGAAGAGGGACGGGTCTCATGAATGTACTGGCTATCCCAAATTATTCATTTTGAAAATGACCTATTAGAAGCACATACCGGAAATACAGCAATATTACCTACTACTACATACTACGTCTACCTACTAAGTTCTACTGTTTTCTATGTGATGTGATTTTTACTATTAACTGTTTAACGAATACTCCCTTTGCTCTGGCATTTTAGCCCATGTGGGGTCTTGGCCTGACATCCGTTGGTTTCACTCTGTTCAGGACGTCAATTCCTTCTGACTCCCAAAATTTATAAGTATCCTCAAGTATCAATAGAATTTGACGATAAGACAAATATTTTTTTTATAATTCTATCACTATTTATATGTGATTCCTAACATTTACATTTACATATAATTACTAACACATACATACTATTACAACCCGTACTGTCCGGGCTGCATCCCAGGGTGACGCCGACTCACCTGTTTCCTGGTCCACTGACGCGTTCAGCATTGCCCGGCTGCTCAGTCTGTAATTGGGAGTGGATCATGCGTGATTGTGGCCTTTGCATGCATTACGTCTTTGAAAATCATTGCTTAATAACAATTAAACTTTAATTGACAATTTTAAACGTGAGGTGAAGCCTATGGTTACAACGAATTTCCTTAATCTAACTTATAACTAACTTATCTTAATACAGTCCCCTGTGGGTCATTGTATGGGCGTTTACGCCCGTCAGGCCGGCCGGCGTGGCCCGACGTAGCTCGGCAGTGGCGCGTGCGGTAGGCCATTCTCTAAGGCGCCTGCCGAGGCCCAGCGGCGTGGTGGCGGCGTCCAGATACCTCGGGCGCTAGCGGCGGCTCCGCCGATCGCCGGCAGCGCGGCCCAAAGTGGCAATGGTTGCGCCTTTGCCCGTGGCGAGTTCGGACGCTCTGCCAGTCATGGGATGTCCCGCGATCGCCCCCCGGCGATAGTTCGGTGTGCGGCCAGGTTCAGACAGCACAGCGACCAGCGAGGTGGCGGTGACGGCAGTCTAGCGATTCGATCGCAGCATACGGCAGCGTTTTCGGCAGTGTGTTCTCGCACGATCAGCTTTATGCACCTGTTAACTTAATCGGGAAAGCACAACGTCCGCGCTTCGTTCGTGGCCAAAGCCAGAAACGCGTCTCTACTAGTCCGCTGCCAAAGTTAGAAGCCCGTCCGTACTCATCCGTTGCCAAAGTTAGAAGCCCGTCCGTACTCGTCCGTTGTCAAAGTTAGAAGAACGTTCCTGGGACCAGAACTTGCCTCCCTCGGGTAGCAAGGTCTCGTGGCCGTCTCCCGCTCGGTTTTCGGCCATTGCCCCCCCCCCGAAATCGTTGGGTTGTGCCCAATCGCGACGTCACCTTCGACCGTTATAAGTTCGCGTCTTCGTGCGAATTTAGCTGACGTTGGGAGTTCCGGAATCCCAGGATGGGTGGGTAGCAACGCCTGTCGACGTGGCGTACGTAAATTCTGTTGAGTCACTACGCACCCCGGCCCTGCGTCCCTTCGACACAATAGAGCAAGCGTCCCAGCCGCTCCCCGCGCGGCCAGAGTGCCGAGGGTACTGCAAAACTGCAGCTTTCCTGGATCTCAAATCTCGGAAGCTCCCAACGTTAAATGAAATAAAATGTATAATATGCGTCAAAACCTGACGTGTGCGACAGACAATACATTCTAATATATTAATATTACCGAGGTTATTTTTAATATCACATTACAAATTATGTCCGTTGTCATGAAACTCATCTTAACTTTTGAATTTAAATATTTATTTAATAGTATTACTGAGAGTATTTTACTCCAATAGGCGTCTCTCGCATCCCAGTTTCCTTTTACGTTTGTCACTGCAGTCAATCCTCTTCTAGCCACAGCCTTCTCCAATCCTTCCTTCCATGTATTTTTCGGTCTTCGTCATCTTTTGTGTGACTTTGATTGCCAATTCCGGAGCTTTAGAGGCCATCATTTAAGTGACCATGCCATTTGAGCCTTTTAATTTCAATGGTATTTGACGATATTGAAACTCACATCTGCCTTCTAATTTAATCGCGTCTTACTATTTCCAACAATGTCAACCCACAACTTCTTGACCAATAGTCTATTTCAATTGCTGTAAGTTTTTTCTCATTAGCTTTTGAAATTTTTCCAAACTTCATATGTGGCAATACTACTCTCTATAATAGGCAATCGTACCTACAATAGTCTTAAATAATCTTCTCTTAACATTTTTCGTCAGTTTGATTCCGTATTAAGGGATGCAATTTACTTACATTAAATCAACATTAAATATAGACCGAGAGTTTTTTTTTACTTCCTCATAACTATTTTGCTTCTGATATTATTTTTTGTTCCCCGGCAACGCATCGCCATGACATCGATCGTCGTCGTGTCTTCGCACTCGACCACCGCCGTCGATATGAATGGACGGAAGGATCACCACATCACCCCCGTAGACAGTGTTTAAATCGCAATCTCAACGATTTGGAAGAGAAATAGTAGTCTCTTCTTCTCAGGAGGAAGATAGTTTGCAGCGATCGATAGAGACGAGAGTTGGTTGAGTGTCGACCAGTAGCTTCGTGGTCTTGTGAACTTGTTCAACGTCCTAGAACGGTCCGGAATGTGTTGGAGATAGAGTTCCGCGTAATCCTTCTTATTGTAGAAAAGTATGCGAACAATTCGACAAGTCGGAGAAAAAAAGTATTTGGTGCCAAAATGTAGAGGTGGGGAAGAAGGGATGAAAGAAGTAATCTTGTTTTTGATGTTGAAAAGTGTAAGTATAATATCATTAGAGACGAATTCAGCAGAAGTATCCAAAAACATGTTCGGTAATCGTAGCGATTGACCGTATAGCAACTGAGCTAGAGTAGCTCTGAGGTCTAGTTTGAAAGCACATTGTAAACTTAATAAAATCAATAATAGTCTTTGGGATCACGAAGAATTTTACTTGTCAGTGCAACGTATGGCTTTCTTTAACGTGCTTTAACTTTAACTTAACGATGAAACCTTTCAATCATTCCATTAGAAGAGGGCCGCCCAGCGATCTGCTCCGAGGAGGAGCCGCTGTTTGCTTCCTGCTCTTTCTAGCAGCTCCATTGGCAGACGGAACAGATTTCGTCATCTTTTATCGATCGGCAGTTTGCGGCCCAATGGGTTGGTTTTTGGGGGTATTTTTCATTGCTTGGACTGAAAATGTCTCACTGCTCTGGGAAAGGATATTCCGACAGAAAAACAGTGAAATATTTTTGTAACATTTATTGGAAAATTGACTAGTTAAACCCATATTTTTGTGATTTGAAAATAGAAAAGCAATTTTCATTGAAGCATGGAAAGAAAAACTTCTATTTGCAGATAGCACCAGGTTTGCCAAATTTTTAGTTGCAAAAGAGTGCTCAAGCACATTAAGAAATTTAATTGCTGTGACATTGCACTTTATCGTGCTGCTGATTATGAAAAAGTATTCTATAGGTTACCGAAAAAATGTTATTAAATAAACTAATGATGGAAATACTGACAGTAAATGAGACTAAAATTAAAAAATCAAGCTAATTGTGAAATCAATTATTTTTCTTCTTGCATTTCACATTGTGATCTGTAATGCTACTTCTCATTCGAGTTTTACAATTTTTCAAAGAAAAAATACCGCCCACAATTGTACTTCGACCCAAACATACTACGTAACATTCGAGCAGCATTCATATGCAGTTTTGGAAAACGCTTTTCAGTGACGTTCTCATTCAATTCTAATAAATGTTTCTTTTTTTGAAATGTTTTTCTTAATTCAGTGTCACACTGCATACTAGTTATTTTTAATTGAAAATCACAAGGAAAAAAGCCTGTATCAAGAAAAAAGCTGTAGAAAATATTTTAAATTCTAATTGTTAATCAACTCAATCCTTAAATCGGATTTCAAATTTTGATGTTTCTGAAGGTTTGACTTTGAAGCTAATTTTGAGAAGAATGAGAGGTTCTTTCCCAAAAAGACTTGTTTTAAAATAAATAAAATTAAGCTATTTTATATTGTGTAATTTCACTGGTAAAACAATTTAGAAACATCAAACTATATCCAAAACGTACTTCTTGAGAAGCATTGTTTCTCATAGCACTGCAAACTTCATTACGTTCTTCTTAGAGTACTTGTCATATTCAGCAACATGATTAACCCTATAATGTCGTTGCAAATTAAACTTCTTGTGATTATGCACATTATTGCAAACTAAACATTTGGCATAGCTGCTGCCATCTGCAAAAATATGCTGCTCTTCTCATGCTTCATTCAAAATTGACGGTAAGAACACCTTGGTTAGCGAAGTACTCGAATCGACTTCCATGTTTCCGCGAGTGGAGTTTTCGGGACACTGTGACAGGGTTTATCGCAAGCCGCGGAACGCTGGGCCTCCGGTGACGTGCTCTCAGTAGCCAACTCGGCTCCGCGCTCCCGATTCGCTCTGCTTGAGCAGCCCTGCATTAGAAGATAGCTGATAAGCGGTTGTGTTATTCTTTTCAAACCGGAACTGTTTAGAGAGTGTATTAAATAGCTCTCATTTGAATTGCCGTCCTTGGTCAGATATAATGTGTGGCACCGGAGAATAAACCGGTATCTGCGTATAAGCCTTGATTATGTTTTTAGAAGTAAGTATTTACATCCTGCAAGAGATGAATTATAATCGTGAATATGATGCAACGGATATCGGTCGGGTATAGTGCGAGCATTTATCGCGCTGTAGTCTTCGCATGGCCTCCATTCAACATTTTTTCTTCACCACGTGGAAGGGACAGCTCCAAGGGCTATTACGAGTAGGACGGGTGATGCCGTCGCGTATCATTGCACAAAATTCCAATTTAGCAGCGTGGAATTTGATGCGTGGGATTTGAGGACCACTTAAGCACGGAGGATCAGGGTAGTACGGATAAAATGTACTCTATCATGTAATGCTTTATGACGAGAGGTTGCTGGAGGCCGAGAAATATCCGGAAATTCTGCCAACTCTTTTGATTTGGTATTTCCAATGAATTGGTCAATTTCTTAGCATTACTTTTTCCAAGCTGGATTCTTATTTGTTATAATTCCCTTTTTAATTTCCCTACTTATTTGACTGTACATATTTTTCCATCATGATGATGATCATCATCATCATCATTTAAGGCACTTATTCATTTACCTTAAGTATTTTCTTTCTCTCTTACTTTCTTTTCTAAAGAATTACTCCATCACATATCACTTATTTTCCCTTTATCACTTCCTGCAACTCCAAGGCTCTCATAAGCATCTTCATGGATACCTCCTTCTATTTCGTCGTAGAGAGATTGGATAGTTGTGTAATCTGTATTTGATAGCTTTTCACGGAGTCTGACTACATACATTTCTATATATCTATCTAAATGTCTGATATGTATATATAGAAAATTTATTGATGGGTCAGTCAGAAGATGAAGTTTATATTTCGGGATCTGTTTGCTGAAGGGTGTGTATTTAATATTTATTATAATAGTTTGTCATATGAACCGTTGAATATACAAGGTACTATTCCCATTAATGTTCAGTATATTTTAGTATAACAAGTATTATATTGTCTTAATTAATGTTTAAATGTAGTATTTACAGGAGAAATATTTCCTTCGTTTTAATGCTATATTTTAAATTTTGTTTCATACTTTATCATTATTAACTCCTTTTTTTGAAAACAAATTAGTTCTTCTCTTCAGGTAAAGAATATATTCAGTCCAATGGTGCAGAATCATTACCTTTTCACTCCTCGAGTTTTGACTGGATGGTGCCTTGGTCTCCAGCGTTACGAAATACCCACTCACGAGAAAAATACTGACGCTCTGCTGGAGGTAATGTTTATTCTTAATGCTTTTAAAACTGTGGCGACAGATTTATGTATTAAATAAATTATAATGTTAAGTTATTGCGTTTTATATCACAATATTTGTATTCTATCTGCATTAGGTGGTTGTATACGAAGCTCAACGCCTTTTTAGAGATAAATTAGTATCTGATGAACACAGAGATCAATTTGACATTATTGTAAATCAAGTAATGGATCAAGATTGGAGTAAGGATGGGGTAGTAGGTAAAGCAATGTGTGAGTATTTTCTTTTACTTGATGATATTTCACAGTTAGTGTAGGGTAAATTTACTATTAATTATTATTGCAGCTGCTTACTATGTGACTGCTGGAGCAAATACTCAGATCCCAGCGGGTGCACCTTTGCCACCAGTGGGGAAACCTTTGGGACATATGAAGACGGAAGACTGGACGCATATAGTGGAACGTGGCATCCAAATATTTGGTAAGTTCTCAGTATTTATTTAGATATTTGAAGTATTAATCATTCAATTACACTTTCTTAAAAATTATAATCATTTTAGAAACATTTTAAGACTGCAAATGATTTTTCAAATTAGAACATCGTAATTACTAGGAATTGTTGACGTGGATAAGATGTAAATATTTGCAAAGTCGTTTGGCAGCTGATTGAGTGAAGCAAAACTGAAATGTATTCGCGTGCTTGTCCAAGGAGAGGATTCAGAAAGTATTTCAAGAGAAGGTCAAGGGCAGTTTGGACACCATACCAAAAAAGTCTGGAGAAAATAAAATGTTTTTTTAAAATTTACCTTTGATTAAAAAAAACTACTATTCAAGGCCCATTAATGAATTAATTTAAGGATGACTCATATTCAGTGGGACGATAACTCACTGTCCGCGTTCCAAGAGTGCCAGTGCTCGCTTGGTAATGCTACATTAGTAGCACGTTTTACCTATGCATCATCCACTGCAGTAGCTGGTTCTCTTCAACAGAAACTACCAGACGACATGTGGCAACCTCTCGGTTTCTTCTCTAAGCAAAAAGTCTCGCCGACTTATTGTAAAGAGTATTATATATGGTTTTGGGGAATGGCCACAACTGTTGCAGTTGCCGGACATTGACTACGTTGTGGAAAATGGAAGGAAAAGAGGGATCGGCGAAGGGTCGCAATGATCGTGGGGGCGGTGGACGCGCGTGCATTTGGCTGGATGGGAGGGAGGCGACGAAGCTCCGTTGGGTGCAGACTGTGATCGCGAATCGGGCGACACGAACGTGGGGGCATTTTCGCGGAACGTCAAGTGAATCGTCAACGAACGAGCCGTGAGTCGACTGAAATCATTTCCGCAATTGGACTACGTTGATGGTGAACAGTTATGTGGGAGAACTAAGCGAGAGAGCAGTACACAACACTATGAGATGTGCTGTTGCGAGCGTTCCCCAAGTTATGGAAGTCTATCGCACGCGAGAGAAGGCGCGAGAAGGTGCTTGGCGAGCATGCGGATTGAACACCAGCAACGAGCAGCCAAGGCCTTTAGTAGAGTGCGGAAGCAGAACGTGGCAAAGGCGAGTCTTGCGAGCTCAAGCGAGGGGAGGAGAAGAGGATTCGATGGAAAAAGGGAAAGAATGTGTGCTGTGTGCTGTGAGAAACATTAATGGAAATTAATTTTTATTTTCATGAACATTATAGCATGTTGTAGAAAAAAGAATTAATGTGTATTAATGTAGTATTTTAAAACAATTGATTTTGAATGACACGAATATACTTTCACTGACTATAACTGTAAATTTCGTCTTTAATATATTTATTTGCATCACTATTACAAAGGAGAGTGAATAGTCTCACCAATTGTTTTGATGTACTTATTAAATACCAGTTGGTAAAATTGTTTATTTTTGAATAATTTTTAAGGCAAAAGTTAACGAGGAATTGCCGATGAACGATACGATAATCTGATTATACACTATGTTGGCAGAATTATTGAGTACATTAGATGCATACAATTTAGATGGTAGTATGTAGTAACAGTACTTCGCTTCGAAAGGTTCACTATTGATCAGGATACCCGGAGAATTTCCAGATGTTGGTAATTGAACTTGCACTTATTTTTCATGTGTTTGTGATCGGACATTTACCATACTTCTTAAACAATCTAACGTATCTTCTTATACAATTCGCTGCTTAACCAACGATACGTTCGGGTAATAGCTTTCACACTCTTCATAGATCCCATTTTCCCTGCGATTATCTCAAGCTCCCGTGAGCACAAAAACTTTGAGAGCATGTAGGGGTCCAAGATAATCTTTGTAGACAGTGAAATTTCCGATTAAGAAGTATCACAAAAGATAGATTCTTGACTTTTTGGGAGACGCCGCGTCATAGGCAAAGGTAGGCAAACTATTGACTCCGCCCGCCGAAGCAGGCGATTTCATCTTGAGGCGTTTGCTTCTGATTTGTAGGCAACCCATTGTACAGCGATGTTTGGCGGGAATACGAATCCTCTTCGGTGTGCTAACGTGACCAGCCGAACTCGAACGTATCAATCGACCACCAGTAAGGGACAAATGTATAACATCGTCATATAAAATGTCGCACCACATGTTCATTGGGGAAAAGGTGATCATTATTGACCCACCTAAATGCCTTGCAAGTTTCTAACATTTATTCTGAGACTTTCTGTGTATATAAGCTGCTGAGACGTAGAGTGGTGTAAGTCACTGAATTGGCGATTTCTACTCATTTCACGTTTGAATAGTCCTGGGTGCAATACGTTCTCAGGCAAAGTACCATGAGTCTAACTTTCGTAGTAGCCGCTTAGGAACAGCACTGCGCGGAGAGCCGAAACAGAATCGCCGAATGTGGGGCATAGTGTTCCCTGCTGAGATCCCATGCCATTGGTCTTTGTATGCGTTGACTGCTGATTGCTGAGGAGCGTGTCTTGTAAGCAAGAAATATTACTTGTAGAAAGTACATAGATAAAACATACGTGGGTAATTTGTAATGATTGTTGGCAGGTTGATGTTGCAGAACAAAAAGATGCTGTAGCAGATGATATTGACGAAGAAAAAGAGGAAAGAACAAAGTGATACGTTTTCATTTAATCCACAAAGTGTCGAGGAAACTTGAAATTCACTCTCTAATGTATTTTGACTATGACAGTTTTGCGGTTTTTGGCATAAAAGTATAATTTAATACTTGGTCAATAAAAAATGTTCCATATCTAGAATACATAAATGTTAATAAACTATTGTTTGCGTTATTTACTATCAATGTGATTTTTGATCAGATGAAACGCAAAATACGCAAAATTAAGCGAAAATGACTTATAGCGCTCTACCTCTCAGCAGTTCGTATATCGGTGTAGTACGTATGTGTGAATATACTACACGCCCAAATAGTTATATATTTTGTTCTTCGCGTTTACAGAATATTATATTTTTCTAGGAATATGCTCATGTAACATTTGGAATGTGATTTAGGACGAGAAGGGCAAACCTTGGACCTGCTGATCCTGCCCGAAGTTTTGGACTTGGTGGCTCGAGTGGAGCGCGTCCTCTCGGCGCCTTGTGGGTCTCTCCTTCTCGCTGGGAGGGCTGGAGTGGGGCGCAAGTCAGCCGTTCGCATCGCCTCGGCGCTTTTGGGAGCTGATCTAGTCACGCTCAAAATGGGACGAGGTTACAGTCTGAAACATTTTAAGAATGACCTGAAAAATGTAAGTGTTTTTTTTTCAAAAATCATTTCAAATTACGCATAAATGTGATGTAGTGTGTGATGGTTGCGAGTTCGTTTCTTTCATCACAAAGGCACTTTACATCTTCAATATTGGTAGTGGTAATGCCGAGCTAAGGCCGTTTAAGAAGAGTAAAAACGTTTTTGAATAGAAAAAATGAATTCCTAAACGTGTACTATTTAAATTTAAATATTTTGTCCTGGAAAAAGTTAATTATTTTAAAGTAATTAATGTGTCTTACTGTTAGTAGCTCACACCATTGCATGAATTGCTTCTCCACTTTTCATAATCTTAAAGTCGAGAGTGTTAGTGGGAAATATAGCAAAATATTAAAATAAAACGTTACAATTGAATATGCTTATTGATTTTAAACCTCACTGACAATTGATGATATAGTAGAGAACTTGATACTAATTTTGTTTGGTTGTAATAGAGACATAAAATATGATTTAAATATATTTTATTTCTTTAATCTTCACATGGTTCCACAGGGAGAGAAATGTGTATATCTTTGCGTCAATGCTTTCCTTCTACCTCTTGTTTTCCTTGATAATATTTATGATTACTTGAATCTGAATTTTTTAATAAGAAGGTACTCTGCTTGGTTTTACACTTTGTTCGTCTTAGAGCAACACATAACTATCTGCAAACTTTGATATCAATATCTATTCCAAAATGATTCGAAAGATTATTGCTTTTCTTTCAGAAGCTAGTATTTCATATTAAAGTAAATATTTTTACACATGTTTTAATTGATGATTTTATTCCAAAAAACAAAATAATTTGTTGGCAAACATGAACCCAAATAAATCGTTTGCGGGAAAGGGCGGGATAAAGTGAGGGCGAACAGAGAGATACTGTATCGATTTGTGATTTGAATGAATGTTAGCAGTATTTTTCGTATTTCTCTTGATTGTGAACTAACTGCTATACAACCATTGTTGTCGGAATGTTACCTAAACATAGATTATATAAGCGAATTTTCTTATGCTACTTGCTTAAAATGTTTAAGAGAAAATTGGGACCTGGACATTTTTATAAATAATTTCGTAGTGTAAAGTCTATGTTGCCGTCAAATAATAAAATGAGATTCGACCACGAGAGAAAATAAATTATTCCCCAACTTCTCTTGTTCTTGCCGTGGAAGTCACTGTCATGCTGGCTGAATGTGTATTAGACAAGTATCCCAGTAATACGATGTTCCGTATGCGACACTCAGTTATAGAACGCATAGAAGACATCAATTCAGTTATGGGCACTACACAGCCCTTACTTCCGAGGAAGAAATTATGCTTCATCTGAAATCGGTATTTATTTTACATGCTACAGATGTGAAAGATATTTTACAAGGATATTTAATCGTTTTGCTTTGCTTTGATTTTATTTAGATGATGCAACAAGCTGGTGTAGAAGGCCAGCAATTGTGTTTGCTATTAGAAGATCATCAGATGGTAGATACGACATTCCTTGACATGGTCAACAGCTTACTTTCTTCTGGAGAGGTTAGTGAATCTCCCTTTATTTTGAGATTTAATAAAAATAGGCCATTGAAAGTAAAAATAGATTACTGAAGTAAATATAAGTGGTGATTAGTTTCCAGTGAGATGTAAAACTCTTTTTCAAATTTTAGAATTTAATGTAGTTCAATGTCGAAGTACGAAAAGTAAACCATTAAATATTTACAAATGAATGTTAACAATAACAATATTTTAATATATTGTCTCTGCTTTATATTTTTTATATTAAATATTAATTTTAAATTGCTTTTATCTTTGTTTTAGGTTCCTGGTTTGTACAATCTGGAGGAATTAGAATCCACAGTTTCTCCTTTGAAGGATCTTGCTGCTCAAGAAGGCTTTGTGGGAAATCCTGTTTCTTTCTTTGTGAATAGTTAGTATTTACTTTTGTATTCAGCTCTGTGATTAATATGTCAGATTTACATATTCATCTTTGTTTCTTTAGGAGTACATAAAAATTTACATGTAGCCTTGATAATGGACTACACGAATACCCAATTCACAGCAACATGCGAAAGTAATCCAGCTCTGTATCGCCAGTGTTCAGTCTTGTGGCAGGCTGGTTGGAGTGCTGCTACCATGCAACGAGTACCACAAATGCTTCTAGCGAGGTGAAGATGAATTCAATTAATGTCCATCGTATAATTTTTTAAAGAAAAGCTATGATTTTTCATTCGCTTAAAAAGCAATAGAGGAGACTGGTGAACCTTTGAACTCTTTTAACATTTTATTTTTTATAGTCATAATACAATTTCTTCCACTTTATCAATGTGTACATGTAGATTCAAGCATGGCGGACGTAATTAACAATTTTCAATCCAAAATAAGAAATTTTAATTAACAAAAATATAAAAAATAATTTACATTTTAATAATTTGTAATGAGGTACCTTTGAATAAGTTTGGCTACAAATTCTACACATTTTCATGTGTTTCATGTGCGTGGATACAAATAACATTGTTTACATTGCCTAATTTTGTAATGTTTACAATTATATATACTTGAACTCGCTGAACTGAAAACCGAATGTTTTTATTGCCTGTGTCCTTTCGAAGGTTTGCGGCAGGGGTAGTTTTAAAATGACATTATATTTTTCGACACCTTTTAGATTTCTTTTTTTGTAAAAGTTGGTTTCTAGAACCCTTTCGACATATCTAAACTTGATCCGATAAGAATCTAAATTTTCTTCTTCAGCACAACCTACATAATAAATATGGCTTTGAAGGGACGTGAAAATCACGCAATTTTCTATCGCTACGCTGTCGCCCACTTCTCCAGCCTGAGAGTCTGGGTTTCACCTTTCGGATGGGGGATATCATTGCCGTTGCCCTGGGTATCGCATGATACTCTTACATTTTATTTGTTGCAGACTTGCGCCTTTTATTCCTTTGTTTTCATGTTTTCAACGAACATGAGACATGCAAAATTCGAGAACAAAATTTAGTCAAAAAATCTGGAGCTATTTTTGAGAAAATTTAAACAATATTTTTGAAGCTTCATATTAGGTACCTTCAAAAATCAAGATATCCTTTTGAAATTCCCAAAGCCTTAAGTTTGTTCACATCAATCGGAGAATATCAATTTTGGAGAAAATCGGCTTAAGGAGTTAGTGTTGACTACAGAGGGACGATCTGGCGGAATGACGGGCTGACGGACTGACGGACAGACAGACAGACAGACAGACAGACATCTTGCCATTAATCGATTTTTCGGTATCAAGGACCCACAAAACGTGGACTACACCACATGTTAGAGGAAGTCATTTATTATAGATAGAAGCAAAATGTATCCGCTTTTACGTTACCAGGGCCGGACAATAAGCATTTTGTTGCCGAAAATTCTCCGTTTTCCAGATCACGATTACAATACTTTCTCTTTTTATGAAATAAGTGCGAGAAAGTAAAACAACGTAAGGCTGTGGCGGTGCCACCGCACACTGCCGCTCGGAGACTGTGAACTGATATTGCCGTCCGTTGATGTCCGTCTGCAGGCTGTTAGCGATTCCGCTGTGCCAAACACTTGCAAACATTTACCCACGCTTGCAGGAAATCAGAAATGTTCAAAGCTGTCCCAGTCTGCCCTATAATTTTCGAGAGTTTAAGTCAAAACTTGAAATTGTAAATGTGTGTCGTTGTGTTGAAGGGAGGTGGAGGAGGAGGAGGTGGGAGCGGGGTCGGGGTCGGGGCGGGCGCGGGGCCGAGGGCGGCGGCGCCGCTCGTCGGCCAGCGAGGCGCTGGTGCAGGGCTTCCAGGCCATCCACGCGCAGGCGCCGCGCGCGCTCGGCACCCCGCGCCGCTACGTCGCCTTCATCCACATGTACCAGCGCCTCTACAGCGCCAAGAAGGAACACATCATGCAGCGCTGCCAGCGCCTGCAGGTAGCTACTACATGCAGTTGCTGGATGCAAAGTTAATGCGTACCGCCGAGGTTGATTACTCTCCTAGCTTGAAATAAAAAAAGATAGCTTGAAAAACGAATAATCTGAATTTTAACCGGGAGAGATGGCTCAGGGCAGCAACTGATGTCAATGCAGTCCCTCGGACCGAGAGATGCTAGGTTGGAGCTCCGACGGTGGCAGAATTTCGACACTAGCTTTTCAGCTAGGTCGAATTCAGTCGCTGTTTGGAGGATATTCTAGCGGCCGGCTGCTCTGATCGGTAGTTTTCCGTGGTTTCTCCGATCAACACCAGGCGAATGCCGGAGCAGTACCCTAACAAACGGGCCACGGACCGCGCGCAATCTTACCTTCTCATTCCTTGTCCTATCCTACTTACACGCACTACCCTACCACACATGCCGAGAGAACGGTAGGGAGCTTGTCCCGTCTGGAGCGGTGCCCCGCTGGAGGGAGATACCTGATTGTCGAAAAACCCGCTAGTCGACGGTAGGTCGGCACCGGATCTCGCCATCCAGCGGGGGAAGGACACCGCCACCTCCCGACAAAAATGTGCACTACACTTACGGGACCAATGGCCCTAGTAGTTGACGCGATCGGAATCACTAACAATCAATCGAAATTTTACCGAAGAAGAATGATTATGTTTCTATAATAACCGTAGAAACAAATAAATCAGGGACAACCCCCTCCCTTTGAATTGAGTTCTGGCATGTGGGAAGTGATCGCGCGCGCGTGTGTGTGTGTGTGTGTGTGTGTGTGTGTTTAGGCGGGCGTGTCGAAGCTGACGGAGGCGCGCGAGGTGGTGGCGGCGCTGAAGGCGGAGGCGGCGGAGCAGGAGACGCTGCTGGCGGAGAAGCAGGAGAAGGCGAACGCGGCGCTGCAGATGATCACCGACACCATGCGCGACGCCAACTCGCACAAGATGGAGATGGAGACGCTCAAGGAGCAGACGGAGCGCGAGAACCAGCAGATCGTCCAGCGGTGAGACCTCCTTCCTTCAAGTCCTGGGTTTTTGAAACTATCTTGCTTTTCTTTGAACTTTTGATTTATTTATGCTTTTAGAAAGCAAATAATTAAACTTTTTTTTCTATTTGTGAATTGGCAAAAATGTAGGATGTTACTGCAAACATCATAACTCTACAACAAATTGATATATTTTCATATTTTTTAACTAATCACAATTGAATACTCTAATTAATGTACAAGAATGGTAAAGGTACTGGGAAAACTAAACAGTCAGCATTTCATTATTTGAAAAAAAAAATGCTGTAGAATTTATTCTGGACATTTCAGTTCGTAAAACTGAAATTTTTAGTGATACATTAGCTATTCTAGTTCATTCACCAGGCAAATCATAGGTTACATGCCGCAAAAATAATTATATTATTATCTTCAATAGTTTATGATTTATGATGTTTCACATGCATGAACGTGGTGAAAATTCCCAATTCGGAAAAACGTGTCTGAAACCGCGTTCACAGTTGATACTCCCTTCGATTTTTTTCTAAAGAAACTAAGAAATGTATCAAGAAACTGATTAAAGCATTAAAAGAGAGAAAAAAATGGAGCATACGACCCAATAAAAATTAAAAATTACTTCCTCTAGCACGTTGTGTGTTTAGTCTTTGGAAGTGTCGACTTGCAGAAGTGTATTTGTGTGTGTAGTAAGGCGGCGATCGACGAGGAGCTGGCGGAGGTGGAGCCGCTGATCCAGGAGGCGAGCGCCGCCGTGGGCAACATCAAGACGGAGGCGCTGTCCGAGATCCGGTCGCTGCGCGCGCCGCCCGACGTCATCCGCGACATCCTGGAGGGCGTGCTGCGCCTCATGGGCATCCAGGACACCTCCTGGAACAGCATGAAGACCTTCCTGGCCAAGCGCGGCGTCAAGGAGGACATCAGGTCTCCGCCCTCCCTCCCAGCCCTGATAGCATAGATCACGCAAATACTGCAACACGTCTATGAGAAGGGATGGACGAAATTACATGCTTTAAAGTTGCTCATTCCCTTTTTTAAAAGTATATATGTCCGCTAATCAGAGCACAATACCAACGACTAAAGAATCGGATAGATTTGCAATGTCTGCAGTTTTCATGCGGTCAGCTGCCCTTTTACATCTTCAATGCCCTTTTAGTTTCCTGGAAAGTGGCATCCATTCTAAACAATCCTGGTATAAACTGTACTGTTATTTCTATGCAAATCTAATGGTGCCACAATAACACTTTCTTTCTCGCCTCACTCACAGTTACGTAAAATTATAATGCCGCAATTTCTGTCCATATTAATACATCTGCCCATAACAGCTATCATGTGTCAAATTCATTACCAATCGTACCGGTACAGATGACTGAGGGTATTAACTGATGTCACTGCCGTCCCTCTGACCGGGACGTCCTGGGTTCGAGCCCCGACAGCGGCAAGCTTTTCGACACTAGTTTATCAGCTAGGTCAAACTCGGTCGCTGTCTGGAGGAGAATTCTAGTGGCCGTCTGCTCTGATCGGCTGTTTTCCGTGGTTTCTCCGATCAACAGCAGACGAATGCCGGGGCAGTACCCTAACAAACGGGCCACGGCCTTCCTCTTCCTTGTCATATCCTCTCCCCTTACACACACACATTTACACTAAGATGCGCTACACTACCAGATATTCCGGGAGACCGGTCGGGAGCTTAGAGCTTATCCTGGCTCGGGCGGTGCCCCGCTGGTGGGAGATATCTGGTTGGGGAACCCCCCGCTAACCGTCGGTAGGCCGACGCCGGATCTTGTCATCCAGCGGTGTAAGAACACCGCCACCCATAGAGAAAAAAATGCACTACACTTATGAGACTAATGACCCTAGTAGTTGACGAGCCCGCACTTAACCAATCCACGAATCCTTCCGCGGCAGCGCCGTGGGTTTGCAGCGAGGGTCGTTGCGTGCGCAGGTCGTTCGACGCGCGTCGCATCGGCGCCGAGAGCCGCGCGGCGGTGGAGCGGCTGCTGCGCGAGCGCGGGGACTCGTTCGAGGCGCGCGTGGCCCGGCGCGCGTCGCAGGCCGCCGCGCCCCTCGCCCAGTGGGTCACCGCCAACGTGCGCTACTCGCGCGTGCTCGAGAAGATCCGGCCGCTGGAGCGCGAGCAGCAGCGCCTGCAGCACAGCCTCAGCGCCACGCAGGACCAGGTGCCGCACCCTTCGCTGCGCTTTTATCTCTTTCGTGGCCTTTTAGTTTTCAGGAAAGTCGCATCCATTCAATGCAATCCTCGTATAAACTGGAAACTAGTACTTCTATGCAAATCGAGTGGTGCGACAAGAACACTTTCTTTCTCGCCTCACTCACGGTTACGTAAAATTATAATGCTGCAATTTCCGTCCATTTTAACACATTTCAGCCATCAGTTTTCAAACTCATTACCAATTGTAGTGCTAGAGATGGCTCAGGGCACGCGTGCCGGGCAGGGCCCCGCTGGTGGGGGAAAACCCCGTCAGCCGACGCGTAGGTCGGCGCCGGATCTTCCTAGCGGAAGATAATCGCCACCTCTCGTTATAACCATGCACTACACTTACGAGAATAGTGACCTTAGCAGTTGACGCGCCCGGAAACACTAATCAATCAAATAATGTCATGTACAGTCATATTCCGTGTTCTGATCCATAGCAGATTTCTAAACATTTACGAAATCACTTCAAAATTCCTTTTACTATTTCCATATTTTTGCTATAAACATACTTAGAAATGTTATGAGTGTTATTACTGCCGAGGCCAAAAGTTAAAAATCGAGGCGTAGCGTAGCGGAGGCGAGATTTTTAATTTGGATGTCACCACAAAAGCTTACGAATTATACGAAAATTTACGACATTACTGCGATAAGATAAATATATATTGTCATTGAAACGTTCAAAATGCATTTTTTTAGAAAATCATATCCAAAATAAATTCCATTTTTTAGTTCTATAGCTCAGAAAATATTTATTGAATATGTTATTTTCAATTAAAAACTTTTAATTATTTTTTGCAATGTTAATAAAATTCTAAAGACAGATAAAAATGTTTGCACTTTACCGAATTTAATTTTCGTTCAGCCAACTTTCTACTCTATTAATTCTGTATTAAAATGTGTTATAAATGGTGTTTGAATATAATTTTAATGTGTAGCTTTTTCTGACACTTTGTAATATGTAATTCACACTCTCAGTAAACTCTCCTACAAATATGCAAACATTATTTGAAAACCGACATTTAACTAATTTCTAGATTTTTTAATCACGCACAATAATGATGAAAAACACATTAATAATTTTCCGCTAAGAACAGAATAGTTTCTCGAACGAGCTAACCCTATCTTTTTTAACATCAAAAGAAAATAATAGTTTTGGCTAAAATTGAAGTTGCCAAAACATTTGTCGATAACTTCATGTAACCATCTATTGTCGTGATTACCAGTAAATTGCCTGTAGTTTACGAGAATGGTATGTAAACGCTCACGTTGGTCATTACATACTTATTAAAGACTTATACGATTAAATGCAAGTACAATGCTAATATCATTTAGTACCATTTAATTTTTATTGTTCTAAGCATGGCTGAACTAAATTTATTTTAAAAATCCAGAACACCACTGACACACACATTCCCATGCTGGTCAGGTGCGCCAACTGAGCACAGGGCTGACCGATGTGGACCGCGCTGTAGCCGAATTGAAGTCGCAGCTGAACTCGTCGACGAAAGAGGCCGCGGAGATCGAGATCCGTCTGGCGAGTGCAAAAGAGACCATCTCTGCAGCTGAGGAGCTCGTGTCCAAGTTAGACGGCGAATATCGGCGGTGGAAAGCGCAGCTGGCAGAGCTCTCGCAGGTACGTACGCCAACTCCCACCTCCCACATCCAAACTCCCCCTCCCACCTCCCAGTTCCCTGGTCCAACCTCCCTCCCACTTCCACCTTCCACCCCACACTTCCCAACTTCAATTCCAAACTCCCAACCCCCCCCCCCCGCATTGATATGAGGGGGCATTCAATAATTAAAGAGACAAATTGATCTGAAGAAATAAAGATTTATTTTTGCAAAACAAGGCTTTTCCTACTTTTCAATATAATTCTCACCAACATTTATGCACTTGTCCCAGTGGGCAACCAGCTTTTTTATACCCGCTGCAAAGAACTTTTTATCTTGGTGTTTGAATCAATTTACCACAAATTTTTTGACATCCTCATTATCTGGAACTTCTTCCCAAGTAACGCCTTCAGTGGAGCACCAAAATGGAAATCAGATGGTGCTAAATCCGGGCTGTGAGGGGGATGAGGCAGTACCTCCCAATCCCTTTTGGCGATGTTTTGTTGAGCAGCCTGTGGACGTGCGTTGTCTTCCTGGAGAATCACATCTCTCCCCTGAGAACCACGACGTCTCTCTCTTATAGCTGGCTTCACCTTGTTCAAAAGCATATCTGAGTAGTATTGGCTATTTATTGTATGCTGTTCTTTGATATAATCACAAGAAACGCCCCTGCAGCGTCCCAAAACAACGTCAACAGGACTTTTCCTGCCGATGCGGCGAGAACGATGTTCGCCAGTCACTGAGTCTCGACCACTTTTGAACTGTTATACCCACTTGTAAAAATTCCCGCGGTTCATACAACTTTCATCGTACTTTTTAGTCATTCTAGAGTCATATTAGTTTGTTTTTAACCTCCATAAAGTAAAAGAAGAATCACAAAAGGTCGTTAAACCAATGTGGAGTTTTCAAGTGTTCTCCACATCTTTCAACTTAATTTTGAAGAAATGAATACAACAATGATGACCCTCCAGGTGATCAGCGCTCATTCCCGTGATGCCAACTTGAAGTCCTAAAATTACCAAACTTGTCCTACCAATTTTTTTTTCTCCATACCAATTTGTCTCTTTTGTTTGGTAATTATTGAATGACCTACGTACGTCTGGGTAGGTAATTGTAAGAAACTAGTGGTGCTTGAAGATCACAAACTTTCTCGCATTCTTTGCAAGTGTTTGAAAAGCGTTTTGGGAGGAGGTTGTTGAAGCGCTGTATGGTCGTGTGGCGCAGGCGCGGCGGCGGCTGCCCACGCACGCGCTGCTGGCGGCCGCCTTCTTGGCCTACCTGTCGGCGGCGCCCGAGGACGAGCGCGCGGCGCGCCTGCGGGACTGGCGGCGCCTCCTCGACCACGCCCCCGCCGCCTCCGCCGCTCCCGCTCCCGCCCCCGACCACGCCCACAGCGACGACGACGACGACGACCACAGCGGCGACGACCACGCCCCCGCCCACGACGACGGCGGCGGCGACGACTTCTCGCTGACGCGCTTCCTGGGCTCGGAGCAGCAGCTGCTGCAGTGGCAGGCCGAGGGGCTGCCCTCGGACCAGCTGTCGCTGCAGAACGCCCTCATCATCCTCAAGGTGCGAGACGCTTGCATTTCTGCCATCTGCCACAATGCCAATCAACATTCTTATTCAGCATTACTTGAATATGTCTATACTTGGGTTTTTCTAACGTGGGATCTGAGGGTAGTATCTCCAAGATGGAATACGGCACGGCTTTTTGTGGCTTTCTCGGTCCTGCGATGTCGCATGATCGCGATCGTATGAAGCAGTGCAAAGTATTTTGGCATTATTTGCTTTCGAAATTCTGGGTTGCGGTTCTCGTATTTACAAACAAGTAGTTTGGACTCTTGATATGCAGAATTGAATTCCGTCCTTGACACGGATATGTTCGAACTCAACTGATATTGCTTTGCACCGAAACCTTTTATAACCTCCATTAATCCAAAGAATTCTTGAGATGTACAAATAATGGGAAAATACCCTAGAACATCGTAATAAACATAGACAATATTGATAATCACAGGTAAGTTATCTATTTTTCCCCGTAGCATCTTCGTAGTTCACGAATATGGGGAAGATATTTCTGTTTGCTGGCTAATAAATGCTTTCCTTGTGTTTTTTCGAACAGATTTCGTGCCTGGAAGCAGGGGTGAGTGTACCGGCAATTTGTGAGGGAATTATGGTTGATTTTGTTTATCACGACTTTTCGCTGTATATAAACAGCCGGCGTGAACAATCCACACGTATTACCTCTTCTTGTTGCACATTTAGTGTTTCGTCTCTTCACTTTTACCCAGCTCGTTTTAAATTTCCCCTTTCACACTACTATCAAATCTCTTTAATGGAAATCTAAAATGGATGTGTAGAATGGATGAATCTCTAAAATGGATGTGTAAGTGTGTATGTTCCAGCAAAACTCATTAATACCTGGAGCACTCAAACCTAGTACACATGTTACTTGAAATCTGAAAACAATACCAGGGGGTAAGATACTCCAAATGTTGGGGATGGGATAGGCAATCTCCTGTGTAGCATGTGCGAGGAGAGCAAGAGAGGGCGCAGCCGGAGGGGTAGGACCAATCGGGGCGGGCGGAACGCGCTGAATGGGCGGAGTTGTTAAATAGATATTGTGATAAAGAAATCCTCGGCGAACGACGAGTAGATATTATCTTAAGATATAAACGTAGGACTACACCATTCCATATTTTCTCGCATTATTTCAAACTTTTGCAGTTTTCGAAAATTCAGGGAGTTCAGTGAAAACGAGATCTGCACTATTCTTTTAAAGGTACCTGGTTATATCCGTGAAAAACATTTTTTTTTAACTTTGAAAAGTTTTTGGGATTTTTTAAAAAAATTGCATTAACTTCAAACAGAAATTATGCGAAAACTATTCATATTTTCGAAAAATCGCACATGACTTTATTTCAAGATTGCCTTACAATTGATTTTATTGTATTCAATGTTGAAGATGAGGACAATTCTGATACATCGTTGAATGTTAACGCTGTATTCTGGTAGGCAAAATTACAATTCTGGTACTTAAATATCGGGAAAACGCGAAAAAGGAAAAAAATAGAGTATCTATTTAAAATGATACATTTTGTAGATGAAAACTAGTACCTCTACATGGATTACGTGTTTTTGCAAGCAAAATTTCCATGATTTCAGGCCCAAAAATTTGAAAATCGATGATAATTTTTTTGCGAATTGAATTTTATTATTTTACTTTTTTTTAGCTTTTAGCGTATCTTTTGTTTCTAAAGTAAAAGAATCGATTCAGGAACTCTTCAGAGACATTAAAAGTAGCGATTTTTAGCTAAAAGTATCGAATACCAATTTAAAATGATAGAAAAACTTAGCTTGAAACCAACTTTGAAACTTAGTCTTCTAAAAACTACTTAGCCCAAAATGGTTATTTTCACTTCCATGCTTCTGATTGTAAAAAAAATTGAAAAGATGTAGTTTTGCTCATTTTTTTCGCTGAATGTAAACAGTATTCTACAGTTTTAATAAATTTAGAGGTAACCGGCAAAATTCTGATTCAGCATGGAATGGCCCTATTGCAATTTAACCGCAGAAAGTTTAAAGAATTCCTAAAAGACGGGCAGACAGACTCCACAATATTTGAGCACTTTTGCGAAAGCCTCGTCATTTGTAATAACTTTCGTCTTTGCATCGAGGTGAAGGAATGGAAACAACCCTAATCGTGACCCGAAACATCACATGATCTGCAACGACAGCGAAAAGGGTACGAGTAGTTAAAGACATATTGATCACTAAAGTATAAACACTGTGTTCCGACAGCGTAATAAAAAAAATCGTTTTTGTAGAAAGGCGACGTATGTCTGCAACGAACTCTATTCTTAGTACATTGAATACACTACGTAGGTACTTTCATACTACAAAATACACTCTCAAAATGTGTGATGTTTTCGTGACACCGAACAAGGTTTTCTTTAATAGATTTGCATTTTTTCTGCACCATTAAGAGACACCACGTTATCAAATGTATATTGAAACTATGCTTATGTGGATCCACTCTTAGTAGATGCCGCTCCCCACCCCTTGCACGCCATGTCCTCTTGCGCAGAGCTGCCTGCGTCCGCTGCTGGTGGACCCGTCGTCGCTGGCGTCCGAGTGGCTGAAGCGCCACCTGCAGCACCTGCAGCTGGAGGTGGTGTCGCAGCACAGCGAGCGCTTCCCCACGGCGCTGGAGCTGGCCATCCGCTTCGGCAAGGCGCTCATCGTGCAGGAGGTGGACGCCATCGACCCCATCCTCTTCCCGGTGCTGCGCGGGGACTTCATCACGCAAGGTCACTCCCTTTAGTATTCGGGTCTTTTCATTATATAATACGCGAACCCTGAATCTGCCCATTGCTCAGCCCACACATGAACTGCGTTATTGGAATTTTTTAAGTTGCCCACGCATTGACACCCTAATGTACCAGCTGCCATTACTGGATTTGATTGGGACGGAATTTGGAACGAAAGATTTATTATTGCCGTCAATTTAACGCTGAAACAAACGTTATCATCGTGTATAACTTGGAAACGTTGCATTATAAGCCCTCCAATGCGGATTTCGGTTTCGCGTACGAAACCATGAGTTATGTTGTGTTTCTTAGTACGTAATCCACCAACGGACACAAAATTTGATCTTTTATTCAGTATGGTAGCCTTTTTTCCCGCGCCCGGGGGCAAATAACTTTTCGCCGCCCCCTCTTCTCCAAGTTAAGTGATTGCAATTTGTTTGCTTTGCTAGTTTTTTACTTTATCGTAAATCGTTTATAAGGAATAATATGTGAAGACAGTTCAATGTCCCTCGTACATTGAAGAATCAAGTTTGCGCCGTTTGACCTGCCTGCCCAAGAAGACGTCAGGCGCGGTCTTGGCCCTAATTACTCGTACAAGATATCGAAATTGTATTTGACGCCCAACGTGGGGTTCGAACTCATAACCTTCAGACTAAAAGTCTCATCCTGTACCGGCTGAGATTCAACCTTCCTTCCGTTCAAGATGAAATGTACCTTCTTGATTCAATCGTGGCGATTGTCTAAGCCCTGCCTGGAGAGTGACGCTAGTTAACCAAGAAGCGGTTACCCCTCACTTCCCCCTTCGCCATCTAGGTAAAAGTGAGAGGTGTTCAGTCGGCGAGTAGAGTTTCCTGGTGCCCAACGGCGTGAAGTGCGATAAAGTGGTGACGTTGACGACAGAGGACTGAACTTTGGATATTGGGCGATTCTTGGTGGAAGTGGTGACGGCTGATACGGAGTTGGGACATAGCCTATGGCTACGACTAGTCTTTTATTTATGGTGTTTCTCCTGGATATCTTGACTTTAGCATTATATTGGATACGGTGGTGTGTAATTGTAAATTGTGCATGCAGCAAAAGAACTTGTACGTAGTGAATCCTGCAAATCAAAACTGAAATTGATCACTATATTGTCCCGATGCGACTAATTGTAATCTATTCTAAAGAATCGTATCTCATAAATTATAGTTTTTGGGCGGGAAAAACCCAACATCTCGCGGAGCAAAGGGTCAAGCTCTTTTAACTACCGTAAACGTATGTCATTGTGATAGAGAGTAATGCCTCATTGTGTGGGAAAAGTATATTGCAAATTTGTGAGGTTGGTTAGAAGAGACACATATGGAATATGAATTTGGGATGAGGAACCATGGAAAACTTTGGCACGTATTAATCTGTAAAGTATGCAGAGTTTTCAGTTATGTTTTATCGACCGTCTTCTGCCAAAGGCAAGATTTATAACCATCTGAAAATACTGGTAAAAGACGCTTTACTGTATTCCAAATTCAACATAAAGGGTGCTCGGCACTAGCTAAAGATGCGTGATGGTTTACTTTAGGATACTGCTTTCACATTCGAAAGGAACTGTTCAGAGAATCGAGCGATCAGTCCAGCCAGACTAGAGTTCACAGCCCAACGGTGGTCGACTTGGAACCAACTACTTTAGCTGTCACGGTTGGATTTCGAACATGGGCCCCTTGGTTTGACGCAATTACAGCCAGCATTTTCCTGTCGTCACATTCACTACCAGTACTTTGCTTATATTTTCGTAGTAATCTATTCCTTTGCATTTTATTTCTTCGTGAGTTGTGTGCTTTTTCTATTGGTTCATGTTAAAGTTATTTCCCGACCAATAATTGAATAATTAATGTTTCCGCGCTCGTCAACTACCACGGTCATTAGTCCCGTTAGTGCAGTGAATGTTATCCTGGGAGGTGGCGATGATTTCTTCTTGACTGAATGATGAGTTCCGGCGCGGATTTTCACGTCGGTTTGCAGGGGATTCTTCAACCAGGTATCTCCCCCTGCGAGGCACAACCCCAGCCGGAACAAGCTATAAGCCTCCTACTGGTCTCCCGCCATGTATAGTGGTCTCCCGCCACGTAATGCATGTAAATGTGTGTGTGTGTGCGTGTGCGTGTGTGTTGGTGTAATGCATGTAAGTGCGTGTAATGGGAAAGGATAGGACAAGAAAGAGGAAGAAAAGATCGCGCGCGGTCCATCGTCTGTTTCTTAAGAGTACTGCTCCGGCATTGCCCTAATATTGATCGGAGAAATTACGAAAAACTATCGATCGTAGCAGCCGACCCCTGAAGATGATCTAGCGATATAACGAGTGTCGGGACGGGAACTCTAGGACTTGTCGATCATAGTTGCTGTAGAGATAGCGGTAATGCTCGCTCTGAGCTAAACTCAGTCGGTAAACGCCCACAGGGTAATAATGAAAAAAATGTCCCATAAAAATATACGAAAAATTATAACAACGTCATATCAGTCTTTTCACATGGTGAGATGTAAAAGTGGTGTCAAAAACCGATTGTTTAATAAAATGGCTCGGCTCTGTGTTTTCATTCCTATTGCATCAGCTACAATTTGGGAAGGTCTTGTTTTTTCTACAAATTCATCGTAGTTGTATTCATTAGTCCAATTGAATCACTTATCGGTCTAGCTGGATTTCTATTACGAAGTTTACCATTAACTTTACCCTTTTCAGGTCCCCGAAAAGTGGTTCAACTGGGAGACAAACTAATTGATTACAATGACGGTTTTCAACTGTTCATAACTACACGTAATCCAGAACCCGGTCTCTCTCCTGATTCAGCTGCAATTGTCACTTGCGTCAACTTCACAACCACGTGGGCAGGCCTCACTGGTCAGGTAGGTGGCGATGTTCACAACGGTGAAATGGAAAGAGAAAATATTAAGATTTCGAGCGATTCATCGAATACGAGTATTCCTAATAAAAAACCGTAAGCAGATTCAAGAAATTTTCAAATTAAATGATTTTGTACTACTTTCTTATCCTGACATCTCTTCTTTAATAGTATAATATAAAGAATATTTCAGCGAATGAATTGCTATATAATATAGATTTAAACTTTATTTTTACTTTCTAGTAAAGCAGAAACAAAAGTTAAGATGAAAAAAAAAACGTTCTCGAAATTTTGTTGGAAAATGTCGTTTTGAGATCCCTTAAACCAAAAAATTATTTTTAAAACAGGCCTGTCAGTGTGAGTATAACTTTAGTATGTAAGCCATGTCTTTTTCTGAAATAACTATTGTCCGTTCGATTTGACTCACCTTGAGGCCCTAAGAATTTGATGGGGGATCTAATTTTTTGGAAGCACTTTGTACAGAATGTCTCAGAATAAATGCTAAAAGCTTCAAAGGCTGTGTTGTTTGATAACGTCACGTTTTGTGGACGATATGACGTGGGAATTTTATATTACGAAGTTCCGCGTGATATGCCCCTGATTGAAGGCAATTCGTCTTGCATTGGTGTTTGGCGGTGTAGCCTCAGAACATTATCTGAGTAACATCGTTTTATGAAATTTCTCACCACATATTAATAGCCAAGAAGTGTTAATGAAGCCCCCAGGAAATTGTGATGTTTTTTTCAAAATGGCTGCGAACTGCTGTAAATTATTAGTTCGATTGGAGCGAAGTGTTTTTATCCGCTTTTGTATTACTTTGTGCTAAATTATCTGCTTTTCATTAATACCACTGAATTTTGAGACTTGCCGAAGTTCAGTTTCACCTTTCTTAAACCTTGTGGCAGGAATTGTAGTTTTTTCCACAGAAAAAACTCTTAATGCAGGGCCCTGGTAAAAATAAAGTGTATAGATTTTGTTTCGACATGTAAATTACTCCCTCTAACACACCGTGTAGTAATCCCAAGCTTTGTCGATCCTTGTTCCCAAAAAATCGATTGTGGACAAAACGCTTGTCCGTTCGTCATTTTGTGCATAACGCTAACATTTAAATCGTTCGAACAAAATTTGTTGATAAACGTTGGAGTGTGTAGCGTGCTCATGCTATTTGTATGTAACTCCCCTTGCTATGATGTTCTTTGGTGCGCGGCAGCTGCTGGCGGCGGCGCTGCGGCAGGAGCGGCCCGAGTTGGAGGAGCGGCGGCGGCAGCTGCTGCAGCGCGAGGACGAGCTGCGCATGCGCCTCGACGCGCTGCAGGAGGCGCTGCTGCAGGAACTGGCCGGCGCGCAGGTCAGCCCCCTCACAGTTCATTCCTTTTCATCACTAACACATTATTACAAGGTTCCCGTGGAAATTTCCGACTTCCTAGATATCTAACAAAGGTACAGTCACCTCGCTCATGACCAGAGACTGCATGGTTTTCTTTGAATATCTGCGCGCATTGAAAACGAGCTTCATCGGCGCATGCTACGTGATGGGCAGGGCGACATCCTGGCGAACGCGGAGCTGCAGGTGTCGAGGAACGACGCCAAGGCGAGCGGCGCGTAGAGACAATGTGGGTCTAATGAGAGTGTTCGTGTTGGGCAGGGCGACATCCTGGCGAACGCGGAGCTGCTGGCGTCGCTGAACCGTGCCAAGGCGAGCGGCGCGGAGGTGGCGGCCGCGCTGCGCGAGTCGGGGGCGCTGCGCGCCGAGGCCGCCGCCGAGTGCGACGCCTTCCAGCCGCTGGCGGAGTTCGGCGCCACGCTCTACTTCGCGCTGGCCGCGCTGGCGCAGCTGGGCGCCGCCTACCGCTTCTCCGTGGCCGCCTTCGCGCGCCTCTTCCAGCGCGCGCTCGCCGCGGTCAGTCTGCTCATCAACCATTTGGAGCGTCCAAAATCAATTACGAGAATTGTACAAAGTGGTTCAACTGTTTTACCATTTACTTTCTCGCCCTTAAGAAGGAACTTATGTGCTTAAGAAGGAACGTGCCCCCGAAAACGGAGAATGTTCGCCCGAAAAACTCTTCTTGGCGGGCCGTGGAAACGAAAAAGTGGATAAATCCAGTTTCTAAATATATAAAAATATCCTCTAACATGTTATATAGCCAGCATCCATATTTTGTTGATTGTTGATACCGAAAAATTGATTGACGTCAAAGCGTCTATCTGTCAGTCTGTCCGTCTGTGGTCAACGGCTATCACCTAAACCGTTTACCCGAGTTTTTTCAAAATTGAGATTCCCCAATCGTTCTGACAGATGTCGCGGTTCCTGGAATTTGAAACCGATATTTTAATTTTTGGGGGTACGATATATGAGGTTTCTCGTACATTTTCAAAATATTAAAAATAATGGCTCCAAATTTTAATTTTTGTTGTTGAATAGGGCAAATGTTTAAACGAATGATGCGGGTTTAATTTTCGTAAAAGTACCCAATTTCTGCTTGAAATTAATGAAAGGTTTACCACCAACTACGAGCCACGAGAAAAATTGAACGAATGATATGAAAAATAATTAATTTAATTTTAATTTCCTATTAAAAATGTCAATATGAATTCTATTTTTACTTTCTCGCACATTTACTTTTTACTCAATGTGTATTCTCAATGTGTATTGTGTATTTCGTTTTAAGCAATCCGCAAAGCTTAATTGAATTTTCCGCAACAATGCTGCATCGGTATTTGAGAAGCTCATTGAACGTCGAGAACGTGGCGGTGATAAGATACAGCTGTTTTGTTTAGTCAAGCTGGTGGTGTAACTCCTAGGCCAAGAGCCAGTACCTCCATTTGTAATGAATTTCGCAGTAGTTTTTTTTATAAATTACTCTTTAGAACGCCCGGTGAGGTATGTTATAAATATTTAATATCATCTGATCCTAAAAACATTTACTGCGTATTGAATAACAGAAAAAGGTACATTAACCTTATAAGTTCTTCAATAACTTAAAGATAATAATGCTCGCGAAAGATTTTCAATAAGAGCCTGTACTTATCTAAACTTCTTTTATAAAACAATAGGCCAGTAAGGGCCAAATTGTTTCTTACCGTGTTGAAGAATAAAGATTACACTTTCATTTAAAGTATTTTGAGGGGTACTTCACCGTGGTCGATCTAAGAACGTACTACCTTAAAGTTTTATTTTCCTGAACTTCGTTTGAGATGGTGTTAATATATAAGAAGGTGATAATAAATTAACTTAATTTTACAAATCATAGAATATTACTAATTTAATTAGTTTTAGTGTTATTTATAAACTTGTTTGATGTACTATGACTAACCGATAAACAAGTTGAAATCTGAATACAGATGGAAATAAGCATTTTTGCCAAGAATTGATATTATTCGCCCAGCGAATGTACATAGTTTTGACAACGTGGCGCTGGTAACAGTGCGTTGCTCGCTTCTTGGCTGAATTATACGTTTTCAAGTAATAGTTGGGGTGGTTTTAGCGCAGAAAGTGCAATATTTCAATATTACGTAGTTGTTTCCAATAACGTGAGAAAGCGTGTTGTGTTATAGCGCCAATAGTTTGTATAGCAATATATATATATATATATATATATATATATATATATCTATATATATATATATATATACACACAGATTTGGTCCGACTCAAGGCTCTGCGAATTTGAATCAAATTATTAAGAATACTTCACAAGAAGCCCCTGGGACATTATATAATTTTCTCAAATATTGTACAAAATGTTTTACTTTCTCGCCTACTACGTTCTTGCATAGGAAACAGAAAGTGCAATAATTCTGCAGGTGAAAATGATCATTTTTCGTCAAAAAAAAAACATGCATTACGGAGCCCTAATATCGAAAAAATGGATAAATATTTTCCTATAATTAGTAAATTACTTCCACTAAAACGTTCTGAAGTTTGGATACATGTTTTGTGGATATTTGATGCCGAAAAATTGGTTTACGACATAAACCTATCAGTCTGTATGTCCGACCGCATGTGGTCAACTGTTGTGCCTAAACAGTTTTGCCGATTTTCTCTAAAATTGACGTAACCCAATCGTGTTGACCAAAAGTAAGACCTTGCGAATTGTAAACTGACATTTTGGTTGCGGGGGCACTTTTCACGAAGGATCAACAATATTTTCAAAATTTTCTCAAAAATAGGTACAACATTTTGGAGGTCTCAATTTCATTGGTCTCTCTGAATTTTCGTCATTTACAAAAAATTAACATTTTAAAACTACAATATTGACAATAGTTTTTTTTAGGTAATGAAATTGTTCTAAAAATTATTTTTTGATACGGTCATATAAAAGTCATATTAAGTCATATAAAGGTCATATAAAATAATATGTGTTGTTTTATCGTAATTTTTGTTTGAAATAAAGGCAATTTCTAAATAAATATTTCAGAAAAGGCTCCATTTTTCTGTTTTTACTGAATAGAATACAGAATGATTATAAAACTGGTGCAAGCCCCATTTCCTGAAAACTATTTGTATTTTTGAAAATTAATAAATGCAAAATATGGACATATATTTACAGACAAATGTTACAATGTAATTGGAGAGGTTAAAAAAACATTTGAAGTGCAATAAATTTTACGACGTTTCGGCCAATTGATATGTTGGGGCCTTCCTCAGGAGATGTTTATGGTATACCTTGTAAACCAACATAACCATCAAATTAAGGTGTTAGTAAAAAGAGATTATATGAGACACGACCTGAAGTGTGACGTTGTGTCGATCCAGTGTCAATAAGGGGTTTGGGGGGTACAGTGCATGATGATGTCCCAACGACTTTTCAAAATTTCCCCCAAAATATCAATTTTTCTCAGAGAAAAATATTCTTACACAGTAAAAGCCAATGTAAAATGGAATCTGTACAAGCCGAAAACGTGCCTTAACCGAACAATTTCTCCGGCCTGCGAAGTTAAATGACATTTTACGCAACATAAAACAGAACCTGACCAACACGGAAAAAGGACGGTTTTTCCCTACCTACGTTATAATATGGCAAAACGTCTATTGTGGTATCTATCCGTCCATCTGTGGTCAAAGCTAGCGCCTAAACCGTTCAGCCGATTTTCGATAGATTTAATATACCTCGATCTATTTAAATGAACCCGGGACTCTCTGAATTGGAGAAGGATAGTTTGGTTTTTGGAGGTACTTTACATAAATCAATATTGATTGAATACTTTTTTATAAAATACCATTACTTGAAACAAAAATTACGCGAAAACAGCTCGTTTTTCAAAAATAGTACATTATCTTATTAAAAGATCGAATATTTTTAAAAAAATTTCATTAATTAGGGCTCAACTAAAATATTGTACTTTTGCAAGGTTAATTTTTAGGCAATCTCGAAAATTAAAGAGTTCGCTCAAATGGGACTTGGGCACTTTTTAGGCATCTAATTCTCTGTCACTAGAAAACATTAAAAGAAAATTCTTCGAGCCGTTTTTGAGAATATAATTATTTAAAAATTGCCCAATATGCCTAATGCCACTTAAAATCACGCGCAAACTTTGTAAGCAAAAAATTTACATTACCTTGTTTTAATATCCGTCTTTTAGGGACAGTTCTTATGGAGGAAATATACCTAACTTCGATATTGTAGTAATAGAAAGACGAAGAAAATTTCTGAACTTTTGCAATTTTTTAAATTTTAGACATTTCTACGAAAACAAAACCTGCGCGTTGTTTTAAGCGTCCTTGACGTTTTTCTGGAAATTTTGTTAAAAAAATGGCTTATTTTGGAGAAAATTAATAAAATGTGTTTGTGTCTTCGCGTAGAGAAGCCCCAACAATCAAATAATGCATTTTAAGCTTGCAGGGTGAAGCAAATCATCTGTAACCGCTAGCGTTGTGCACGGGCAGAGAATATTCTAGAATGAAGGCCCCAAAAGACGTATATTCTGACTAAACCGTGTGTTAGAAGATGTAATTTCCTACTCACAGAAACAAGCATTTCCTATATACAAACAACAAACTTTTTTCCATACCAGGGTCCAAGAATGCGAGATTTCTGTCCAAGAATCGATTATTCCTGCTGTAGCATTACAGTACTTTCTCTGTACTCCGCAAGATGTTAGTGAAGAGAAAGAAAATGATAATTTTGGATTTCTCTGCATGGTCTCGAAGAATGTAATGTGTACTCGCAGATTATCAACATTAGCATTAAAGAATCTGCTGGGAATTTTGTTATTAAAATACAGCAGGGAATTGTATTAGTCCTTTATTGCATAGTGTAACTCAGCTATAACATAATGTTTTTCAGGTCATAAACGCATTCTAACGATTTTATTATGAACTATTTTATATTACACGTGATCTACATGATGCGTTTATGTCACCCCATGCATTGTTAGGCGGTAAACGCGATAAGATAACGAGATGAAGTGATAGTAATCTAGTGGATCGTGAATCGGAACTTCCTAGTTTTTATTTATTTATTTGTTTATTTATTTAGTCAAAAACAGTCAAAAACTGTATGTGACGTATGGGGGAGAAAATCATCTCCGCATGCTTTCTTGAGTTTCAGAATCCCTTCCCAACAATTTAACTATTAATAGTTGAAAGATTAATAATAATAATAATAATAATAATAATAATAATAATAAATTTAAAAAAGCGAGAGATTAACATTTCAAAAACTAGATATTTTCGTTGCCAAATTATAGAAAACTTATTTTTAACGGTAAAGAAACGAACAGACTTGATTTTTCTGTATTGTTAACAAAATAGAAACTCACCCTAAGCTCTACTACCACTACAAGCAAAGGAAAGTTCAACAAAACGTGCGCATAGTGAAGCTACATTTACATACTCGGTTTAGTTACATACTCGGTTTTCGAATTTCAGAAACAAAACGTTTTTAGGAAAGTAATCAAATTAAAATACGAATGATACTTATTTTATTGACGTGCTTGATACTTATTTTATCACCTAAACAATTTGAAAAATAAGTACTTTTTTAGACCGTGAAATTTAGTACTTTTTCTCTTTTTTTCAACATCAACATCATTAGGGAGTACTATTGGAGTTAACGGTATGGTAACTATAAAGAAGAAACGATATGGTGATGATAAGGGGTGAAAGGACGAACACGATGCAATCATGCCCGAGGCGGGACTAGAACCCGCGATCCTTCGATCCGAGATCGCTACGACACTGCTGCCTTAGCGATCTCGGCCACCGGATCAGCTTTTAGTGCATTTTTTGGAGGAGTAATTCAATGGCAAAATTAATTTGGGTTTTTCTCAGGCAATTTTTATTTCTATTTTTTTAAATTTTCCCCCCTTAATTAAAATAAATAAATGTAATAAACATAATTATTGCAATTAAAATTTTTAAAAAATGATGCAATAAAGGGTTAACAAGTCGAATTCCGTCGGTAGAGCGGCGACGGCGCGGGCGCGGGCGCGGGGTCGGAGGCGCGCATGGAGGCCCAGCGGCAGCGGCTGCTGCAGCTCGTCTACCAGCACGCGAGCCGCGCGCTCTTCAAGGAGCACCGCCTGGCGCTGGCCATGCACCTGCTGCACCGCATGTTCCCCGACCAAGCCCCCCTCGCGGTAAGGCTGAGCGCGGGCCGCGCGCGCGAAGCGTCGCGTCAGGAGCGCTGTGGTGACGCGAGCGGGTGCTGCCGCAGGAGTGGGCGCTGCTGACGCGCCAGGCGTCGCCCGCCGCGCGCATCGACCTGTCGCGCGTGGGCGAGGGGCGGCCGGCCTGGCTGCCCGACGAGCGCGCCTACGACCTCCACCTGCTCAAGGTACCTCAGCACCGCGCGGGCGTTAAATCTTGCTGATAAGTCATTAACACTTCATTTTACAGGAGAGAAAAAAACGTCGTTTAATAGTAGTTTATGCAATTAGTTTATAATGTTAAGCTTTATTGCATGAGTACATGTTTTGAAAACGAGCGACGTTAGGAGCGAGTTTTCAAATTTGTACGAATGCAATAAAGCAACATTATAAACGAGTTGCATACGCTATTTTTTTGTATAACAGCATTATAAATTTACAAGAGAATCAAACTTAATTTCGCGAAACAACTTTCTTCTGACGTCTCGGGTGCTTGACATCCAACGCCCTCTGGAAATCAAATTCAAGATGGCATTGTTGACATCCGTGCGAGAAAACGGTGGTCGGCTGTTCCGTCTTCTTCTACCTCCCCACGATTCTCTCGCTACTATTGGCTGAATGTGTGATGACGTCATGTCGCGTTTAATAATGGCGATGACGTCATGTAGCGTGCGATAAAATACTGGATTATGCACGATTCGGGGTATCGAAAAGGGTCGTTTATAATGATGGTATACAAAAAAAGAATTAAATCAGGGATTAATGATAATCAATCAAAACTATTTTGTGAAGGTTTTGTTTCAATGTCATTAATCCCTTATTTATAGCATTAGTTTAAAGTTGTTGTTTGCTCCTCGGTAAAATTAACTTTTTTGACGTATCAGCTTATTCACCAGGGTCAAAGACATAATTTATTCATTTTCACTGCTTTGAAGCATTGAGCTTACGGCAACGCCGTATTTGGCCACACCGAAATAGGACACAGTTCTCCAACGCCCCCCTCTCTCAGGAAAGGTGGCTCAGTACATCAACTGATGTAGCAAACTGCAGTACCTCTAACCGAGAGTTCCTAAGTTTGAGTCCTGACGCCGGCAGTATTTTCGACGCTGGCTTGTCAGCTAGATCGAATTTAGTCGCTGTCTGGAGAAGAATTCTAGAGGCTGACTACTCTAATCGGTAGTTTTCCGTGTTTTTTTTTCATCAAAACCAGGCGAATGCCGGAGCAGTCCCCTAAAAAACGAGCCACGGACCGCGCGCGATCTTTCCTTCCTCTTCCTTGTCCTGTCCTCACCTCCACAATAAAACTTATTCTAACATGCACTGCACTGCCACACATGCCGGGAGACCGGTCGGGAGCTAACAGCTTGTCCCGGCTTGGGTGGTGCCCCGCTGGTGGGAGATACCTGTTTGAGGGAAACCTCGCTGACTGTAGGTCAGCGCCGGATCTCGCCATTCAGAGGAGGAATATCACCGCCACCTCCCGAGAAAAAATATGCGCTACACTTACGGGACTAACTGCCCGACGCTAACTGCCGAACTGCACTACACTGACTAACTGCCGAATTTTCGTAGTTGACGCGCTATGAGTCACTAACAACCAACCAATCAACCAACCATCCAACGCCCCTAACCAATAAAGGGAAACACGGAACATGAAATGCCGGGCTTTTGGAATTCTGAAATCGGAGTATACCATGGCGAACAACTACTTTAACGTCAAATACTATACAGAAAGAAGAGAAAGACGGATGTAGATTTGGGAGGGCAGTGCCGTAGCCGCCACTGGTTTAAAAGTTTGTATGGATATAGTGGAAATCAATTGTAAAATGATTGGCATTGCTGAACCTTTGTACCTGCGTAGGCGGCGCTGCCGGAGCTGTACGCGGAGCTGCGCCTGGAAGAGGAGGCCACGTGGCAGGGCTTCATGCGCAGCGGCGAGTGCGAGGCGGCCTTCCCCGTGCAGCTGCGCGCGGTCACGGCCTTCCAACGCGTGCTGGCGCTGCAGGCCCTGCGCCCCGACCGTCTGCACTCGGCCCTGCAGCAGCTCGCCCTGCACACGCTGCGTCAGTACTTCAGCCCGCTTCAGTTCGCTCAAAAACTACTGACATATTTAAAACGCGTTCATTTAAAATCGCTTTTTAACAACAAAGGTCATCAGCGACCACAATTAAGTATACATCAATGTATTATCACATGTAAGTTTCACACATTAATTAGCCACAATTCATTAAGTATTCACAATTAAATATCAATCGAATTAAGTTTACATCTCATTACAGATTGTATTGCATGACAATTTATAACATTATAACACATATTTTTCTTCATGATTGCATTACATCAGATTGTTACTCAAAATTAATAACATCAAATTTTATATTATATTACCTTACTTAAGTTAATAATGTCTAGCAACTTCAGTACTTTAGCACACCCGTCTGCAGAGCTGAACAATTTATGTAAGTTAGTTTCCAGTTTCAGTAGGTTTCTTTCCTTAGCTATACCGGGGCATTCTAAGATAATGTGTTGTGTAGATATTACTGCACCACATTAAGGGTATGGTTCTGGGTCGGATTTTTTGAATATATAACAATATTTCTTATTAAAATGACCAATCCTAGCCTGGTGATATTGACGTGCTCTCTTCTTTTAAGGCAGATTTTTGACAGGGAGTTCCTCACCAGATGTAGTTTTGATGATTATAATTTCCATTGTGAGTCCCAATATTTGAAGCAGGATGTCCAGAAGAGCTTTTTAATGTCTTTTGTAGTGCCACGAATTTGAGAATCAAAACTTAGAAATAATGTTGCCATTTTTGCATATTTATCAGCTTTCTCATTGCCAGCGATTGCCCTATGGGATGGGATCCAAACGAATTCGATTTTTAGCCCTTTTTTAACCTTGAATAGATACAAGTTCTTGGATTTTTTGTATGATGGGATTGCCAGTATGTTTATTTTCTATGACTTTAAGAGTTGACATTGAGTCAGTGAAGATTGCAATGGGCAAGTAATTTGTTTGTTTGAGGCTGAATTCGATGGCTTTACGGAGTTCATTTATTTATTTATTTATTTATTTTTGTTTTAAACTGTGAGCAACTGCATGTGACGTATGTGGGAGAAGAATAATCCTCCCACTTTACCATGAGCTCCCGAGTATGTAGCAGATGGGTTCGTGGTGGGCGCTGCAGGTCTGCCGGAGCTGTCGCCGCCGGGGCTGAGCCTGCAGCAGCTGCTGGAGGAGGCGCGCCCCGAGGAGCCCGTGCTGCTGCTGCTGTCCGCCGGCGCCGCCCCGGGCGACGAACTGCGCGCCCTCGCGCTCGCCACCGTCGGCCACGAGCGCTTCCACGAGGTACCACACTACGCGCACGAAAAAGGCTCAATTGCCTGCTTCACGCACAGTAACTCACATTTGCGAACAATTCAACGTGACCTTGTTCAAAGATCTGTTTTTGATGATCAGATTTCATAGCGGAAAAAAGTTTCTATCTTCATTATTGTAGTTGTAGGAAGACGCCGTAAAATGTTTGAACGTCTGCGATTTAAAAAGAAAACAACAACAGGCATTTGAACAAAAATGAGTCCCATTTCTTAAGAGGTGGGAACAGTAGTTAGTTGTTAACAAGCTATAGTGTGCTGTATATTTGGAGTGTGATTTATAATTGTGCTGTAATATTTAGTTTGATCAATCTCTTTAGAAATGAGCTCAAGTAAGTGATTGAATAATCCAAATTTTTTCTTTTATATTTATGGTGTCGACCTAATGCGATATCGGTGGTGTACCGGACTGATGTACCAAAGTTCGTGGGTTCAAACCTGATCGTACCCGTGGATTTTTTATGGGCGACGAAATCCTTCGTACGCCTTTCTTCGAGGGAAAATAAAGTCTGCTACCCCTTGTAGATTTACTGCATGTAAACGATCATGAAGTCTAAAAGAAGCCTCTGAGCTAAATTGGAATCGCCTGTTTCGTCGCCCGAGCGATACCTTTGCTACATGGCTAAAGGAGCATAGCAAAATTTGCGGAATCAGGCGGAAGAGCAGGCCTGATGGCCTGAACCTCGCCACGTAAAATTAGGCAGAATTGAATTCTGTAATTGTTCAGCAAAGATATCTTGAAAATGTCTGTTATGCATTGATTATTTTGGAATAAGACTTGAGATCAACAAAAGTTGGGCATCGCACAAGATAAGCCGTACATGTGTTTAGATGTGAGATGCGATACGGTTAGGGAAAATCAATGTTTTATGCAATTTCTATGATATTTCTGAATGGTTAACGCTGAAGGTTATAAAGCAGTTATAAAGTAAGAAATGAGTAGTAGATTCTTTGGGGCTTATAATCAGTTATACACATTGTATCTGATATTGTTCATTTTTGTCCTTTCATTCTTGAAGAATTGAAGGCAGATTAACGGGGCTTGGTCAGAAGTAAAACCGATCTACAAGATGCTTGTTTGTCGACGTTTCGGAAAATTTATTTCCATCCTCAGGGCTTTCAACCACCACGTGAATACATAATTAATATATGTGCTGCACGCTCCTCCGTCTCAGGCACCTCACAGGAAGAGAGGGACATACAACACTCCTCACCACACCAACACACAACATGATGAATCTGATACTTGTAGATACCAGTAGTCGTTAAGAATTCTTCATGATTCTTGAAGAAGTATCACAGAAAATTGATAGCTGCTGAGAAGGTAAATAAGAGAAGAGAGAACGTCAAGGAAGAGGAGTTAGCAAAGACGAAATATTAAATTGTTGAATACCCTAATGTATTTGGTTTTCGTAAAAGCACTTTAAGTGAGTAAAAACGATTGTCCCATCCCAAGCAGTGCACTTTAATCGTAAAGAACTTCACAAAGATCCCATGTAATTGTGAACGGGGCGTGGCGCCGCAGGTGTCGCTGGGGCAGGGGCAGGCGGAGGTGGCGCTGGGCCCTGAGTACGGCGGCGGCACGGTGTCTGCTGGGGTCCAATGAGCACCGTGGTGCCGCAGGTGTCGCTGGGGCAGGGGCAGGCGGAGGTGGCGCTGGAGCGGCTGGAGGCGGCGGCGCGCGACGGCCACTGGCTCTGCCTCTCCAACCTGCACCTGGTGACCGCGTGGCTGCCCGTGCTGGAGAAGCGCCTGCGCGACCTGCAGCCGCACGCCGACTTCCGCCTGTGGCTCACGGCCGAGCCGCACCCGCGCTTCCCGCCGCTGCTGGCGCAGGCCTGCCTCAAGGTCGCCTACGAGGTGCGCGATCGCTCGCGGCACTCAACCACTCGACTATGGTCACGGGGTAAAAGTTCATACGTCAAAAACCTTAGTTTGCAGAAAACATGGATTAGATTATTGAGACGTCAGTTATATTAAACTGATGAAGTTAATTTCCCAACTCTTTTTCTTTTTTGTCGTTAAGGAGGCAACATGAATTCGGTCGTTTTACTTAAATAAAATAGAGATACTTAACTTGTAGTTTTAGTACTTAACCCAATTTTACAAAAAAATCCACTTAAGGACTTTTATCGCGTGACCACTACTCGCATTTCGAATCAATGCACAAATGTTAGTTTCTTATATTATATCCCCCAAAAGGTTGTTTTTTCTTCTTCATCAGAACTCAGAAAGGTCCTCAGCGCTTCAATTTTCTTAAGCTCTCATTTTTATTTTATTTACGCCCAATTGTACGTTAAAGGTTCATTCATCCTGTGCCCTTGTATAACCATCAGAGTGGATTACGAACGCGTTGAAAAGGCACCGCTGCCGTTTTCTTGGCTCCTCTGGCAAAGGCAGTAAGTGAGTGAGTGTATGTGTGTGGGCGCAGGCGCCGCAGGGGGTGCGGCGCAACATGCAGCGCACGCTGGCCGCGTGGGGGCCCGAGGGGCTGGCGGGCGGCGGGGGCGGGGCCGTGGGCGCCAAGGCCCTCTTCGCCCTGGCCTGGTTCCACGCCGTCGTGCAGGAGCGGCGCACCTTCATCCCGCAGGGCTGGGCGCACTTCTACGAGTTCAGCGACGCCGACCTGCGCGCCGCCGCCGACACGCTGCGCCGCCTCCTCCGAACAGGTCGCTTCTCTTCACTCCGCTAATAGGCACCATTATTATTATTATTATTATTATTATTATTATTATTATTATTATTATTATTATTATAGCAAATTCTCAAAAAACGTGAAACATTCCCCCTCCTTTCCAGCCGAGCGTACCTCAGACACTTCCTCTGAGAGATATGGGACTCTACGCAACAAAATGCATCAAAATCCGAGACGGTCGCATTGGGAGCCGCAGATCACTTGACGTGGATTAGCCCTAAAATGGGAAACAATTAAAAGTGTAAAGCTTTTAGAAACGCGTGAGAAGTTCTACGCAAATCAGACTTTTGTAGTGAAAGAATTATAGAGTGGCAATAAGAAAGCTGAGCAGTTCCATATCTTTTAGTACATAACTTACTCTTTGGATACTCAAAATGCAATCAGACAAGTTCCTGCGAAAATTGCATATTCATTCAAATGTCTCTGACCGCCTTTATTTAAATTTCTAATGCTTCAAATTAATACCCGTATGTCTTAAATAATTTTGAAAACGTCAATCGTTTGAGAATTATATCAAGTTTCTTAATTATTGAATGCCACAATTTTAAAACGACCTAAATAACTTTCCGATCCTATCGTGCTTGGAATCGCAGTACCCCAGAATTAATTTCTTACATTGTATATCAGCGCAATTGGCGCCGAGTGACCTTTTGTAAGTGTAAAAGTGGCGTTATGACGAATGCGTTCCTCAGGGAGCCCGAAGTGGGAGTTCATGCAAGGGCTGTGCGAGAGCGCCATCTACGGAGGGCGCGTGGACAACGCGTTCGACGTGCGCGTGCTGGCCTCGTACGCGCGCGACTTCTTCAACGCCGACGTGCTGGCGAGCGGCCGGCGCCCGCTGGGGCCCGGCATCGCCCTGCCGCCCAGCTCCAACTACAGGGTGAGACGCTTTTCACGCATGCAGTTCGCAAAAGATGATTGAAGAATAACTTTAAATTATTATTTGTTTTTCTGTCTATACGTTTTTCAGTTTATCAGACTGTTTCTGGTTCTTATTTTAAAGATTTGTTTTAGGATAACTGTTTTATATCGATATATTGCATGTGATTTATAATAGTAACAGCAACGTTTCGGAAAAGATGAAATAATTATTTCCCTAAGCGTTGCTGTTACTATTATACTCTGGTGTTTGTGAAAATTGCAACGCCAAGAAGGAGACATTCTTTTTCAATGAAATTTATTACACAGATTAGGAATATTACAATATACAAATGATTAGAATTTCAGATCTGTGCCTGCAACTGTACCTTGAGTATTTAGTACGGTGTGAAGCCCCCACGGGCTGCCACCGGAGCCTCTATACGTCGTGGCATGGAGTCAAAGAAGGCTTGGACATGCTGCTAGGAACACATCTGCAAGCGTTTTATATGCGTAACTACAAAGCATCGACAGTGGCTGCAGGAGGACCAGAACGAACAAGTTGCTGACCGATAATATCCCAGACATATTCGATGGGCGACATGTCAGGTGAACGTGCAGACCAGGCAGGCAGTGGTACCCGTCTTTCTTCGCAGAAAACGTGCGCATTCCTCGCCAGATGCTATCGGGAATTGTCCTGCTGAATTATGGCATGTAGAGCTGCTTGCAAAAAGGGGCAGTACCTCAGGCTCTAAAACCTCCCTGATATAGCGGTTGCAGTTCAGATTGGCCTTAATACGTATGAGGTGAGATCGCACTTTATAGCCAATGGCGCCCCAAACCATCACACTTGATGTATGTCCGTTGTAGCGCGGAACAATGCTAGCAGATTGCTAACACCACGGTACATTCGAATACGTACGTGTCCATCGCTGTACCACAAATTGAACCGGGACTCCTCCGATAACTCTACATTTTGCCACTCAGCACACCAGTAAACACGTTCACGTGCCCATTGCTGATGGTTTCTGGTACACGGATTCCGACGCAGTGGTATGCGAGCCACCAGTCCATCCCTCAACAGACGGCATCGAACCGTCGACACAGACGACTAGTCGAGCGAACACTGGTTGACGCCGTTTTGTCGGTACGGCCATGCGGACAAGATGGCGGTCATCTGGCGCTGTGGCCACATTGTTTGGTCTAGTACCCGCTCGTCGCTGTGTACGATCCTCCTCTGTACAGTGGCTCCACACACGCATCACTGTCGTAGAAGCGCGCTCCGCTCGAGCCGCCGACTGAATGTGACGTACTGACACTGACCTGACCTGTCACACAAAGGAGGGCGCTTCTAGGCCAACGTGCACGCCATCTTCATGCAAATTTAATCACTTCTTATGGATACTCTGTTGTACACATCCACCGATTTTTAAGTGGTTCCTACCATTCCTTCTGGGTGTTGCAATTTTCACAAACACCCGTGTATATCACATGTAATATATTGTTATAAAACAGTTATCCTAAAAAACGTGTTATTTAAAATAAGGACCGGAAACAGTCTGATAAATTAAAGAATAACTCTTAAACAGTCTTGCTTCATGAAACTACAAGCAGATCGTAAATAGTAAACGTCACAATCATTCTTTCTATGATTTTTATGATTGATAGTTTCTGGTCGAACATAGGCCCTGCGAGTTTGAAACGGATATGTTAATTTTTCGTGTGCGTCCTAGATAAAGCTTCAACATTTTCAAAATTTTCTCAAAAACTGCTCCAATTTTTTTTATTTAACTTTATCTTCGGATATAGCAAAGGATGCTAAAAACGGCATAGATCCTTTCATGGGAGAACTATATTTTCACAAATTTCACAAGTAATTAACATTGCTAAAGTATATTATTTACGATAGAGATATTTCCTTAACGAATTGTGTTCTGAAAAATTATATATTTAAATAAAATCATTTAGTATTAGTTTTCCCCATTTTTTTCTTGTAGCAAAAATATTTTTTTTCTTAAAAGCGGTTTCAAATTTTTACCTTTAAAAATGGCAAAGAAATCCAATTTTTGACAAACTTTTTGTATTTTTGAACAAAAACATTTTGACAAAAAATTAACATCGCAAAACTACAATACCGATGATAGTTTGTTTAGTCCTTAGTGAAATCTCTTCTTATTACTGGATCGTGAAATAATGTAAATGAAAGTCTCTGAATTTTTTAAATTGTAAATATAAATGTTAATTTTTTTGAAAGCGTCGTTAAGGTTGAAAATATGTTGGGCTTATGATGTAAGGGGTACAGTGAATGACGAGCTGACTGTAAGGCATTGTGTTCGATTCTCAACACAGCGAAAATTAATGCTCAATGGAATCACAATGTGCAGGTTCATGATGTATTATAATATTACGTAGCCGCTACAAATAATGTGAAAGAGTATCTACTTTTGTAGCACCTTCGAAGAGTATTACTAAGGTACCTAAGACTGTGCTTATTTCTATGTAATTTTTGTTCTCTCAAATTGCAGGACTTCCTGACCATCGTCCACCAGCTATCTGACAAGGACCAGCCTGCCTACTTCGGCCTGCCGGACAATGTGGAGCGTTCATGGCAGCGCATCACCAGTAATGAAGTCATTGTGCAACTCCGTTGTAAGCATTCTAGTATAAAACAAGTAAATTAGACAGTCTTAAGTTTTTCAGCACTTTTTTTAGAGTAAAATTGAAAAAGATTTATTTATTTGGGACGAAAGATGTACAAACTCGTAGAGGACCAAAGAGAAAAGAGTTTTTTTGACGAAAACATAGAAGTTGGGCATGAATTCACAAGTAGAGTGGGTTCATTTTATGTCCTGTGTAATAAAACTAAAGCCAACTATATCAAAAAGAAGAGAAGTTAATGTTGCTCAAGAGTAGTTTCGTATATTTCTCTACACTGCTTATGCAATATGGAGAAAGTATTGTAATGCCCCTCTATTTCCCTCTACCTTTCAAGGATTTCTAATACCAATTGATACCAGCGAATCTCAAGCTTAAACATTACTTTCGGCGGCTTAAATGTAGGATATACACTCTTAAAGGAAATTTGTCTCCTAGTTTGAATAAAATTATGTTAATTTACTCTAATTAGATATTGATAATTTTACTCGAATTAACGTAAATATCACTTTGTGAAGTTATACCACTCAATCTTAAAACTATCTAAACGAAAAATGGAGTTAACATATTAGCCAACTGCGCCCGGATTTCGTGTTCTCCAAAGTCTTCTTGACTAGTTTATGAAAAATGCGAACTTCAGTTGACGGCAAAGTTGACGGCAAAGAGGCAGGTGAAGATTTTCATCCTCAAAATTCTGATTGTTGTTGTAGAAAAAGACTCGATATGGTCAATAATAGATAGTCAATATTCGAAACGCAGTGGATTGGAACTGCGAGGGCAAAGAATCTTTAAAAGCTTACCGTCTGTCGTTGTTCCTTGAAGGGGCGATTGTCTGAGCTTCCCCGTGGTTGTGTTGCAGCTCTGGAGCGCCCCGTGGAGGGCTCCGTGCGGTTCGACCGCGATGAATGGCAGACGCAGCTGTCGCCCATCATGAGCCTCTGGAAGAAACTCAACCAGGTGAGGCCAGCGACGCTACTCTGGATCAATTACTATACTTGGGTTTTTCTAACGTGGCATCTGAGGGTAGTATCTCCAAGATGGGATTCAGCACGGCTTTTCCTGTCTTTCTCGGTCGTGCCGCTAGAGTCGCTTGATCTGCAGTACTGCTTGATACGGTCGCGATCATGTGACATCTTGCGGCGGGACCGAGAAAGACGCAAAAAGTCGTGCCATATTCCATCTTTTAGATACTACCCTCAGATGCCACGTTAAAAAAGCAAGTATATAAGACATGAAACGCTGTGGGTAAAGATCGAATTTTTATGACTAAAAACTTACGAATTATGTATGACATGACTTACAAGTCCTAAAATTTGACCTAAACATTCCTAAAATATGACAAAAAATAATGTAAGCATACTTTTAATTGAATATACTCGTATTTCACATTATTTCATATAATTATCTCGTTTTCACAATATGTATATTAAACAATAATACACGTTATTCTTGAACATGCGCCGAAAAAATACAGAAATTAATTTATTGATTGTTTTAATGAAATAATGTCAACTGTTATTCACTCTATATATAAGATGCCCAATGTCTTACACTGACTTACTCATTCTCTTTCAATAAATTGCCTGAATGATTACTAGCATTTTTAAATTATTAAATATGAAAGGCCGGCAATTGGCTGAAAGAAGAGCCTTGAACTTGGAGAATGTTCTTTCTAACGGGCACATACTTAAATAAACATCACGCGAAAGTTTAGATTGGCTGAAATCTATAGCATCAATCACTATGTATGGAGATGGGCATGCGGGGTAGGTTCTGCAGAAGGGGTGGGGGATGGACCCGGAGGTTGAAATGGGGAAGGGCGGAGACTACAGTTTGACTAAAGAAAGGGCACCTGGGGTCCCGAGCCCCGCGAAGATGATGAACAAGACGCGGGGTGTGGGTCGACTAAAGACAGAAATAATTTTTTTACTAACGAAAATTTACAAGCTATTTCATTCTAGAAATAATCAGGAAATGCTATAGAAAGAGGAATGTAGAATATAAAATGAAAATATTTTTCGGAATAGTGTTTAAGTTTTTTACACGAGAAACGCGGTTTCTTCCTTCCCCACAGTAACGTCCCAGGGATCTCAGCAACCCCCTCACACGTTTTTTCACAATTTATTACAAAATTATATTTAATTATCGTGAATGTGACGAAGTCCTAACGATTCATGTCAATGTCGGAGAGATAATATAATAATTCGCTGCGCTTCATCAGTTTTCTCTTAGTTACATTGAAACCATCAAAAACACATTTTTCTAGGATTTTTTTCAGAATATTCTGGAGGGAACCTATTAAGAATTGTGCTAATCGATTTCTCTTGTCGAGAGGAATCGAATGAACTATTGATCAGCTCTGTAGATGCAGTCATCCAAAACGCTTTTTAGTTGCTTAAAACACTTTTTTTTAATTTTTTTAGAATCTTCTACGTGGATCCGCAAAAAATGTTCTGTCCTGCTCAAGGAGACTGAGAACGTCGAATGGCATCTCTTTTGTTTCGATTGGTGGTCAATCGTGAGTCACGAACAGACGGGCAAACGCAGATTACTTGATTACTATAAAAGGATATAGAGCATGTATTCTGGAATGTCGTAAAGCATTTGCTGATTTGAAAATGCTGTTTTCATCTCACTGTGGTTGATATATTGGGTTTTCGGTTTACATTGAACAATACGATTTTTACAATTATTTTAAAATTGGGTTTGAGATGGACATCTTAGACGTAGTCTCATCACAAGAAAAAAATATCACTGAAAGCTTTGTTGGTCGCATTTCGACCGAGTTCATTGCCATTTTAGCGGTGGAGGCCAGGTTAAAATAGTATTCTTACGATGAGTCTAGATTAAATATATAAAAATCAATGTTCGTATTTCATACGCATCTGTACCGTTCATCCGATTGCGATAAAACTTTAGCAACTTATTGCTTGCTCTTGCGCGAAGGTTATAGGCATAGCACAACGGCAATGTGCGTACGTCTGTCGCTCATAGACGCAAAATGGGGGCCTTGTTGTTTATATTTATGAGATTCTAATGACTCAAGCGCCCCGGAACAGAAGCTCCACGCAACACGCCGCACCCTCAAGTATCAAGCTCGTCTTCGCTGCATATTCTGCCCCTGCGATTGTGAAATATCGGCCGGAATTATGATTTGAACTATCTCGGACAAGTAAATCGAATTTCTCTAAGATAGTGCCATAACGAATACATGCCCAAACTTGAGGGAAAATGTTTTATTAACAGGATACTTAACTATGTCCAAACCAGGGCATAAAACGAACCCATACTCGCGAGAAAGTCATCTATATTAAAATTTTTCCACATCGTAGCGTAAAACATGATTATCGCGTGACCAGTAGCGTGTGAAGTGTAATCCATTGCAATAGCAGAGCTTTGCCGTGTCCACTAGTATTTAATAAAGATTCTGTTAAGGCAATGAAAATAGTTGTTAAAATTTTTGGGAGGGAGCAAATTAGATGAAAACTTGTAACTGGCGTATCATAACAGCATCCAGTGATTTTGACTCCTGAAACGGTACAATTATATTGTCAGCACATGCTAGCATTAGAATGTGTTTGACAACGCTAAATATTTCAAGAACGATATTTTCTGTCACCTGTCGTAGCTCGCTTTGTACGGATGTGTGTAGCAGTATTCGTTCAAGAAGCTTACATTATGTGGTCGGCAAAAATTGTCAATAATGCACAACTTACGGCTTTTGACGAGATGAATGTACTCTATGCTTCATGTGGAAGCTATACGGCGACAGACCATCCTGAGAGCACGATACTTAAAAATGTGCTTAGACTTGATATTTCTTAAGGAGAGCTTGTAACTTTTATTCGAGGTTAGGCTCCAAATTTGAATAAAATGCGAAAGCGATGTTGTAAGAGGTTTAATAGTAGTTAAGGCATTATTTTTCTGATGAGCGAAGCAATGTCGGAGGGGAGAAGCGCAAGCCTCGTGTTGATGTGGTGCGGCAGGGGTCGGCGCTGCTGCAGATGAAGGCGGGGGCGGGGCCCGCGGCGGGGCCGTCGGAGGAGACGCCGCTGGCGCAGTTCCTGCGCCTGGAGCTGCAGGCGGCGCTGGCGCTGGTGCAGCAGGTGCACCGCTCGCTGGCGTCGCTCAGCCGCGTCGTGCGCGGCTCCGCGCTGCCCTCGGCCGACGCCACCCGCCTCGCGCACGACCTCATGCGACAGCACGTGAGCCAGCCACGCTTTTCTTGTCCTTGCTTTTCTTGCTTTAGTAGTCACGAAGAGGTTTTCGTTCTGAAATACATTTCCCCGCTGGTCTCTTCTTCTCTTCCCTTAAATCCCATACGCGGCCATCGGCCTCGAGTCTTCTCGACGACACCGAGTTAGGTGGATTTCCACTACGGGAAGTTGAAACTTTATGTGTGGGTGTGAGTGTGGGGGTGGGGTGTGTGTGTGTGTAGTAATATAGGTATACCTAGTAATTCGAAGTGTATAATAAATATTTCATAAGTTTGGTAATCGTCTAAAAAGTTACTGAGATTTTGAAAGCTTTAAAACATATGCGAAAAAATAACTCTTGTTTTGCTACCGGGAGACAGTTAGTCTTCCGCATTCGTAAGCGCTATGAAGTGCGCTAGAGTGAGAAGTTTCAAACAGTTCTTAATGCGGTCCAGAGAAGTCGCTAGTGCGGGGGAAGGCACCGCATGCCAGCCGCGATAACCTACGACTCCTCATGTTTCAAGGGCGGGGAGAGGGGAGGATGTACGTCTCGCCGGTGGGTAGGCACAGCAAAATATTGCGGTGAGCAGTCCTTCTCTGGTCGTTCGTAAGTTTCGCTTCTCTCACTTTTTCGTGAAAAAGGAGTGTGTTAATGATCCAATAGTTAACGGTTTGTTTAAATGTCTTATAGAATAATTATTAAGGGCGGAATTTCAGAAAAGCACAAAATAAAAGACAACGGTGGAGATAACTCACATAAAGTGCGGTACACTTGAAATAATGATCAGGATTCGCCACTGATATAAACTCATAAATATAACATCAATACAGCTTTAAAACTCTTAATATCCTCCAAACACTTCCTATCAAAAAATCCCATATACTTTTACTGGATAGAAATGGTATTTATTTATGTAATAAAATGTAACAATTGCAATTCCGCATGTGATGGAAATTTTCTTATAGGTACAAAATTTTCTTATAGAGTTAATGAACATCTGAGATCTTGGAAGCAGAAATTAGAGAATTCAACACTTGCTAACCACTTTAGCCAAGTAAATTAATTTTTTGAGCCTGACCAATTTCAGCATTTTCTCTTTAGAAAATAAAGACCATAAAAAGAATACTTTAAAAAATTTGGAAATAATAAAATAATTCAAAACCTCGATTTTAATTCGTCTTAATGAACAATCACAAGTAAAATGCAGCCCCATACTAAAACTCTTAATTGATTAATCTGTTTTGCTTACCCTGAATATTTATTCACGAGCCGGTATTAACTTATAGACGACATCTTTATTATACGAATCCCCCAGCATTTATCTAAATCTCTCTTTACTGTTATAGATTTAGCACATGAATTTCTAGTAAGTCAAATGTTTCCTTTCCCAGTTACACAGACATGTGTCTGAGAAATCTTAAGATGTTCATGGAAAGTAGATTCGCAAGCGAAGGTAGTGTAAAGAGAGCTTGTAAAAAAACATATTTCTTGACGCAAAGTTCTTTATTCTCTTGTTAACAATATACTCGTAGACATTCCTAGCAAACGTACATCAGTACCGAGCGGAAGGAACTATTCCAGGCGGATTGGAGAGACATGTAAAGTTTGTTAGGAGCGCGTTCGAGCGGCGCAGGGAGCGGCGTGGAGAGCAAAGAGGTGGGCGTTGCGCAGAGCCCGGAGCAGTGGCAGCGCGCGTGGGCGGGGCCGGGCGACCCGCTGCTGTACGTGCGCAGCCTGACTGCGCGCGCCGCCGCGGTGCTGCGCTGGAGCGAGCGCGGCGCGCAGCAGCTGCTCAAGGAGCAATGCGACCTCTCCGACTTCCTGCATCCCGACTCCCTCCTCAGCGCGCTCAAGCAGCAGACGGCCAGGTAAGGGTAGGAGGAATTAATTCCCTTAAGTAAGTAATGGTGGATATCAACGAAAAGTATTTTGCCAATGTATTGTAGCAAATATGAAGATGGAATGGGAATTAAAAATAGGGGGCTGAAATGCACTTGTACCCACTTCCGGATTTTTGCTGCTCATCCATCTCTCGAGAAGTGTATTCAAATACACTTTGAAAACAGCATGCAAACAGGCTGTTAGAATGCGGCGGATATTTTGTCGTTTATTCATTAATTTTTTTTTTTTTTTTTTTTGAAAATGTATTTTACTCTGTATAAACGGTCTTAATAGGCTGGTAATTTTGTTTACTCTGTTAGTTGGCCATTCTATTTCATGTGATTACTTACTTGGTAAAGTACGTTATCATTTAACTAGTTGCAGTTGCTTCCCTAGCTGCATCTATTGGTAGCCTAGTGAAGAACTCACTGATTTCATTGTTCAGCTGAAAGCTTCCTCTCCCTCGTCGAACTAGAGATCAGAACCGTCTGACAATCTTGAATGAGCATCAGTCTTAGCGTATTGAGTGGTTGATTTGTAAACAATTTGATATTTTTACTCAGGTAACAATATTGACCATCGCTTTAGCTTCATAGAGGTTCTTTCTGCAGTATCTTTGTTGCGACGATCCGTTGAATTTCGAAAGTAATGCCGTATATACTTGGGTTTTTCTAACGTGGCGGCTGAGGGTAGTATCTCCTAGATGTAATTCGGCACGACTTATTGAGTCATTCTCAGTACTGCCGCTAGAGTCGCTTGATCTGCGGCATTGCTTGATGTGGTCGCAATGATACATCTTGCGGGAGGACCAAGAAAGATGCAAAACGTCGTGCCATCTTGGAGATACTACCCTCAGCCTCCACGTTAGAAAAAAACAAATATATGTACTAATGAAATTTCTTCCCTCCCTGAATAATAGCTTCCTTTTCCGTGAGCGTCATTAAGACCTTTTGATGCGAAAGCAATGGATATTTTATCTTGTGCTGTGAATGTGGAAATAACTGCACCGATTCCATGTCCCAATGCATATGTTGGTAAGATGAGTAGTGTATTAGATTCGTCACTTTTACTAAAGCTGTTTCGATTTTATTAAACGGTGTTTTCAATTGATCTGATCGTACAAATTTACGTACCAATAATAACAATAAAGTTCTTAGGTTCTATATATGTTCAGCCCTCGTGTTCTTACCCGTTACAATAAGATTGCCCAAGAAGTTAACGCAAATTGGTAACTTGTGATTTGCTCTAAGAATCTCTGAAATACAGAGGTGAACTTGCTATTTCTTACGCTAACCTTTGAATCTGGTGTAATCCATTGATTGTATTAATTACCATATATCTCTTCAATTCATCATCTAATTGCAGTTGTAATTACTCTTCCGATAAATGTTTTTTTTTAAATTCCCATCGAAGTTGTGCGAATAATTCTTCTGGTCTTGGCATTGGTATTGATCAAAAATTATTTGAGGATTCAATGTTATTTTGAAGCCACCACATACTTTATTACATCACTACTATTGGCGTTGCCTAATCACTGTGGTATGAAGGTTGAATGACGCCTTGTTCTTGCCATCTTTGTAGTTCTTCTTTCACCTGCATGTGTAGGCTGTACGACTCTGATATCGCCTTGCAAAACTTAGATTGCGCATTCTTCTTCGTTGTGATATGTCGCTTTTTGTTTCACATTTATCTCATTCTTGCGAAAACGCTTCAGAAAATTCACTGCAGACTTTTTCTATTAGCATTTGTTCGTTTGGCATTACTATGTACTAACATTATCATTAACTCATTAAGTGCATCTATGCCAAAGATATTCGTTCGTCAGGCTTAGACGGCCAGCCGGCTCTCGCTGTTAGCGAATGACGTCAATGACCTCACGAATCTACAACCTCGGAATACGAGGGTTTTGGAAATACGCCAATAGTTTCTGACATACAGGCTCCAAGGAATTGAAAAAGTATTTAAAAACCGTATTCGTCTCAATTATCTAGGATAAAAGCACCGTCGTGGCTCAGGACCTCAATTGATGTCACTGCAGTGCCTGTGACTAGGAGGTTCTAAGGGTTCGAGGGCTGACGGTAGCAGGGTTTTGTACATAGCTACATAACCAGGTCGAATTCAGGCGCTGTCTGGAGAATTCTAGCGGCCGGCTGCTCTGATCGGTAGTTTCCAGTGGTTTCTCCGCTCAACACCACGTGAATGCCGGAGCAGTACCCTTACAAACGGACCTCGGACCGTGCGCAATCTCTCCTTCCTCTTTCTCGGCCTATTCTCACCCGTTACTTACACACATACACTACATTCATCACACTTGTTGGGAGCCCAGTCGGGAACTTAGAGCTCGTCCGGGCTGGGGCGGTGCCCCGCTGGTGAGAGATACCTGGTTGAAGAAAATCTCCGCAAGCCGCCGGGTATGACGACGCCGGATCTCATCATTCAGCGGGAGATCTCCGCCACCTCCCACGATAAAAAGAACACGCACTACACTTACGAGACCACTGACCCTCTCCGTTGACGCGCCCGGAATAATGAATCAATGAATGGGATAAAAGCGAGTGGAGTGATGGCGTTGTGCGCAGGGAGCTAGGCGTGGGCGTGCACGAGCTGGCGCCGGGCGTGTCGTGGCTGCGCGGGGGGCTGGCGGGTGCGCGCCTGCCCGTGACGCTGGTGGGGCTGCAGCTGGAGGGCGCGGACTTTGACGGGCAGCGCCTGCGCCCCAACGACCCTGACTCCCCCAGCGTGCGCCCCGCGCCGCCCTGCACGCTCGCCTGGGTGCCCAAGGTAAACTAATGAATATTTTAAATAGTAACATCAAAGCTTTGGCGAATCATTCAAAAATGGCGAATTTTCGGCAGAAAAACTCTTATTACAGGGCTGTGATAACGTCAAGATAGATAAATCCAGTTGCTAAATTTAGAAAAAATCCTCTAACATCTGGTGTAGCCAGAACCCCTGTTTTGTGGGTACTGGATAACGAAAAATCGATTGACGGCAAAATGTCTGTCTGTCCGTCTGTGAACAACGCAAGCGGCTAAACCGTTCAGTCGATTTTGTTCAAAATTGATATTCTCCTGTCTATCTGGCTGATGTCGCGGATCTTTGAATTTGAAACCGATATTTCAATTTAGGGTACTTTACATAAAGCCCCTCGTACGTTTTCCAAAAAATGTCGCCATCGATTTTGATTAAATTTTGTTGTTGGATAGTCTGAAGGACGTTTAAAAGAATGGCGCAGGTCTCATGTTGGTTAAAAACTCTGATTTTTGGAAAATTGAAAAAATTCAAAATTTTTTTGGCGTCTTTCTCCAACCACGATTACGAAGATACATTCATCAAAAACAGATCTTTAAATAAGGTCATGTTGAATTTTTCCGAAAATATGACTATCTTTAGAGTAATTGAGTGTTTAACTTAGTTGCCTGCCCTGAAAATCCGCTATTTTAGGGATGTTTTGTAGCAGTTGGAAGCTACATAAGTTAGAATGTGTATATAATTTTATATTTCTTTGTTCATTTCTGACATTGGAACTTTTGTTATATGTTTACAAATTAATCTTTTAGAAATTATTTATAACCTATTTGAAATAAATATGAAATATAGAATGCTAGCTTTCAGTTGCCTGCTCCCAATTTATGCTGTTGGATACATAAGTTAGAATTTGTACACTATTTCATCTTCCATTTTATTATTATATTTAAGTTATTTCTTTTTAAATTGCATCCTTTTAATTGTGTTAAACATGAAAAGAAATAGTTGAGTCATCATTGTTGTTGTTATAACCCATTGTTGTAACACCGCACTGATAAAAGGTGATAAATAGGCTGCCTTTCGTTTGCAGTAATAACAAACTAATACTTTTATATATTTGTAGAACATTACAATACCATATTGTTTAATAATTACTTTTATATATTTTCAATCTATTTGCATTTGCTTGCCAATGCTATTAGTATCGTATTATTTATTAACTTTCAATTATTTTACTTTCTCACATATTGCTTACAAAGAATATTGTAAGGCTAAGAAATTCATCCCATCTGTTCGTGAATACACTGCATACCTTATACAATGAATTTAATGCCATACATATTTTCTTTTAAAGTTTTGAATAAAACATGTATTATGTAAAACTATTTAATTTCCATTACTAATGGCAAGAAAGTACATGCTGTTTTAGCACCACTAGTTATTAAATAATAGAGAATTTGAAGTAACTGGAGTTAATGGACATTTAGTTAGGCGTGAAAGTGCTTACAGGCTTAAATTAATTTGAAACTTGGTTTTTGTGTTTAGGAAGGTCCACAAGTGTACTTAACAGAAAAGAAGATTTCAATACCACTGTATTACACAGCTGAACGTGAGAAGGCAGTTATAAGCCTAGATGTTCCTTGTGCAAATGACCATGACAAATGGTTGCAAGCAGGTGTGGCTTTCTTCTTGAAGAACTGAGATTCTTCAAATGTACATTGCCTTTTATCTTTCATTTAAGTTCACAGAAAGTATATATCTATCAATTTGCCTTGCACATTTTAAGACGTTTTGAAAATGTTACAATTTGAAACTTGTGTTTCGGTAGAATTATTGCTTTATATCTACATCCAATTCACTTATCTAATATTAATTCTTACATGTGTTTGTTTAGTTGTTAAGGACAAATGAATAAAATGTATACATTTTATAGAAGATATATTTAATATATTCTTCGATACAAAAGTTGTTTCCACATCCAACCTGGCCAATCATCCCGTCTCTGTGATTCACAGTGGTATTATAATACTCTTTCTATGCCACTGTCAGTTTCCACCAGGCTTGCTGCAGTAGGAAATGTCCCCAAAAACACTGATGAAAAAATTCAGTGTGTTTGGACACAACACAACTCTGAACAATTATAAAAAAATATAAATACATTTTAATCAAAATATGACCAATAATTGAGAACACGTTCAAGATGTGTAAATACACAAATAAGTAAACTCTAATAAGAGATAAAACACTGGGCACAGAGAGAAATAAGACAATATAAGGAACAGCCTTTAAAAATGTGCGAGTGTGCAAATCACCATGGTTTCATCAATGTGATGTTTTTGACATGCAATAGACTCATATTTGATTTCCATTAATGTTTTATGGAAATTAAAAATAAAACAGGTCATGCTGTACAACAAACATTTAAAAACAAAAATAAATAAAATCACAAAACCTTTTTTCTTTGATATATGAATCTAAAACAAAGAAGTGGGAATCAAAAGAATACTTCTTTTAATAATCACTCACTGCACATAATTCTTTGACAGTTTACGAAATCAATCCATAACTGAACAAACTGGAATACTATTAAACAACAGCAGTGAAGCTTGTAGTTTACAGCAATAGCTTAAACTAAAGACAATTTGAGGCAGAAAGCAACATTTGCCTTAGGTCAAAATATAGGTTTGATTCTTGAAACATATTGAAACCTTTCAATATGATCAAGATGGCTAGATAAACTTCACAAACAATTCAAACATGAACAAAATCCAAAACTGAAGTCATTTCAAGGCTTTCCATTGAATTCTAGGCCATATTCTTTATGATAGCCACTATTAAAAACAAAACTTTTTTCTGATTGGTTGAACTTTCCATCTCACATAAACATCCAATGGAGTATGCTGCTTTGAACAGTATGCTCTGTTTGAAGCTCTTCCTTAATTGATTTTGGATTGTCTAACCGGGTACCTTAAACATTTAACTTTCACAACACAATATAATGGTACATTTGTAAGCAAAGGAACTTGACATAGAGATAATGAAATTTAGCTGAAAACATTTGCTTCAGAAAAAGGATTTTTTTTAAACAGAATACACTCTCAGCATCTGCTTGTGAGTGTATGTATTTGGATCAAAGAGTACATTTTAAATTAGTACTTTACTACCTATTATAAAAGTAAATTAAAAGGGATTATAAATGCATCTGATGTGCTGGACTGGAAAACTAAATAGCATGAAATGCTCTTTTCTTATTTAAATAATTCAATGACATTAGTTCTGAATTGAATTCAATAACATTAGTTCTGAAAAGTTATAGCCTTCAACAAACGTTACAGGTAGTTTTACAAATAATGCAAGGATTTCTTTAATATACCTATTAACACTACAGTTAATGTTTTCATGATTAAATTTTTCTCCAGTCTTAAAAATAATATTCTGATTTTAGTCTGGAAAAGCTGGCTGTCAATTTAACACATTTGGGGCCAGAGGCATCTTCTCTTTCTGTTTAGAACAACTGTTATGTACTATGACAGCTGCCAAGTTATCAATGACACTACAAAAATTTTGTGAGCATTTCCAGGCATCAGCCCTACAGATCCATTCCAGACACTTAGCACTCAAGAGAGTCAAGATAATGTCATTCACACTTATCTGTCATACTTCAAATATATAATATATATTATCTATCATTTATGACAGAGGTTCCCAATGTAGAAATATCCAAGTCTTGTACAATGAAAGAAAGATAATGGTTAAGAAAAATTCTCACAAAAAATTAAGTCACAGGTACATCATGTTCAAAATGTATTTGATGTTTATTAATATAGAACTTAACATCTGGGAACCTCTGATTTAAGGCATTTGATCAAAAAGTGGGAAGAGCAGGAAAGTACACAAATAATATATGGATCATTAATTACTTATTGCATATACAGAAGCCCTCCTTTAACAATGAAAATATGCATATAGCACTCACAGCACCACTGACAAAATCAGTGGATTCAGTCTCAGATATACAAAAAGGGATGGTTAATTATGTAAAATCACAATTTATAAGACTTGCAAGCAAAACAAAACTTACATTTTATGGTCTTAAAACTAATTTTACTATTTAAAATAAACTACAAGAGCTACTTATAAAACATTTTATGTACCAAATACGTAGTTGCCATCCCACAACAAATTTCTCTTTACTCTCACAACAGTAGCTCAGTACTATCTATAGCCTAGGCTTGTATAGTAATCGAACTCTCGTAAAAAATATTATGTACATTCTCCAATGGTCTGGTAAGTTTATGAAAACTACTATTTATCTACGAGACAATAAGTCTTACACTTGCAAATATACAACTGACTGTGCTTTAGTCTTCATTATCATTGCTTCAAAATGAGTATTCCTTTTCTTATTACAATACACTATACAATATTTATTTCCACTCTTAAAACTGGAGAACTTAGGAAGACTTTGAAACTTTTCAATTATGGTACAAATTTGCATATTTAATAATGAAATAGCACTCCTTTTACATAAAATCAGCAAAACAGAGTAAAAGAACAAGAGGTAAACAGGGTACAAAAACCACAAGCTAGTTACAAATTTTTCTGCAGCTTTGTACATGGGTCAGAGATAAGGAATATTGATCAGTACACTAATGCTGAATACTAATAAAACAAAAAGATGGATATTATTTTGATCACTGAATTATTGCCTCAATTACCTCAGAATGACAGAAACTATGCCTGAGTGTTCAAATGATTCAGGCTTCTTCTCATGAGCTGTACATATGGGCTCCACATGAAACACTTTGTTTAGACTACATATGAATTACAGCCTGTACAAAATAGACCATTTAATGTACAATCTTAATACATTACACTTGTATTTCCTATTTTTATATTACAAATATTTTTAGCAATACTGTTTATTACATTCATGGCAATGAGGCATGGGCTTTGGCCACTCAAAGAATCATCAATTAGCATAACTATGCCATGTATATAGGCCATACATATAGTGTGTTGTTACCATCTCTAACAGATTCCAGAGGATCCCTGGAATAGTGCAGAACCTCCTCTGGCACAGCTTGTGCTGCAGTAAGTTGGTGATGAGTTGTTGCCTGTCGAGGGGTGCCTGGGGGAGCAGGGACGGCAATATTTAAGTTGATGGGCTGCTGCTCGCCCAGGGCCTCATCTGGAAGGATGCTTTCAGGACCTCCATTCTGCATGGAGATGTCAGCCACTGACATTTCAGTCATAGGTTGGTCCACACTGATGGTGTGAGTTGGCTGCAGAGAACTGGGGTCCATCTGTTCCTCATCTGGTTCTGCTTTTAGTTTCCCAGTGTCTTGTAACATAGCCCTTAATGAAGGGCACTCACTCATTCCACTATTGCTATTACTATTACTGTTTCCCCCATTTGTGGCAGTGTTTACAGTAGACCCATTGCTTCTATGTCTATCCCTATTGTGTGTGTTTAGGTGCCGCTTCATGTCTGAACGAACACGGAATGGTTTTCCACATACTTCACAAGGATGTGGCTTTTCACCTGACAAGGAAACAAAAAATCAATGAGAAACAATTTCATTGAACTAAAATCAATTCACTCACACCAATGAAAAATACCTAGCAATACATATTTCCATATTTCAAAAAACACTCAACTCACCAGTGTGTATTCTACGATGATTTTGAAGATATGATGATGCACGAAAGCTCTTCCCACAGAATTCACATTTGTAATTTTTCTCACCAGTATGGATTCTACGGTGAACTATGAGAGAGTACTTCCGTGCAAAATCTTTCCCACAGTATTCACACTGATAGTTTTTCTCCTCTGAGTGAATAGATGTACAATGATACTTCAAGTCACCATATTGGCGAAAATATCGACCACAAAACTCACACTTGTAAGGTTTATCACCTGAGTGTAATCTCATATGCACCTGTAAAGATTAAATTGCATTAAAATTTGTATTTCAAAATACAAGATACATAACTTCCAACAAAGAAGTTACTATTACTACAAATATGCAAAGGTGTTTCTTACTTCAGAATAGATATTGAAAACTTTATTATGATTTGAATATGATTAAAATATGCACTCTTTCAAAAAATAAAATAACTACAGAATACTATGAAAGAAACATCATGAATCAATTGTTATGAAAAATAAAGGGCAACACAAAAAAAATCGATCAACATTTATAGAATGGAACCTTTCCATTTGACCCTGTGATTACACTAAACTATTAAACAAATTGAATAATAAATACTCTTATGAAAAAATGTTGTTTAGGTTGGCATTATTTAAAAAGTCAAGAAGGTCTCTATATACTGTTAAATCTCTTTGTTAACCATCACATGAATAATAGTCTCTGGGCAGGCAGACTATATTTGCTTTGTATTTCTATATAACATCTAATACTAACATCAATCAAATGCTCTCTGCTAGCCACATCAACATTTACCTGTATACGTATTGCTAAGATCATACATAAGCAATCAATACTACTTTGACAAATAGCCCAAAACTCTTCCTTAAATAAATATATTTTTATGTTCAAAAATAAAATATTTTATATGTACTCACCTTGAGAGCACTTGCTGCAAAAAAGCTTTTGCCACACACTTCACACTGATGGGGCCTCTCCCCTGAGTGACTTCGTAAGTGATATACCAAAGAATTTCGATGATTGAACATCCGACCACACTGGGGACATGTTAAGTGAACTCCAGAACGACGCGATTTCTTTCCAATGACACGCCTTTTAACTGGATTTACAGCATCATCTTTAACATCTGGATCAGGATGGAAGTCCTTCACAGAAGGATCTATAAACTCAAGGTGTTCTTCACGTAAATGTTGATCAAATTGAACTTTATCTTCAAATAATTCACCACACAATTCACAAACATTATCATGCTCTGCAGTGTGTTGATGTTGTTGTTGCTGCTGCTGTTGCTGTTCCATTTCTTGGATATCAGCCTCTGCTGCATGAAGGTCTTCTTCTCTATACCAATCTTTATCATTATTGTTTTTTAAGCCACGAACTATAGATGATGATGTCAAACAGTCCATATCACCATCATCAGTATCACCATCTGCTCCATCTACAGACACCTGAATCCCTTCCATGAGGTCTTCTGGCTCACTGAACTCTTCTATTTCTTCTTGCTTTGGATGAGCAAGATTCACATGAGACTCAAAGGCCTTTTGTCGCCTAAATGTTTTGCCACACTGGTTACACACTAGAGGAGGAGGAAGGGCTACCATAGAATCCTGACATTCCACAACTTGTTTTTCAACTTCCTGCTTCAAACCCACTTCCTCTTTAGGAATTATTTTATCTTTTACACTTAAATTTTTAGATCCAGACTGTTCACTTACAACTGATCCTACAGATGGTTCATAGTGAGATTTTAAATGCTCAAAAAACTTGAGCTGATTAGCAAACCCCTTACCACACAATTCACAATTAAACATTCTTTTGCCACTGACATGTGTCAGTTTATGAGATGCTAGCAATGACTGGCTTATGAATTGTTCACCACACTTAGTACACTTCCAGAATTTTGTGTTGTAAGATTTTTCCCCACTTCTGGAAGGAGAAGATTTCTTAGGATTTTTCAATTTTCGAGGAATGCGTTTCTTGTGCGGCAAACTCTTTCTGGAAGGCCTGAGATCATTCTCCACATCATAATCTGAATCATTATCATCTTGAGGCATGTCATCACTCTCCTCCCCTAGTTCATCATCAATACCTTCACTTTTAACATCAAATTCTTCTTTGAGCAACTCATCCGGCTCTGGCAAGCGAGAGGCTTCTCCTACTCTAACACTGGAACCATCCAAAGACTGGGACTGTTGCTCTGGAGGGGTTAGTCGTGGCTCTCCTAAACCCACATCAGAAGGATCGTGAACATTTACAGAATGTGGGCGAACATACCTACTGCGAACTGCCATGGACTGACTTGATAGCACCTTTTTTAATGGTGGCAGTGGGGGCAGGCGTAGTTCTTGTGCTTGGGGAGCTGGAGGACCAGGCTGATACATTTTTAAAATGCGATCCCCTTGTTGGTCAAGGTGTCCTACACCTACAACAGCTTCTTCTTCCACAGCTTGAATATAGCTACTCACCATGGCAGCCATTCCCTGTTTTTCTTCGGGTACACCAGCTGAGGGAGACATTGGTGACATAGTGGTCATATGATGGTCAGAAATGGATACAGGAACCTGCACCTTTCCTGACAAGTGACCAGAGCTAGTAATTAGCCCTGGCAATCCATTTGGACTTACTATAACATTTGCTTCTGATGATACAACAGATGGATGTTGTTGCTGCTTTTCCTGTTGAACTATCTGCACTGCCACCAAAGCAGCTGCCAGTCTTCGATCCTCTTCAGTTAATTCATGTGAGAGTATGTCATCCTCAGCATCATAGTGTTCAGGAATATATTGGGGGAGAGTTGCACGATCCAGGGCAGTGTGCTGAGTGAAATCTGCAGTTGACACTGGTGGGGGCACCATCATATCCACAACCATACCCCCATGCACAATATGATGTCCTATAAGTTCCCCACTAATTAAAGCTTGCTGTGCCGGAGATCCACAGTCCACTAAGGTTTTTCCCAGAGTTTCAGGTACTCTATGAATATTTATATACTGGGAGTTCATAAGTTCAGGTGGTGGTTCCCCATCTACATCTACTTTAATGGTTGGTTCTGCTGAGCTTAATTTAACCACATCTGTCCTTAACTGAGAAATATCTACACTGTCGAGCAATTCCTGAGATCTTTCGGAGTCATCCATTTTGATATCACAATTAGTTGTTCAACAAAACTTCCTTCTTTGTTTTCTCCTGTAACATCATAAATATCTGATTGGATGAAGAAATTTTAAATTATAACTAGGTGATTGGAAAAGCATTTTGAATAAGTTTAGTTGTTCAGTTTTCTAAGGAGTAAGAGACCCATTCAAATTCAATAAATTAAAGAAAACAATGTTCTATTGAAACAATAGATTTATTGGAGTTTCTACTACATCAATAAACAGGTATTATTTGTCTTGCATAGGAAACTCAATATTTTATGATCTAGGATGGTTTATTAAAGGATAACAAAACACCAAGCATTCATCATACATTTTATAAAATGAAAAAGCAGCAACAAGGGCTGGGGGTACCTGACAATCACAAACACGAATTCTAGGAACAGGGTCAGTTGAACAAAGGACAAAATATTTGGATCGGAAGAGCACTCCTTTGGTAACCAATACAATAGCAGTATGCGCTCTTTAATATGGGCATTGGTTTGGTTACATTGTATCAGAAAAGTCAAAAGGAAGCCATCTCAAAGAACAAGTGACAAACGAGTGGAAGTTGCAAGGTCACACTTTGTGTGAAAAGAGTTAACTCTAAAATGCAAAAGTAAGAGTTTGTCCCTGAACAGAACAAAATACATACCTTTCTAACGTATTCCTAAGACGAATATCATGGTTAATTGCAACACTTCAAAGACAAATGTATAATATTTTTAGCATATACACGAGAAGCTTAGAAGCTCCGTAGCAAAATATGACAACAATGCCTCCATTAACCGGAAATAACACCAAGTACGCTACATAGATGGCAGCACAATCGCCTAGTGACTCTGAGTGAGACAAATGACGGTACTTTGAACTGGTGCTGAACTGGTGTCTGGTGTCTGCTTCGAGGTTATTGTGAAGATAAAGAAATACTATAGTGTTGTATTTAATATTTATAGATTCGAATCATTGTGCGTGATACATTTGAGGCTATTTTATTTCTTTGCCAAGTGTTGTTTTTATTTGATCTCCGAGTATTGGAAAGTTGAGATAGATATTCCGTAAGTGGTGTTTATTGTTCGATTGATGAGTTGTTACAGAATATATTTTGCTCTCTACATTAATAAAAATTGTTTCAGATTATGCCTGATAACGCAAAAGGCGCAATTTCCCTCCTTCATAGGGGTGTTCAGTTGGATTCTGAAAAGAGATACACCGAAGCTCTTGTACATTATCAAGAAGGTTTACAGATGTTAATTGACGCGATGAAGTGTTTGTATTTTTCTCTGTTGGAACAAGAAATAATTATTGCTATTAAATGCATACAAAAAGTTGCGTTGCACGATTGTTAAATCCTTTTCGTTTGTGCTGTAGGTATGTCAGATCCAGTAAAGAAGAAACAAGTACATCAGAAAATTGAGGAATATATGACCAGAGCCGAGCGTTTAAAGCTCTACGTCAACAAGCAGAAAGAGGAAGGAAAATATCATGAACAAATCAAAATAGAAGATAATTCTACAGGTAATGGTTATCAAAAAGTTTTTGGCAGATTTCTGAGTGAGGATGTGGAAGAAATAAGAATTGAAGATCCATATATTCGAGCTTATCATCAGGTATCAGTTATAGTTTCTACTTTGGTTGTGATTAGTATTCATAATTAAAAAAATTGTTTATTTTTCTCATCGTTTATTTCTTTCAGTGCCAGAATTTTCTGAGATTTTGTGAACTTGCTTGCAAATCATGTCCACAACTTAAAAGAATATTTTTAACAACAACAAGAGAAGGAGATGATAAGAAAGATAAAGAACAAGAAGGTTGGCTTTTAAAACTATATGCTAGTCTCCTTCAGCAGTCTATCACCCTTACTGTTGTTTATTCTTCTACTCTTCATGACCGGCAAATCATGTAAGTTAAAAATTGTTTTTCATCGTATATTCTGTTAATTGTAATTGAATACTAATTTTTCTATTTTAGTTTGAGTAATGGATGGATCATTAAAATTGGTCGTGGCCTTGACTACTTCAAAGCTCCTGAAAATACCATGTCTTTGGGAAGCTGTGATGTTGATCTCCGGCGCTGTCATGAGACTGTAGTTGATGTGTTCCATAACAGTGCAGTTCGATCCTTGTGAATCAATTTCACAAGAAAAATGACATCCTGGTTAGTACAAATACATGTTTTTACTATATGTTATTGTAACGGATACATTCTATAATCATAGTGTCAAATTGTTAAACAAACTTATACCCAATGTTCAATATTTTAAGGTATATTAATTTTATCGGTCACATGTGTCTTTAACCTCAGTTAACATGCAATCCTGTAGGTTTGTTAAGTGCATTTGTAGGTTATGAAGTAATTGTATGTAAGATACGAAACCTGTATCTTAAGAAATTTAACATCCTTAGCAACGTAAACAACCATCAATTCATTGCAAGTCAAATATTTGTTAAGGAAAAAACACGATGATGTACAATACATCAGATTCAAACAATTCATAAGTAATTCTCATTGGTTTGGGGATTAATTATTCTTAATTGTAATATTATTAATAGTACGTTTTGAAAAATGTATATTCGGTAAATTAACCTCCTTTTCCTCACATTCCATCAATTTTTAACTTTTGGCCTTGGCAGTGATAACATTTGTAACATTTCTAGGTATGTTAATAGCTATTAATAGAATGTAATATTATATAGATAAGTTAGTGACCACTTTTCAGCTATGTTCCTCAGCTTATTGATTGGATTAGATTTAACCATGATAGAGATCAATTAGTCCTAAATGCAATGGTTATCAGAAAGGTTAACATTGTGTTGTTCCACAAATTCACTCAGGTATTTTTGAATGTAGGTCTTTGAGCAAAAAATTAATTGTTTGCGTTTTCAATTTTGATTGTATTTATAGCATAATTCGAGATCTTTAGACACACTAAAATAAATGAAATTGCCCTGCTGTTTTGGTGTTAATGATTTTACCTGGATCTTTCTTAATGCTAACTAACTGAAGTACTCCCATTCTGCCTGGATATTTGTTTAATACAGTTATCTGTTATATAGGAAAAGGAGTGAGTTGTGTCCATTGCTCTATTCCTCGTGCCCAAATCCACCTCACAAATGCACCCAGTTCCCCATGCCCCTTGCTGTGATTATCATTGCTGATGGCAACTGTAAACAGATACAATTTGTCATAACCCCTGCAATCTTCCAACGACTCTTTGGACCTTCAATTACTGAGAACGTAATGGCTCAATTAGCATTAACCAAAATTAATTTAGTGTGTTTTAATGGAAAATTTGTGTGCTTTCATAAATATTTAAATAATTTTGGTTAATTTCTTTGCTGTTGCTGAGATTTTTGTAGAAAAACTTGAAGAGTGCATACTTAACTCTTAAGCGCACACGTCAAATTTTGGAACATAAGTGAGCGCTCAGCACATAAAGTGCGCTGAGCAGATTTCAGCTACTTTTGCTTCTATATTGTCTTCTTTTTTCAATTTATGGCACATATGGTTATTTCTTTGCCTATTTCATAATATTGTCCTATTATTAATGTATTTTTCCTGGATAACTGCATGTGGGAGTTGAAGAATGAGAACGAGATGAAAAATAGAAATAAATGCGAAAGAGAAAGATATTAACTAGTTAGTATACATTGATTAACTTATAGTACATTATTTGTAAGCCCAACTTCGTTTACAACTAAAAGAAAATTGGCAGTTTTTTTTAGATGTACACATCATTAATTATTATGAAATAACTCTACATATAGCGCACAATCCACCAATAATTCAACGAAGGTGCAGGAAAGGACAACCAAACTTCACACACAGGAAGCCAAGACTACACTGAAAGGTTACATGAAGAGAGAACATATGTCAACTCATCTATCGGAAATAATGCAACACTATCCGCTGATGGCGCGTGCTGTGCACCAACGCACACATTTAAGGGTTAAATTAAGTTTCAAGGATCAGGATAAGGAGTGAGGGGGAGTATTACGAAATCTCAGGAAGATAGTAACTTTTATTTTGTTTTGAAGGTCATGAGTACAAAATTTCATTGCATTTGGAAATAAATGTAGATTTCTGTAAAAAAGAAACAAATATTATTCTTGAAATAAAATAATCATCTGAAACATTTAGTCTAAATTATGCCCGACAAATTACACAATGACAGTTTTTTTGTCTTCTTGTTTTGTTTAGATAAGGAGTAACAGTTTAATTGTTTAGGATTTTTACTATTAGAACCTTTCTGTACTTTTCACAATAGTTTCATCTTTCAATGTTTACAAAAAAATTCAAAACCATTACCATTTATCATGGAAACTCAGACATACATTGACATTCAGGCCAATACATTAACCCATTACAGTCTTATTTTAGTATCTGTTGATGTGGAGAACAGTTGTGTAATCAGAATAAGATAGTGAATGTTGAGCTAGTTGTTCAAAAAAGGATGAGGCCATTTGTGTCCCTATGGAAAGGACCACTAACCCATTACAGAAAGGCCACTAAAATAGAAAATGTTCCAAATACAGTAAAATCTCAGCTGGAATGAAGTAGGACCAAAAAAATTCTCGTTTAGGGAGGTTTTCTTTTTATGTAGAGTTGGCCATTTGATGACATTTGTATTATTGAAATTTCCATCATGAAACTAGTAAATTATACGGCTTATAATTATTAAAATGCATTAACATATAACATTGATGGGAGTAATCACCAATAAATGAAACCGGGAACAGTAGCTCAGTGCATCAACTTATGTCACTGCAGCGCCTCTGACTGGGAGGTCCTAGGTTTGAGTCCTGACAGCGGTAGGATTTTCGACACTAGCTTTTCAACTAGGTTGAATTCAGTCTCTGTCTGGAGGAGAATTCTACAAGCTGGCTGCTCTGATCAGTAGTTTTCCGTAGTTTCTCCGATCAACACCAAACGAATGCTGGAGCAGCACCCTATCAAATGGGGCACAGACCGCACACAATCTTTCCTTCCTCTTTTTGTCCTGTCCTCTCCCCTTACACACATACACTTACACTAACATGCACTACACTACCACATATTCCGGGAGACCAATCGTGGGAACTTAGAGCTTGTCCCGGCTGGGGTGGTGCCGCGCTCGTGGGAGAGTCCTAGGGGGAAACCCCACTAGCCGACGGGAGGTTGGCGCCGGATCAGCGAGGGAAGATCACCGCCATCTCTCGAGAATAAACATGCATTACACTAACGGGACTAAAGGCAAAAGTAGTTGACGTGCCCAGAAACATGAAAAATCAATCTATCAATCAAACCAATAAATGAATATTAATCTTCCTTCACAGCCAGCTTCTGAGTTTCACTTGCTTCTATAAATTTGACCTTTTCATCTAAGGTTGGAGTTCCATGTTTTTTTCCAACCTTTGTTACACTGGATGTGAAACTCCTAAAAATACACATCATCTTACTGCTTAGTGACTGAAGCCAGACTGCTTGCTGACTTTCAGCCCACAGTACTATGTCTTTGATATCTTTGCATGGCCTTGAGCAATGTGTCTGTGGCCAAGTTGTTAAGCTTCTCATTGCGGGGAAGGCAGTCGCATGAATAGAAGCCATGCCCGTACTCCTTCCCATGCTCAGAGAAGCAGGAGGGAGGGAATTCCCCTATGGCTCAGTCATGAGAGACAAGCAACCCCTAAGTTGAATTCTATGTTGACAGCTGAAGTCCCTCTCCTTCATTCCGCGGCTGCCAAGATTAAATCGTGTTTCACAGGGACAAAGAATTTAAAACAGATTTGCAGATGCATTCATTCCATTAAGAATATCTTGCATCTGTCTGCCAATTGCATTAAATTCACAGGAATTCTGTTTTATACATTTTTTTTCCTTTAGGGCATGAAAAGCTATTCCTTTCCCAATTGGTCTGGTTCCATTTCATGCTATATAAAATGCCATTGAACTTCACAGGTTAGAGAAATTTTCTGGTTAAGGGTTAAGGCAGGTGTCTGGCTTGTGTTGATTCAGGTGTAGACAGATTTGGCTGTACATATCCCCTACCCATATCTCAAAATCTCAAAATATTTGAATACTAACATGCAGAAAAAGTTTGTAATGCATTGCTAAATAAGTGTATCATTAGTTGTTAAATAATAAAATTTTCCTTTGATTAAGTTTCAATTTATTCTGGGGTCTGCCTTCGACACTAATCACACACACTCTCTCACACATATGCATGCATGTGTTTTCTGGTTACCAGAATGGCACTGGTGAAACAAACATGGCCTCACCAGGACCTTGAGAGACACAAATACCTGGTTTTAAAGACCTAGGGTACACTGTTTCCGAGTTACAGTGCTTTTAAAGTGTGTTGAAGTAATCCAACAATAATGTACCCACAGGATTTTCGGTAGATGGTTTCTAATAAATTGTCAAGAACTGCATTCTTCCTTTTTTTTTTTTTTTTTTTTTTTTTTTTAATTTTATTTATATGTCCATCAGTGAAGAACATTATCACCTTCACTATACATGATTTTTGGCTGAAATGAATATTCTCTGATCAATCTGGTTAGACTCGAAATCCTCTGAATATGATTTTGAAAAGAATTCTTGATATTTTGGGGAAACTGTACATGATGCCCCTAGGACATTTTCAAAATTTTCTCAAAAATTGCTCCAATTTTTTTCTTTAATTTTTTTTAAGACAATATTAAGATACACTTGTAAGGAAGGCATACATTAACTTTTTTTCTGTTAACTCTGAATTTTCAAAGATGAAAGCGTTTGGACCCCTTTGTACATAAATATTATTGCTGACAGACTTTTAAAGTGAAATTTGTTCTCCATACTTGGTTTTTTCTTTCTCATGTACATACATGCATTCGGAGTAATATAAGTAGTATGGAGAAAGTTATGTAATGCTGTGGAAAATCAATTTCAAAATTTCAATAGAAATACATTTTTTGAGGTCCCTGATCCCAAAAAAGTGTTTTTGCAAAACGCCTGTCCGTCCGTGAACACTACTAGCGCCTAAATCATCTGTACGGTCTTTTCCAAATTGAGGAATCCCCAGTCGATCTGGTTCTAGTTGAAACTTTGAAAAACATTCTTTAAAATTTGGGGGTACTTTACATGAAGCTCCCCGGATATTTTCAAAATTTTCTCAAATACTGCTCCAAATTTTTTCTTTAAATTTTTGTAAGAATAGAGTTAAATACACAGAGGTGTCATAGATCCCATTTTCATGGTTAACTGAATTTTCGAAAAGTGTAACAGTTCGAATTTTTTTCGGCGTCTTGTAACTGTAAAATTGAAGATAAAGATTTTTCCTTTAAATGAAATTTGTTGTCCATAAATAACTCTTTCATTAAGGTCATGTACATTTTTTCAAAAATTTTAGTAGTTTTTGTGCAATAGAGCGTGAAATATTTGCAATTTTAAAAGATAACAAAAACAAAATTTTCTCAAAAACGGCTCCAAATTTCTTACTTTTTGTAGGGGTAGTGCCAAATAAATGCTTTATGATGACATAAATGTGATATTGCTCTTTTCTTTTTGTTTTTTCAAAAGTTACAAAAATGAAATTTTGTTGACTTTTCTCTCATGTCGGTAATATTTACATTAGAGACAATTTCTTCTCATTATTATATTTATAAGTACATGTGTTTTCAATAACATCATATAAAGTTTCTCAAAAACCAAACAGTTTTCTGTGGAAACGAGCTCAAAAATCCCACATTTTCAGAAACGCTCAAATGCCATTTACTCAAAAATGGCTCCTAATTTTTTCTTTAGTTTTGCAAAGGATACTGGTAATTGCACTCTTTAATATGAGGTAAAGTTCATTTTGGTGTATTCTTTTGTTGTTGTTTTTTTTCAAAAAATTACACAAATGTAATTTTTGTAAAATATTTCTCACGTCGTTAATATGCACATTTCCGTCAATTTATATACATTATTGCCTTTGTGAGTGGATGTGTTTCAAATGACTTCAAATGAAATTTTTCGAAAACTCAATAGATTCTTGTGAAAAAGAGCTTCAAATTTCGCATTTACAGTAATGCTTAATCGCCATTTTCTTAGAAACAGCTTTAAATTTTTCATTGAAAATATCTATTTAGGACGAGCTTAGGAGAATTTTGAAACTGATATTTTAATTTTTGGGGTTCCTTTCATGATGTCCCTCAGACAGTTTTATAATTTTCAAAAAATGGCATCAAATGTTTTGATTAAATTTTGTCCTTGGGTAGGATAATAGATGCTTAAGAGAGGTCTACAGGTCTCATTTTCATTGAAATTCTTAATTTTTCAAGAATTATGAAAATTACAAAAAAAATGTTTTCTCAAAAACCAGTCCAAATTTTTTCTTCGTATTTTCTCCACATATGTAATAAGAGACGGAAAAATATGGTGCTAGTCCCATTTTTGTGTATTGCTTTTTTCTTGAAAATGCGACAACTTATTGGATATGGAATGATGATAGGGAAGGATGAGTGGATAATACACACAAACACGCCTGTGCCCAAGGCAGCACTCGAACCCATGCCACGATTCCTCTATCCTAGATCGCTATGGCACTACTGCCTTCACAATCTTGGCTATTCAGATTGGCTTTTTTAATAATAATAATAATAATAATAATAATAATTATTATTATTATTATTATTATTATTATTCTCTTATGATTCTCAGCAGCCTGTTCTGGGTTCGATTCGCCCATTCCTGCCATGATAAGGAGAGAGATTTCACTCTGATCCCCAAGATCGAAATGGGAGCCTCATTTGTGTTAGTTCAAGAGTTTGCGAACTATATAACATGTTTGCAGGATCACTGCTTTCTGTTCGTAATTTAGGATTCGTTGAGGTATTCCCCTTCTTTTTTTTCTTTTTCTTTCTTTTTTTCATTTTCTTTCTTTTTTTCTTTCTTTTCTTTCTTTCTTTCTTTCTTTCCCAACTTTCCTTCTTTCTTTCTTTCCTTCTTTCTTTCTTTCCTTCTTTCCTGCTTTCTTTCTTTCCTGCTTTCTTT